>OX328128.1:57190893-57708393 GCA_946811695.1 Gonocerus acuteangulatus
TCGCATTATAATGCTGAACCAGCTAAAAGACATATTTTCCAATTTGAAAGACACCGGCATATGTTTCTGTTAGTTGGCCGGGCTTACTGATTTGAAGACCAATAAAGCATACCACCTCACCCTAATACATGACAATAACATTGTCTGGCATCATGTAAATATGGCACCGTTCCTTTGGAGAAATAAACATATGGCAGTGTATTTGGCATTGTGCGTTAAACGGCGGAATCGTGATTCAAATACCAGACTGTCATGTTCATTTTTTCAACAACAAAAAAAAAAAAAAATAAAAAAAAAATACTTCTCCCCCTAATTCTAAACGGAACATAAAAACAAACGCTCTTCAACCCTCTGCTTTAACTTCAAATTTAGACTTGGCAAGACTCCATCGTCCCCCTCCTCCTCCGCCTTACTAATGACTGTTTTTCTGTAAACTGCAAACTCCTGTTTATACCAGCACATAAACACTGCTGAATTGTACACTCTTTTTGATCTACTTGTATAGATCTTGTTTAAAAGAAAATCTTTAAATACATTTACCAAGAATTATTAGAAGTTTTAACTTTTAGTTGCGACCTCTGTTTATTCGAACTGGTCTAAACAGTATTGCAGCTCCACTTTTAGATCCCTGTATCTAGCCTTTTATTAGAAAAAAATCTTCCAGACTGTAGAATGAAAAAATCCGACTCACTGTGGATCCAAGGAACCGCGTCATCTAAGCGCATTTCCATAAAATAGTGATGCAATTACAAACATCTTCACAACCTGAATGCACCTAGTTCTTGGTACATTTCGGGAAACCAAAAAAATCGTTTAAAACCTAGCTATATATATACATGGTATTTCTTGGCCAAAAAAAAAATTTCTATAAATAACATAATTGGTAGGTATAAAATATTGTTTTACTTTTCCCGAAAAACTGAGATTTCTACACGGTGGGAAAATGGTCAACAAAAAGGTGTTTTGGGATCAGAACTAGTAAAAAATGGGAAAGCAATATTAGAACAGTATTCTACAACTAGTTAGATGTAAAAACTTTTTAGTTCAAACGGAATTGAAACCATTTGATTTCGGGTTTTTCCCCTTTCCCTCCCCCACTGTACGATGTCCGCACGGAAAGCTTGATTAGAAGCACCCAAAACCTTAAAGAAACCATGTTTTTTAAGTACCCGGACCGAATATAAGATAGAAAACTAGTTGCATTCAGTTTTCCCGAAAACGGTTACAAATATCGCCTTAAATGGACCTGTTCGTTTCCTGGAAGCCTATAAACGCAAAGCCGAAAGCAATACGATTTTTTTGCACGAATTTTGAAAAAAAAACAGTGTTCTGCTGATTAGACAAAAACAAAAACCCATTTGATCAAATCCGGCCCTTTTTGGGCAGATATAAAGCGAACAGACAAATGCATAAATGCGGAAAATATATATGCATAAATGTGGAAGAAGTCACGCAAATAATTAACGAACAAATAAAACGAAGAGTGTAAAGTGTCTAAGAAAGCAACCATTTGCTAAGAGATGAAGTTAAGTCCCTCTTAATCCTCAGAAGTACTTCAAAGCATCGCGAGAAAAGCTTCAAAGCGGCAATTAGACTTTATTTGTGGCTGAGAAGTTCTTCAGTACAATTCTCAGCTCTTTACAAGATCCAAGAATTTCCTACTGCCTTTAAAATCCAAGATCCAGCTGGTCTTTGTAAATCTAAATGGTATTTAATGGGATAATCAGGAAATGATTATATATTAGTCGTTATTATATATAAAGGTCCACCTCGTATGAACTGCGTCATCTTAGCGCGTTTCTGTTCTTATTATTAGTGTCACTTACTTAGTAAAGAAACAATTAATTGTTATGTCTTAATCTTTCATGAAAAATTGGTAAATCGTGTTAGCAAATGCTAAAAAATTAAATATCAAAGTGAAGCAAAATCTTAGGGGCCACATGAGAAACTAGTTTGTGAATATGTGTTTAATTATCAAAATTACTTTAGGAAGTCTTAAGGTTGGTTTGTATTTCTTTTTTACGCTCGCAGGAATTCTGCACCCCAAGTCCGAAAAGGAAGAGTGTGTACAATGTACAGCCTATGTGCATAGCAAGCACGTTGATGAGATTCTGCTTGTTTGCACCGTAATACACGTTACAGCCTCGTACATTAAACAACGGGAATTACGGCAATGACCGCCTTTCGAGATTGCTTGTATTCCGTTAGCAAATCAAACGTTTCAGTGTGTTTTTTCCGGATCTATTCTCAACATATTCCCCTAACGTTTTCTTCAAAAGATTACTGTTTTTTAAGCGTTTTCGAGATAATAAGGATTCTTTATGAAAATTCCAAAAACGCTCAGTTAATAAACTTGTAATGCTCCGTTGGAAGAAGAAAAGGTGTAGTAAGCGGCTAACACCCGATTTCTTGTGCAGTTCTAAAGCAATAACCAAACAGTAAATGAGTGACTAACCTTCCCTTTTATGAATGAAATGTAATGATCCATTATCGGCCTCCAAGTGTAGTTTGTTGCAGACTACTAGCCCTAGCTGTTGACAATATCACAGTGACAATAAAGATAACAGAGCGCGGGAATCCATGAGAGATGGGAGAGGTAAACAAAATATCTCCCCCTTTTTTATACTTTCAAAACTTTCATTCAGATTAATAAAACTTTGGAAGAAAAAGCTCACAAATTTCGTAGGTGATGTAAATAAAAGCATTAAGTTCGTATTCCTGGATCAGTATATTAATATGCGACAGTTATACGCGAAGAACAAAATCCCGGCACCCAGAAACTTCCTCATCTTAGCGTGTTAACTTATAATGCTATCCCAGGTGGGATTTAGAAATAATAGAATCCCAACTCTTAATATATCACCTTCAACGGAACGAGAACAACACCATCTCAGCCGAAAATTGGTTCTAAAAATAATAAATAGTATACTTGGGGCAAAACTGCAAGCAATAATCCTCGCGTTGAGAGACTACCGCATTTGCAGAGACTCTTTGAGCTCACAGCAATGCTTACAAAATACATATACGAAACACCCTTCATGTATAGTCATAAAGGAAGAAATACACAACCTAAATATTTCCGGTAAACATATAACGCTATGGTGGCTACGAGGACACGAAAACGTAGGACTAAATTCTACTGCTGACCGATATGCCAAACGTGTAACGGAAGAACAAACTTACGAACCACACGAATCGTACTATAAAGACGTATTATGATACACCCACTAAAAAATCCTTCATATCTGACAAACGCAGAAACAGAAAACAAACTAAGGACAGTGAAGTTTACGGTTAAAGAATGGCCTTCGTTATATAGAAGATCACGACGCGAAGAAGTCATATTAGCCAGACTACGAATCGGACAAAGTCGTGTGACTCATGAGTACCTGATGACTATCAGTCTACAGTCTACCAGTATGCGTTTCACAATAAAATCCTCGTTGCAATGTATGCGCTTTGGTCTGTCTTCCTTTTGCATTAGATATTCATGATTTAGTAAGCAGTGCCCAATTCTAAGCCTGGTTAATACTACTTCTTCTCGTCTTGTGAGGTTTTCGTTCAAATAGGCTCTTTTTGTGTTTTTAATCTGCCTTAACATGCTTTCTGATTTAGTCCATTATTTTTGCTAGTCGTTCAATATGATACTATGGCACGTAAAAAAATATTAAGGTAGGAAAAAATTAAAGGAAATTACTTTACTCTCATTAGACTAATTGATGGTTTCCGTAGAGTGGTTATAACTACCAGCCGCACATAGTGGTTACTTTGTATTCGGTACATCATCTAGAGATCTTTGTCAACTGCGTCAATGCTGGCCTTCGCCACTTCAAGTCAAGGACTATTTTCCTTACACAACAGTCCAAATTTCACGGTTCCTGAAGATCCTAGTACAACTTTACTTTTTTTTCTTTTTTTTTTTTTTCTTTCGTAAATCGTGATTTGTGAAAATTATTCAAGGAGGCCATCGCCCGCGTAAGACGTGGCCTGGATGGGAAATACTTCCTGTGGCAAGGTAATCTTTTACGGTTATAATCCTACGCAAAATATGTTGGGTTGTACAATAAATGTAAATAAAAAAAAGTGATCAGTATATTATAAATTATATTATTATTAATCCGTTTCATAAATTAGAGACACCAAAACCACCCTTAAGGACATTACTGTCTGTCTATATGTCCAACAAAGGTTTATCTAACGTGGGCTAAGCCGTAGCTAAGGGCAGAGTTTGAAATTTTGTAAGTATTTCGATGTACCCTTGACTTAAAACATAGCCTTTAAATGAAAAGAAAATTGAGCGGAGCCCAATTTATGTATGCTTGAGCAATTTGATACAACAACCTTTGGGTAGTATATCCTTCTTGCATGGCAGTGGGTATCGATGGCTGTTTGCGGAAGACGAGAATAAATATTGTTTATAGTATATGTTTGTAAATAATTCCTAAAGAAATCATCTCATAATGATTATTTACTTCTTTGTTTTAGACATCCTGTCTCAGGCGAGTTCTCTTTTCTTCAAATAATATAATAAACAATTTAAAATGACGACTTAATATAAAAACATGACAGGAGAATAAAGAACACAATGAAATAAGTCAAAATAATAATTTTTTGTGGACCTGACAAAACTAAAAGACTCGATCGAAATATGCAAACAAATTCAGAATTTTCATAGTGCGTTGTGAGTATAAGAAGTCTATAAATACGACGAAGTAAGTCCAAACACGAAGATGTTTGTTTGACCCTCAGAGAGAGAAAGGCTCGACAGAAAAACTAATAGAATTTCGGAGCTTATACTTATCTTCATGATCAGGAACGTCAGATACGTCGTCTTAACGTATTTCCAGATATTTATTATTTCCTGAAAGAAACAGGAAAACATAAAAGAAACTTACATTTTCGAATTTTTAATCACAATTGTTTCCAACTGAGATTATCCAATAGAAAATTGCCTGACAATGTTATTTGTAAAAGATTTCGCAGCGTTTACGAGATATTTAAGAAAGTATAGGAAGCGTCCAAAATTGCTGTTTGTTGGGAAAAGAACTTTGACAATACACCCTCAAGTCTTTACGTCACTAATATTGGTTTATATAAATTTCGAATGTGTGAAAACCCGACCCTGAAATTATATTTTTTTACACTTTTCTGCAAACAAACAGTTAACTATATCACAACGAAAGTCGTTTCATTCGATTCCTCACGTCAAAAAAAACTCTAAAACGTTTAACTGGAAGCCTATAAAAGCAAGTTTTTTTGGAGGGGAAAATTTCGCTGAAAAAACAACGTACCGGTGGAGAGATTCTGCTTGTTAACGAAAAAGGCAAAGTATTTCTTTGAAGTTTGAAAACTCGGTAGAGTTGATGTTTACACACGGTCTGTACAAAAGAAACGCAATTATATTGCAAACTAACAATAAAAATAATAATAAATAAAAAATAAAGTAAGAAATATGTACCTGAGCTTTCTTGGGCAGGCTTCCAGAAATGCTACTTGGCTACAGAATGAGAATGTCATGATGCCAAAAATAATTTAAGATATATCTGAATTTATTTATTGTTGTCGTGCCGCTATCAACCCCATGAGCTAACTAGACAAAAAAAAAACCTTTCAACAATTTACTTGAAATGTATTTATGACTTCGTTTTAAATTTTAAATAAATAAAGACCAAAGTGGAACTTAAAAGGTTACAGCCAAAATATATTGAACCGATTGTGAAACATTTTCATGGAGGGGGTTCTCATAAAAATATTCATCGGGGTTTATAATAAAAATATTTGACATCTTATAATATGTTCACGGAATTCCTACCCACGTCCACCAAACAGAGCATCGACAGGTTCCCGTGGTGGCGTACACCTTGCCAATCTAAAATATTGAACTCTGCCTTTTCTTCTCTACACCTTAGAATCCATCTTGCCCGACACCATATTGGTACAGTAGGCCGTGACAAACTGCTCCTTGTGTCTATTTATAGGAGAATGAAGTGGGGGACACTTCTCCCCTTGGTCAGAGCTAAAATGGAATCAATTTGTCTAGGCTGCAATTTACTTGTCAGACCAATAGAAGCTGTCTACTATGGACCCGTGTACTATATGGTCCTTTCTTTGAGAATATATTGATTCAATATAGGGCCAATGGCTTAAGAGTGAATTTTCTATCCATTTTAATTTTTTTTTTCTATGCCTAGAAAACATAAATGTCTCAGTGCAGCTGTAGAAGTACAATTGAAACTAGTTTCATCGAAATAATACAAAAGTACATTGTAAATTAAGGTACTGAACTAAACTAGCTAAAATCAAGTTAAGAGAAATACAAAATACAACGAAAGTCTTGTTGAATGAACACGGCTCCCATTGAGACCAAGTTAAAGCTGGCGTCGTATTTCCCTTACATATTCGTAATTGAATCGTTTATTTCAGAAACCTTTTAACATTTTAAGATTACTAAAAAAAAATTCCTAATTTTAAAATTTGGGAAAACATCAAAGTTTCTAATTGTATTGCAAAACAAATAATGCTTAGGATTAATTTTTAAAATTAGGAAGTTTTTTTAATTTTCCTAAAATTTAAAAAGGTACATTTGACGGGTTTCTGAAATAATCGATTCAACTACGAGTTACAAAGGAAATACCAACCTGTAGATTTTGTAAAGAGATCCCGGGTTTTACGTACATAAATACAAACATACTGAAGAAAACCCAATGACCTAAATATTTTTTACAATCTATACGGCTAGCAATAGGTAGCACATACGTGAGTGAACTACTCAAACATTTAAAAAGAACTGACTTATAACTCATTTAACTCAGTCACGGACTGAATTTTTCAGTCATTCATTTATTTATTCTGTTTTGTCTTCGTTGTAGTCTTTTAAATTTATTATTTTGTTCACTCTTTTAACTATGACTTATTCATCTTAATAATAGTCATCTGTATAAAGAGTTGGCCTCCCAAATTGCGAAACTCTATATACAACTATAACTATATATACTAAAATCAAAACTTCCCTTGGCCTCCGAAGTGAGTCAGAAAATGTCCATAGCTGGTGATTCATGTATGTGAATATAATATATTTTTTGTTCCTATTGTTTTGTTTTTTTTAAAAATATGATATAATTGTGTTACATTCAGAATAATTTGTAATCTGTTTGAGAAGAAGCCAAAGTTCTATAAAAGCATCAAGGATTTAAAGAATGTCAGAGACCGATTTTCTACTTAATTAACCTATAAGGCCTTTACGAAGATGAGGTAGAAGAGGAAATTATTCTATTATATATATATATATATATATATATATATATATATATTATATATATATATATATATATATATATATATATAAATTTTAAGCAAGTTTAGATAGAAATGGCTGGACTCATGAGTTATCTCCTCTAAATAGAGAGATTTTAAATTAAAATCACCGACAATCCAACCTGTATAAAAAAAATCCGATTATTCAGCAGAAATTAATGGTCTTATTAAAAACTAATTGCAATCGAGACCTTTGACATTCGAATTGTTTGTTTTATTTGTGTTTAAGGGCAAAAAACTGCGAGGTTATCATTGCCCGAATTGTTATTCGTTGCCAAAGATCATAATAATAAAAATGTTCAAGTTTTGCAAGATACTGCTTTATCTATGAATCTGCTGAACCGAGATACCGTATCTCGAGTAAGGTAGAGTGACTCCGAACAAGGACCTGCCTACATGCCATGACCTCACTCTGTCGTCTCTTGACAAATTCAAGACACAGTAAACATCTATCTCTATGTAATGTAATACCTTCCTTCTCCTTGGAACTACGCTATCTTAGAGTGTGTTCTGTGTTCTCACTATTTTGGCAAGGCATCGAAAAGGCTAATGATATAAGTGAATTATTAAAACAACGTTTCTTTTGATATGCTAGGTACCTCAACCGAATTATTTTTTATTTTACATTACGCCAAAACGCCAGTGATTGAGTGGCCATTTGTTATGCTTTTGGGGAAGGCATCGTTCTACTAATAAATAGACAGAAGATAAAATGGAAGACAGAATATGGACGTTGAGTGTAAATCCTGATAACGCCAAATACCAGATATGACAATGTCCATACCAAAAAATAGTAAATAGCACAGCATGAATTAGAGTGATTGGCTAGAGCCAGTAAAAAGTAATAAATGAAAAAAAAATCGTTGAGATAGCGGCTCAGAAGAATTGTTTTGATATAAAGATGTTTTTATATAGACGTTTTAGTGAGAAAAAAACATTCTGAGCACAACTGAATTATTGTTACATAATATATTTTTTTATGTATAAACATTATTATTTTTTTAAAAAAAGTTGTTGATAATCCGCATCGAAGGTATTTTAATCCTGAGTAGTGATTTCGATCTACAAGAGATGTAAATTAAAAAAATTACGTTAAATCAAGAAATCAATCATGCTAATCCTATAGCCCAATCCTTGTCCAGCACCAATCATCCTTCCTCTCCACCAAGACGTCTTAATAGAAAGTGGCCCCGGGATCTACTAAGGTAGGGTAGTGTCGTGGAGTGAAAAAATCAGTGAAATTATAATAAGTGAGAGTGATATCGATGGATATTTTCTCTCCTCAGGATATCACAGGCCATGTCTCATTCACCTCCAATCCTCCCTGCTAGTCTCAGGGTGTGGTTGGATGGCGTAAGGTAAACTCTAGGCCATTCTAGAATCCTTCCTAACAAGGAAGGTATTCGGCTGACAACTGGGGACACCTGAGGCGTGGACAAGTAACTAATATCAAATTACAAAACAGTTGAATTGTAGATTGTAATATTCTGTAAATAATATATATATTAAAAAAAAAATCAAGAAATTAAGATTTAGAAATCATAAAAACAGTTGGGAGAGCCTTTATAATTAATTAATATTTTTGATAATTTTATGCCCAGTAAATAGAAAGTTATTAGTTGATGAATAGTAACTAAATTGTGTAATATTAATATCTAAATAATTTATTTAAAGATAAATTACAAACAATAAAATTCTTAAAAGAGAAAAAGTATAAGAGCTCCTTAGACTAAGTTAATTCTATTTCTACTTTAAAATTTGTTCAATATCTTTATATTTTTTGGATATGAAAATATTTTGTCAATATGATGGATGTTATTTGCAATAAGTACTATATATAGTGTCTTAAGGAATTTTGAAGTTACGTTTTCTTTGGCAGTCAGTTCATAAACATTTTACGGCTAGTTAAAATGTTACTTATATTAACTATGTAAATTGCATACTCTAATCCTGAGTCGGGCGATGTTACAATTTGAGTCTTTACCCTCTCCTCTATTCTAATTTTATTTAATTTATAAATTATTATAAATATATCAATATTATTTAAGTAAGTATAATTATGCTTAATTAATACAATTTTGTTTAAAAAAAAGAAGGCGAATCGCCTTTGGGGCTGTACTCTATCACCCATTTTAATAATTTAAAATAAAACAATTTTATATATATATATATATATATATATATATATATATATTATGAAAACATAACTACATAAAAAACTAGAACAGGGAAGCCATTATTAGCGTTGTGTATTTTTTATCGGAACCGAGTAATTATGTAATTGACTTTAGCTTTATTGTATAATTTTTTTTTATTAATACGCTTGTAATTTTACGATCATTTGTTACTAAGCCAATGATTAATTGGTATGCGCAGAATTACAATTCAAATACATACCTCATTACGTAACAAGGTTATGTAATGTCCAAGAACTTGAACATTTTCTTTTTTTTTAATCATTTTGAATATTATTAATTAATAATGAATTTCACATATTAAGTTGAAGGAAAAGATAAAGTATTTTGAAAAAATAATATAATAATAAATGATGGTGATAATGACCTTAGCAGCCGGAGCATCTACCATATTTAACTAAAAAATGTGTTATATAAACATATTTTAACGCGTTTCGCAGTCTGTGTCTAGGATCGATAATGGTATGAAAACAATTTTCTAAAATTCTTACAAGAGTGAAACCTCAATAGCTATTCTTTAAAAAAAAGTGCTAAAAAACGCCGTAGATATTTTACTAAAAGCTGTCGTGATTTACAATAATTTTCTACCAGAACTTCACCCTGCTAGTATTTCTTCCAGTTGGTTTGCTTATTCCAGGGGATTGTCTTAGAGATACAAGCTCTTTCAACAGACTTCTTCTTGTTTGTTGAAGCTGTCGGCCAAGTTGGGGATCTAAGTAAACTTAACAAAGGCTTACTCAACTCCCAAGTCTGGGCTTAACAATAGATCCTTGGGTATCAGTCATACCCCTCCCTTCGATTTCAGGATTATTTGCTTTTTAGAAACTCTTTGGTAGTATTTTTTTTATTATAGTTTTAACTAAAAGCTTGTAGTTTTTGTAACGAGTCCTTGACCGTCAAACACATACTTACGAACTGCAGACATCGGAATAATGTAAATATTCCCTACGACTTACGAGACTTACTGACAGAAGGTAGCCCACACATAGCTTCACTACTTAAACATTAAAAAAAAATCACACATTTATACACCCAAATTTAACTTATTCAACTTTTTAAATTATATTAATACTTTATTTTTAGCTTTTTGTTAAGAGTTCATCGCGTTACCTCTCTTTGTACAGGGTGTCTGGTGGCAAATATATATTTTTAAATACGATTTTTTCAAAAAGTAATAAACGTTGCGGAGGGAGGTTGACGCCGTTGGAATTATCGATCGTGCGGATTTGTCAGTCACGATGTCACAGTGGTCGAGTGAGCACCTCGCGTTCGCTGTGGCGACATTTTTTAAGAGTAATGATTCTTACGTAATTGCTCGTCGACAATTTTGTTGAAACCATTGCATTGCCCCAGGTGTGCCTTATCCACGCATGAGATAATTGGACCATTTTTTTTTCTCGAAAATTCTTGAGGCGACGAATGTCAACGGTGAAAATTATCGACGCATGATTACAGAATTCTTTTTGCCAAACCTGCGACCTTCATCCATCGTACTCTTCACACACGTGGTTTCAAGAAGGTGGGGCGACTACACACACAGCCAAAGCTTCGATGAATTTGCTTCGGGAAAATTTCCCCCAAAAACTGATCAGTCGCTTTAGGGACATCCGATCTAACATCCGACATCCGATGGAGGTCGCCCGATCTAACTCCCATGGATTTTTTTTATGGGGCAACTACCTGAAAGAGAGGGTTTATAATGACAATCCCCAATCTCTTGTGGCTTTAAAGGAAAATATTCGTCGAGAAATCAGCTCAATTGAACCAAGTTTACTGCAGCGTGTGGCGCAGATCACAAGGCTCCGTTTTGAACAGTGAGTTCAAATCTACGGAAGCCATCTGGATGGCATACTCTTTAAAAAATAAAATCCGCATTTCCATTCTATCGATCAATGCTCTTAATAAAACTTTGTTTCAATCATTACGTTTTTTATTTAAGTTTGAAAATATAAATCTGCTACCAGACACCCTGTATTACTAGATTTATAGGACCTGGTACTGGTATAAATGTCAATAACAAAAAATATATTTGTTATTAATATATATAAAGTAAGATTAAGTTCATTAAATGTATTATCGACTTATAGCTACAAAAGCCATAACATCATTTAGGAAAGCAAATGTTATATGTAGTAAGAATTTTGAATTGAAATTGCACGACCAGTCAAAATAACTGGTCTGGTAAATCTAGTGTTAACAGTGTTTTATTTTATCTAATTATATATATATATATATATATATATATATATATATATATATATATACATATATATATATATATATATATATATATATATATATATATTAAATAGCAAAATATAAATGAATAAATAAAAAAAGAAAAAAAAGTAAAGAAAGAAAGAAAAAGATTAAAAAAAAAGAAGTAAAGAAAAGATTGTAAGGAGAAAAAGAAGAACTATGACAAAGACAAAAAAACAACAACAAACAAACAAAATAAATGAAATGCAAATCAGTAAATGCATAAATAAAACATGAAAAGAAAAAATAAATGGATTTAATATATATATATATATATATATATATATATATATATATATATATATATACTATATATATATATATAAATATATATATATATATATATATATATATATATATATATATATTAAATCCATTTATTTTTTCTTTTCATGTTTTATTTATGCATTTACTAATTTGCATTTCAGTTATTTTGTTTGTTTGTTGTTTTTTTGCCTTTGTCACAGTTCTTCTTTTTCTCCTTACAATCTTTTCTTTCTTTACTTTTTTTATTTATTCATATATATTTTGCTATTTAACGTTGACGTCGATAGAGTTTTTCGCCTATGTCGCGGAACTCTATAAATTAAATATAAATAAATAAATAAACTAAAAGCTCTGAGTATACAAAAACATCGTCAAGGAAGTGCGAAATCTATACGGTGACAAGTAACAAAATGTGACTAGAGTTAGATACTTATAACTTAAATTCAAATTTTAAAAATAAAGAATAAAGAGAGTCCAGTTTTTTTGTATATCGTTTCCAATTCTTGTTGTAAATCTTTTAATTTCTTAATAATTTTTGCAGTTTTCTTTTTATTATCCAATCAAATCAATCGTCAATAACAGTACAGTGGAAATACTTGTATGATTGGTTTTCTTTCTAATTTTGACGTAATTTTTCTCTACTAGAAGAAGTAATTTTATCCGGGCTTAAACCCACTTGTACTTACAAGAGGAGTGTACAGCGATGGGGTCACCGATCTGGACCATTTTTTTCTGGTGATTCTACATCCAAAAATAGTCGACACGTCGTCGATACAAAAGCAAACTAACGAACAAGAAAGTCACCACTTTTCAGAGTGGAAAAGTATTTATTCATAACTTTTTTTTTGACAGTCAAATATTCGGCAGATTTGACCTTTTGATAGTGGAATACTTTCCCTTTAATAGAGTGAAATCAGATTGAAGAATTTGCCGTAAATAAGTCCAGCAGAAATTATTAAAGATGGAAAGATGCATTTTTTCATATTCGTTAGTTTGCATTTGTATCGACGACGTGTCCGTCCAATGCGCTTTAGGAGCCGAAAAAAAACCATTGCGGAACTCACAATGAACAATAATAATAATGACAATAACTTCCCTTTACTACCACCAATTTCCATCCATGGTACGGGAGATGCCTTTTCTTTCTTTTTGTTTTTTTCAAGAAATGCTACCGCCACTATTGAGAATCGAACCCACAACTCTTGGCAAGGAGTGTTCCTGCCGTAGCACTCATGTCCATCGGACCTCCTTTCATCTCGTGTTTTATATTAATTGTAATTTCTTCTAATACCCTTTTTTTTTAATTTACAAGCCTCTATTTTTCGAATGTAATAGTAAACGCGTGCTTTACTAAAAAATATAAAAAATAAAATAAAATAAAAATAAACTAAATAAATAATAAATCGATAAATAATAATCCATAATTAAATCGATAATTCAATTGTAATCCATTTTACAACATATACATTTTAGGAAGTGTCGTACATTCCTTGAAAGACATAAATTACTTCCGATAGTTAATACAAACATTAACGATGGTGTATATTAAAGCGTTTTCCTTCATTACAGGTGATGACTTGAACTACACATAATAACTACAATCATATTTCATTCAAGGTCTCATCCATGTGTAGATTATTTTTTTAGAGGAAATTATTCAAATGAATAGATTTACATACAATCGAATCAATTGTATCAATTAAATTCCTTCAATAACGAAATAATTTTTTTTTTCAAAATTACAATAACTCTAGGATGAGGGTGTTTATTTTCATGTTCTGACATTCTTTTCATAAATGATGTAATAATCAGATTAGTTTGTAACTGAATATCTTAGAATGGAAATATTATTATTATGAAAGTTGCAACTTTTCCAAAGTACTTTTCAGTTTGGGCATTCAGAAACGATTGATTAACCTGTTTTTCTCAATCACCCTCCAATTCTTAGAAAAAAGGGGAAAACGAAAAACAGTGTATTCCATCGAATTTCTCTTAAAACCGAAGTTCCTATTTACTTAGTTAAAAAAGTAAAAAAAATTCAAATTTTAGTGTAATATAATGATCTATTGAGAATATCCAGAGATATACGACTTCAAAATCAATAACTTGTCAGAAAATCGTCATAAATTTGCAATGTAATTTTCCTCAAGGCTGTAGCAAAGCCTTCTCAAAAATTATAATAGCTGTACCCTAAAGAAACTTTAATTTAGGAAAAGAATCTGCAATCAGATTTTTTCTATTTCATCTAAATTGTAAGTAAATTTGAAATTAGTAAAAAAAAAATAATCCATGGTTGATTGTGATCCTTGAATTCAGGAGGCCAACTGCTGTCAATTTTTTTTTTTTTTTTTTTTTTTTTTTTTTTTTTTTTTTTTTCTTCTTAAAGTCACTCGTCATTTTGGATTTGGCGATTTCAATCGAAGAAATATGTGCTCGAATCTTCGATATTGTTAGTTTTGTTCTTTTGGACGGGGCTTTGTCTCTGATTACCTAACGTTTTAATTGATCGTTTTTTTAATTGCATTTATTTGATATTGGCATTGCACAGAAAAGATCCCAAACAATTTATAGACCAAAAAATATGTAATCATAAAAATATAAGAACTATTATAATATGTCGATCTAAAAATCGATTTAAATTAATTAATTAATTGGATCTATTTTGACCTTTGCATTAATTACACTGACCAAGAATGAATATGTTTAGGGCTTAAAAATACCCAAGTATTATGTATTTTCACCCCCTGAGTTCAAAAATCACCTCGAAAATGACCAATTAGCTCTTGTTTTCAAGATACAGTAACATGTCACTTTTTACATGGTCAACTTTCACTTTGTTGAGAAATTTAGTTTTTGGATGTTGGCACACCTGTTAACTGACAAAACCAAACGTTGTACAGCTATTTTGAGGTTATATACATGAAAGAGACTTATAAAAACATGAAAGCCCTCCTCCACTCAATCAAATATGCTGAACACAAGTGGAAAATCTGTGGTGATCTAAAGGTCATCGCTATACTTTTAGGAATGCAACTGGGGTATAATTAATACTGCTGCTTTGTATGTACGTATGTGGGACAGTAGGGATAGGAAATCACATTACATTCAAACAGACTGGCCTGCAAGAAATCTTGGCCCCAGTGAAAAAAAATTTTGTTGCCCTGCCTCTCGTCGACCCGAAAGATATATTTCTTCCGCTACTACATATAAAACTCGGTTTGATGAAAAACGTTGTCAAAGGCATGAACAAAGAAGGAGAGGCCTTTAGATATTTGAGGAGAAAATTTGCTTTCTTAAGTGATGCAAAAGTTAAGGAAGGTGTTTTTGTTGGGCCACAAATTCGGGAGGTTGTGAAGGATGCTGCGTTTGACAGAGTTTTGGAGGGGAAAGAAAAGGAAGCTTGGAATGCGTTCAAGGGAGTTATTAAAGGTTTTTTGGGGAACAAAAGAGAAGATAACTATGATCAGTTGGTGAGGATACTTCTACAAAAACATCATGAACTTGGATGCAACATGTCTCTCAAAATTCATTTTCTCCACCCTCATCTAGACTTCCTCCTAGTTGTGGTGGGGTGAGTGATGAATACAGTGAGAAATTCGATCAGGATATTTCTGTAATGGAACAAAGATATCAGAGCCGTTGGAATAAATGCTTGCAGATTACTGTTGGAGCGTGTGTAGGGATGTTCCAGAACTCACCAACAAGAGACAGGCCAAAAGAAAAACGAAATCTACATGAGGATAATAATATCCAACCTGCCAAGTATTCTGCCATTAATTTTCAACTCTTAAAAAATGGAACTACTATTTAATAAATCCAAATGAATTTATAATGTTGATAAACTTATGGTTTAAAATTTACAGATTTGCCTCAATTTGTTGACGCTATATATTTTGACCCATGGTGTAACACATAAACTAGAGCTAATACAAGTTTTTCATTGTCATTTTCGTTTTTTTTTTTCCAACCCAAAATTAGTAAGATTTGACTCATGAAGTGAAGGAAACATTACAAAAATATTCTTTTGTTGGCCAGTGACGAGTGAAATTTTGTCCAATATAAGATATTAGTAAGTAATTGAGAATATTTATGGTCTGAAATTATGGTATAAGTATGTATGTGTAGAGTGTTAAGTACAACCTTACAATACTACAAGAGGTTGACCTTGCAGAATGAAAGGTACACTCCAACACCACTTTCCTTAACCATAAATAAAAATGAATAATGTCACAAGATAAAGGAACGTTTCCACATAGTTATTTATTACTCATATCTTCGGAGTAGAACTATTGTTAAGTAAAGTGCAAATATATCTCAATATTTATGAACACGATTCTACAAAATAAGAACAATTTGTGTAAATGTGTTTAATCTTAGAACATATTGTGTTCTAGCTTAATTTATACGCTGTCATTTAAGTTAGATATATATTGTAATTTTTGTTAGTCAAATAACAAGCACTAGATTTTTAGTAGTCGAAGGTAGAAAATAATTAAATCGGTTCTCATTGGGCCTTACCCCTAGGGCCCCTTTCTAGGGGAAGGGGCCCTTTCCTTTAAGGCCCCCTTTTTTTCTTTAAGGCTACTGCCAATATTTAGCTCATCATATTTAGCAAGTTTCTGCTTGATCTCTTTAGTCAGCTCATTTTTGTATCCCTACAGTTTCATCTCGCTGATTCTCAGATTTAGATTGTTTACGTTTACAGCAACTCTGTACATTTTCTGTACAATAGTTTCCGTTAGTAATTTCCCTAACAAATTTAAATTTTGAGAACATTTAATGGTTGAATTGTCATAACAAAAATAGGCAACAATGACCCAAGTGGTTGAAATACCGTGAAAAAACAAAAACAAACAGTGAGTGCTAGGGCTTAAAAAAATGTTTATACCCTATAGATTACCAACATTTTGGGTCAATTAAAAATGGATGCTAAAATTTAAATAATGATAATAATTGTAGCGTGGGTTGTGCATAGATTTTAACATGTTACTATAATTTGTTCACATTATTGAGTATGGTATTTAGATAATTTTGGTGCGCGAAAACTCCGTCAGTTTTCCTGATGAGCTTCAAACCTGAATATTGCCTGATTTGGAAGAATTATTTGAATTATTTATTACTTGGTTTTAGGGACCTGCAACTGGACGATTTGCTCGGAAGCAAAGCTTTTATTTAAAAAAAAAAAAAAAATCATTGAAATCGGTTAATATTTGGAGGCTGTAGCCTTTTTTGAAACACGAAATGTCGTTTGGCCCCACTATGCGCCGGGCTATCTATAGGTTATCACCCTTCCTAAACATCCATGATGGAGTAGAGAATTCCTTCATAGACGAAAGAACTCAACCTGCTGCCAACGAGACTCGAACCCACATTTCCTGCATGAGAAGCCTTGGCGTAAGCCACTGGACCATGATGAGACCCTATTCTATTTATTACCCTCAAAAGTAGTAAGTACTTGTTTATGAAGAAAAATTCATTTTTTGTAAGAACTCTTTTCATTAGCACAAGTTTAACATTCAACTTTGATAAAATACAAGGAGGATTTGTACAATGCTTTTAACATATCCTTTTAGTGAACTACTAAAAGATATTCAAAAATATTCTCCGAGAATCAGTAAACTTCAGGACGAAGAAAGTGTTCTGTGTTTCATAAATACAGCGATAATTCTCCCGAGGGCTGAAGGGTTTTTAAAAAATCATGAGTTGAGAGGGATAAAAACTCCCCGCCATAAGAAATTCAAATTGGGCTTTTATGAAAAGAGAGTTTTCCCCTTTTGCTCCCGCCATATTCAAATGCACAATCCCCCTTCTCATTCACCCCCCCCCCCACTCAAGCTAACCCTCACTTTATACCGAGCTCTCAGTTTCACATGATTAATTGCACTCGACGGGAAATCTCTCACTCACACTCTTTACAACGAAGTATTTAGGAATTTTAAACTCGCATTTACAAGAAAAGAAGACAGCTTTTAGGCGAGATTAATAAATTATGTTTTTTTTTTTTTATATATATATATATATAAGGTGCTTCTACTACTTGGGTCATTAGCACCAATATAAATTATGTTGTATGAAAAAATGTTATTAAATTTATAAGAGCTCAGAAAGCATTTTAACTACCTACTTCCTTTCTTTTGTGTCCAATAAATCATGGGAGTCTGGCGACACCGAAGTAAGAAAAAATGCTAACCCCCGTTTTTGTATCGGCGTCTCTTCTTCTACTTCACACCATCTGCAGATGGGGAAGTTGTCTATCTTCATCCTATAAAGGTGCTTGTTCAGTTCCTAATAGGTACAAGTTATGATATTCTGCCAACACTTTTGATAGTATTGGTTTTATATCTTGACGTTGAGGGTGATGATTGCCCACCACAATCCCTCTCCTCGATAGAAGAGAATGCTTTACAATTTTTACGCCAAAAATATTGTAATATGAAAATTAAAAGCCATTAAATACATAAAAGAAGCAAGCGACTTCAGCTGTGAAGTACTTCTAAAGTTGCATTTACTGCGAGAATCGACTGCCGAGTTCTGACAGGCCTTCTCTTCCGAACTACCGATAAAAGCCTTCATGCTCCCTTTATGTCAGCAGACTTTTTGATTCTACACAAGCACAGTTTTTACAGTTGAACCGAGGAAGAGTTGCAGATTACCTTAGTAAAAGAGGTCTGATTCTTTGCACATCTAAATAATATTCTTATCCTTGGTGTCATTTAGAATAAAAGAATACATATTCAATAAGAAAAGGTCAACAATCCAGCTAAGACTCAGCGGGGATAAGGAAATTCGGTTTTACATAAATGGCTGCTCATACTTAATTAATACCGAAGAACAGTGTACAATCTGCAACCTTCAAGAAGCAGAAACACTAGCTCACATATTAATCCGTTGCCCTATGTACAGCAGTCCTCGGAATCACTTCATCAAGAAATACCTTCCACCTGGGAATGATGAAGAAGCAGTACAGCAGTTCCTTACCAACATCACAACCAACAAATGCAGCAGTGTCTTCTACTTCATCACGGAAGTAATGAGGATACGGGCTTTTATAATTAACGAATAATTATGATTATTCTGTGCTCGAGTTTGTTTATTTACTCTTTTTATTTATTTATTTTTTGTTTTATTTATTTTATTTTATTACTGTAGTAATGTTAATTTATTTGTTATTATTACTCGTGTTGCTATTTTAATTTATTTTTCTCTTTATATGGTTAAGTATTGATTATTTTTTATTTTTTGCTGGATGCAGACACTGTTTATTTTGCATTTAATTTTATTTATCAGCATTTTGTAAATTTGTAAATAACATGCCCAGACTCCCTGTAATTGTAATTATTACTTATAAAATACAGAAATTCATTCATTCATTCATTCATTCAATACATATTCTTAGTACATTGATTTGTTTCAGGAAAGGAACTTTATTTTTATTAATATTAATAATTAATTTGTATTTACAAATCTACTTTAGTGTTAAACAAATTTAAATCCCTCAGAAGGAAGACTTATGAAACGAAATCTATACTTTCGACATTCTAAGAGAGTGTAATATCATTAAAAAAGGCCACTTTATACTCGAGTTATTACACACACTTTTTTAACAGTCAAACACCATTTTTTTGAAAATAATTAAATAGAAGAAATCAATACATAAATAATTATGAGCCATAGCGTCTTAAACGTTAAGGATATTTTTTATTTAACTCACACACACAAATGTTTTCCACTCTAGCTGACAGAATATTTCAACTTGTTTGTCTAATTTAACGCACAAATGGAGTTCAACGAAAAGGCGACCTAATAAAAGAAGATAAATACCACATGGAAAAGGAAGAAGGCGGGGATATTTTAGGAATGCGAAGGCATTTATCATGCGCCATTTATTTCCTGATTTAATACAGGAATAATGAAATCGAATGGAATTATAGAGAATAATCGTTCCGAAATTAGAGAATTATTGAGAATTAATTAATCAATCGCAGACAATTTGATGGGTTTCAATTCAGTGCTGAGGATGTACCCTACAACCACGGGCCATATTTCCTAATCCTCAGGAGCATTAGTGCTGGACGGACAATGGTGCTGTTAATATCTGCAGAACAAAGCAGAGCATCCGTCACGAGAGACTGAATCCAAACCAAGGCTTAGGGTGAACTCGCATCACCACAATTCTCACTGATTCACTTGTTCTCATTGAAATATCCCGACTTCAGTGGGTTGAGGGGTGTTATTTTTTTTTTTGTTTTGTTTGCTTATGGGTGCTTCTACTGCTAGGGTCATTAGCACCATTATTGATGTGGGTGTTATTATTGATTTTTTGTATTACATATCCATTATACTATATCGTGTGTGTACGTATATATATATATATATATATATATATATATATATATATATATATATATATATATATACATACGGGAGCATCACAATTATATGACAAAAAATGGAGTTAAATGCTGCCAACTTTGTTCGCAACCCACACCATCTCTGAAACGACTATTTTTTGGGGAATCACTATTTCTCTCTCTCTCTCTCTCTCTCTCTCTCTCTCTCTCAAAAAAAAAAAAAAAAAAATTTGCAAGCTACCGAATCTCACAAACTTTATAAAGATTACCTTTCTAATGGCTTACTCAGTACTGAGATTATCTCTCAATTTTTTTTTAATTTAATTGTAAATTCAGGTGGTAAAACAATTGTGAAATAAAACTAATATCATGTTTATTTTTTCAATTTTAAACTAAATAAATGAAAATTATTCAACCCTGTATTCAAACCAGCGAGCGCATTGCTAAAATTAGCAGCTTCAATTTTTATTTGAACCCGCACGTCAAACGTGGCAAAATTACACTAAACTGAAAATAATTTATTGAGTTTTGTAACTTCTATTTAAAATTCACATTTTTATTATATTTATATATAGTAGTTAGTATGGTATATTTATTTATATTTTTGTTGACTAGACATAACTTTTAATAATAATATCATTAGCTGTCAAATGTGTTTATTAACAGCGTTGCAGAACTCAAAGGATATATTAATTTCTGCAATAAATATTAGAATATTTGATGTCAAAAATGTTTTCATTTCGACAATTAGACTCCTGCAAAAAAAAAAAACAAAAACAAAAACCAAACATAACAAGGCTTATCTTTTCTATTACTTTTCAGTTAAATTCTTTGTAACTGAAAAACATTCTTTCTTTGTCAAAAGGTTGCTTAATGATCTCTTAATTAACAACAACCAGGAATTCTCAAAATAAACACAATTATCATAAATAACTCATGATAAGAAGGCCAAAGACAAGAATAAATCATGGTGATAATACAATAGGTGTAAACATGTAAATGCAAGGACATCAAATTCATTCCCTTTCTATCAGAAAAACATTTAAATAAATGATTCATGCTAATTTAATATCGCCCATATCCCAGGTATAATTTGATATCTTAGAATAGAAACTTTAAATAACATTATTTCTAAGACGCGTCTTGTTATCATTTATTGATACTTACATTAAACAATTAATTTTATTGTTTCAACACCTAGTACAAACACTCCAGAAATAGGTGACCTTTTCCACCACCTTTTGCACAATTAATTTTAAAGTTGTAAATACAAGACTGAAATCGTGTACAGCAAAAAAAAAAAAAAAAAAAAAAAAAAAAATCGAAATCGACTCAAATCTTTTAAGTGAATTTTATTAACCTTCTGCCTTTTGTCATTTATTAAAAATAATACCTTTATAAAAATAACTCAAATGTAAACATTTTGGAGGTATGTGCAATAGGTAAAAATAGGTTACTACATACCAGCAACCTAGTTTTCCCAATTTTTTCAAAACCTGCCTAAGCAGATCACCTTCAAAGTCGTTTTATTTTATTTTCCGCATCTAAATATTTATAAAATGTGTAGTAGGCTTCTAAATGGAAAATTTGTAATTGTGATATTTGTCAAAAGTAGTGTTTCAAAGAGCCGATTCTGCACGAATGCTACGTTTACAGTCAACAAATTATTTTCACCAAAATCCGTTCGTTTTTGAGGATGCCATTGGTGGAATAGTGATTTTTAGATCCTGGAGAGATTCTGAGTCGTCGATATTTGTGGTTGGGGTACGTTTTGAGGCGAAGAATCTATTTAGCTAATATGTAATCTCCCATTAAAAAAAAAAACATCAATTACGTTCCAAGGTCAATTTTGTAAGTGATAGAAAAGGAATCAATTGACATGAGTGCGCAGTCCATTAATAACGTCAATGAATGTTTAATATTAGGTCTAATAGACAAATAAAATTAAGGTTGTCTTTTGGGTTAGTGTATTTATGCAAAATTGATAAAATACACCCATTTCATTTCTCTGAAATAGTTAGAACACTTCTGACCTCGATAACCATTCTTAAATACTGGCAGCTTATAATGATTGTTTTCACTATTATGTTTAGTTTTGGTGTCCATTACCTGTTGAACAAACGTCACAACCACATTATCTCCTCCTGACACGGGTAAACTGTTTTCATCAGCCCATCAAATTAGTTAAATAAGTTCTAAGGCTGAAAACGTTCTTGATGCTACCCAGTCGAAGATATTCTTAAACATTATTTAATAAATATTTTTATTTGTACACTTGCACACACACACACACACACACACACACAGATATATATATATAGCGATTTTGAGTTTTGTAATCTACACTGGAGTATTATGTGAATCTTATTGATCTTCTATGTAATATGAAATAATATTCTGGTAATAGATACTGACCGAAACGTCAGTGGGTTGGCTGGAGTTGGTGGTTAATGCTCCCGAAGGAGGGCTGAAGTAGAGGAGTGGTCTAAGGGTATCTCTCTATTTTATAGGGCACAATGTTAAGCCCCATCTTATTTTAGTATAAAGGCTCTTCCAGTTTATGCCCAAGGGAATTGAGGCCCGAAGTGGGACATTTTCTGGTTAGGAGGGAACAAAATTGAAAAGGAACGATCCTACAACTTTAGGGAGGGGATTATACTCCTGTCCGAAAATACTATAGTTCTTGTATATAAATCAAATAATCTTATTTTTTTAGCTATAGTGAGCAGGCAGCAATTTTTAATCTAGAACGAAAAACTCAAATTAATTCGAAAGAAGAAGGTTAAATCCAGTAAAGTACGTAGGAGTTTTAAGAAATATTCATTTTTTCGAAAATCAAAACCGTCGAAAATCAATAACATCGTTATAGTTCAATGAATCGAAAAAATCCTACGTACTTTACTAGAAAATGTCATTAGGAAGCTGCAATTAAAGATTTTAAAAATGGGGTTTAATTTTGAAATGTATTGAAGGACAAAAAAAAAAAAAACTTAACAATTAAAAAGGGAACAAGAAAAGGCATCAGCCCTATCCTGGCTAGAAAAGGGTGGTAACCTATAGACAACCCGTCCTAAAATTCTTAGTTAATGAAAATGGACGTTAGAATTTAAATAAATAAAAAGGGAACAATCGAAGCTCGCTCAAAAATTATCTTATAATCAGCATGGCGTTCACTCGGCATCAGGATTTCACTCGGAAAATCGTAGTTTTTGCCCATTTAAAACATTTCTCTTCACGTATACACTCTTGGATATCAGATTGATCAGATTTGATTAGTTAAGGAAGAATTTTACCCCATAAAAGACAAATAGTAAAAAAAAAAGTTAGAAGGTAGCATTACGCCTTAAGTAAATACCTTGAACCCTTCACGACAAGAAACCTTGTCACCTGCCCGTGACGGGTATTGCCTGTAGTAACAAAGAGTCGATAAGAGACTTCTTTACCGATAAAATAGGAATAAAGGACATTAGCTCTTGTAATTTAACTTCTTCGAATGACTGTTGGAGTGAAGGGGGGGGGGGTGAGAGATAAGATGGATTGTAATCTAATTTAGTCCGGAGGTTAAGTTTTCCATTACCTTAAAGGCACAATTTTGTAGAGAGTGACAGGTGGCAAAGTTTCTAGTACATAGTTATAAATTTTGCGAATTATAAAGTCATCCCCCGGAATGACTTTTATCAGCCATGGACTTCAAATGAACTCGAATAATGATTTATAACACCTACCGATACAGACGTTACACCTGTAGACATGTAAACGTGCACCTTTCAGGTGTCATTTTTGTTCTTGTTCAACGAAAGCAGCGAACGTTTGTTTAACGAAAATAATAAGTAAGTAAGTAGTCATTTACCAGAAGAGAAGACAGCACTTTCCAGTGGGAAATAATTAACATCATGGGTATGTCTTTGGGAAGAAAAACAAAAACAAACTATTAACTCTCATAATAATGAGTAAATTTCTTACATGTACCTATTTTATTTAGATTAGTCGTTTGGATCAATAACACTCAGAAGAGTTGTATGATGTTAAAGTATGATATCTAATTCCGGGTTTCCATCATTTGAACTCTACTATGTGTTCTTTTTTCTGGTTGAAACTTACGGGTATTTATTTAATTCTAGGTTTATAGTCTACAATAAAGTTTAGTAACTGATGTCGACAGAACCAGATGTACTTGCACCTTGTATTTCCGATCAAGCGACAAGTGACTTCACTTGCAGTTTTGGGTTTGAAGCTGATTGAAAATAACTTAAAAGTATTTACCGATTAGTGTAAACTCATGTGGCGTTAATCCAATCACCTAAGACAAAAAAAAGGGGCATAGTTCGCAAAAAAACGCGTAACGCTGATTTTTTGGGGTGTTCTTTGGAACCACCCCAATAGGGTGTACCCAATTTGTCAGCTTCGAAAGACCTGTGCTAACTGCGCAACAGTCCAAAAACATTCAACTTTTTGGAAATTTTTTTGTGTTTTGCTTATAGCTCCCAAACCGTGCATCGTACCATAATTTGTATTCTTTCCTTTTTAAAAGTAGATAATATTTAAAAACTTGTGGTGCTAAAACAAACTTTTTAGGTAAAATAACTTCCGAGATACAGCTCTTCAAAGTTTGGCTACTTTTCCCAAAAAGTGCAAAATTTAACTATCTATTTAACAATCAGGCTTGTTTGGCGGGATATGCAGGCCGAAATAATCATCTTACAAAATACTC
The DNA here is from genome assembly GCA_946811695.1 of Gonocerus acuteangulatus. NCBI lineage: Eukaryota > Metazoa > Arthropoda > Insecta > Hemiptera > Coreidae > Gonocerus > Gonocerus acuteangulatus. The sequence goes on from OX328128.1 coordinate 57,215,991, forward strand.
TTGAGGATAAAAGTTATAGTAAATTTTATTAGCTTTAATCGAAGCGCAATTTGAAATCTATAGGCCCAGTGGGTGTCTAGCAGAGTTGGGCAAACGTTAGCGCGCGCTAAAAGCTGATACCTCTCCGCTAATTTAGCGAAACTGTAGAAAGCCAGCGCTAACAATTAGCGGTTAGCGGCGGCAGTGCGCTAACCGCTAATCTATTTATGAAATATCGTAATTGCTAATAGCTTAAGCTATAGTTACAACTTGTAACAGCTACTATAGCTTAAGCTATTAGCAATACGATATTTCATAAATAGATTAGCGGTTAGCGCATTGCCGCCGCTAACCGCTAATTATTAGCGCTGGCTTTCTACAGTTTCGCTAAATTAGCGGAGAGGTATCAGCTTTTAGCGCGCGCTAACGTTTGCCCAACTCTGGTGTCTAGTTATCTTTAAATACCAAACAACGTCCTTGTTTGGACTGGCCGAGCCTGGCAATAGCACGAAACATTACAGCCCGTTCAAACATTTTTTTCTATGTTTTATTACTTTTTGAGTGGACTGGGGGGTGGGTGGAGAAAGGAGTAGATTGGGGGGGGGGTTATGTGGTAGTGGTGAAATGGGGGGGGGGGGGGGGTTAAAAACCCACCATAACTAGAGGCGTCGGGTCCCTGTGACCCATATTTTAAATTGATTGTTTTCGGTAATGTAATTTTAACAAATAATTACAAACACTAATAGTTCTTGAAATACTTGCCGTTTATTAAAATAATACAATACTTATCAAAATTACATCAAAATTTCTTTAAAAGGAATAGTACTGAATTGAAGTTGAAGATGTGAAAATGAGAACGTTTACTAAATTCAAATTTATATAGTTTTTATTTAATAAGGAAAAACAAAAAAAACCTAAGGCTTATATTAATTGCAAATAATGCAGACTAACCAGGAATGTAATTAAGCATCTTTTGCGGGTCTAACTTATAATTTCGTTATTTCACCAGGAGCTCGTCTACAACTATTTGGACTATAATATGTCAGAGAGAGAGAGAGAGAGTACAAAACGTCCGGCTAAATTGCGTTATCCTTCGGAGTAGAAGTTGGACATTGAAGAGGGACGGGCTAAAGGGAGACAATGGACTCGCCATTAAAACAATTATGGAACTGTCAGGGCTCCGTCCTCTGACCGGGGCCTTTATCTCTATGTAGGGCTGTCACAAGGACTGTCATAACCGTGTGAAAACTCATAAATAACCTTGCTGCAAACTCTCACCAATAATTTACTCAATAATAGTCATACAATTACTATTTCCCCATTTTTGTTCTTATCTTGGTCATTATCAATAGCGACAATCGGGGTGTTGAAGAATGAAAGCATAATATAATTCTGTGCGGGCTTAGAGAAGGCGATTGAGATCCGAATATAAATAAATTCTAGGAAGTTTTCAAAATGGTGGAAGTACGGTAAGTAATATAATCCGAAAAATCCTCATTTATTTTAATACAAATATATTATTTCGAAAAATGATCTCAACATCCCCTTCGTCCAAGAACTAGCAAAATCCCGTTTCCTAACCTTTCATTCCAAATTTTCTGTCCGTCCCAATCCCAGAGCACAAACTCTTTCCTCCCAAACTCACCCAAAAAACCGCCTTGAAGGCTCAAGAGACATTGGCCTCGTGATCAATTAACTGACCAATAAAGTGCCAATATTGATTGGCTCCTTCCAAAAGTGTTATTATCATCACTCCTTACTCAATGTTTCTTTTTATTTACTTGTTTTTATTTAGTTATTTTTTATTTACTCATTTTTTTAAATTTATTATTTTTTATTTTTTTATTTTTTGTTGTTTACTTATTTTGTCAGTTTTATTAATCAATTTCTGTATATACTATGATTTAAATTGTGAGCAAACTTAATTAATGTACTTTAAAATGTACAGATGTTAAATAACCGTATTAATTATTAAAAAAAATATTATTTCGAATACCAGATGTAACCAAAATTCAAATATCAGAGTTTGGTTGAATTTTAAACATGTAGGAAATATTTCAACTGAATCCAACGATTTCAGTACTAAAACCTAATATATATATATATATATATATATATATATATATATATATATATATATATATATATATATATAAGTGCTTTCACTAATTGTGCTGTTCATTATAAATAAAAATTAAAATTTTTATTAATAATATGATTTTAGTTATTTTGATTTTGATGAAATTTGATACAAAAATCTTTCGTCTAATTTGAAAGGTCAAGTTCATTAACCAGCAGAAACCGCCCACTGGAAAATGGTTTTTGGAGCGAATGTCGCGCGAAAAAAATCGTTCCGCTTACTTCATAAGCTTGCAAGTATTCGTTTTATAGGCTTATTGGCCTAAGAAAACGAATGAAACCATTTTTAATCGTTTCTGAGAAAATTGGAAAAATAGTTGTTGAATAACGTTTTTGGTTTGGGTACTTTGAATCATGGGATTCAGTTGAAACATTTTCTGCGTGTTTGAATTTCATCAAAACTATTATGTAGAAATTTTGGTTACGTTTGGAGTTAAGGAAAGGTTAGAATAAAATATTTTATTAACAGACATGAAAAGTTTTGGGAACTTTGTATAATTTCCTTAATATCTCGAAAACGGTTGAGAATCTTGGTAAACGGAAGGTCACCATTGGAAAGCTTACTAAATGCTCTACAAAAAAAAAGTCCGACTCGCAGGAACTGCAGCATCTTAGCGCGGTTCCGTTCATGTCCCTAGTGCCATTTGATAAGCTTAGAAAAGAAATAAACTTACTTTTTTGATATATCTCGTGAAAATTGTCAAAATCCTCTCGAACATCTCGAATAAAAGTGATATTAAGGCGTCAGGGACACCGACAGTAGCTAACTTTTACACAGATGCGGAAATTACAGAATCTGGCTCTTATTCTAAAGCAAAGCTCTATAAATCAATACAAAATATGCCTAATAAAGCCTTTCTAGAGGATACAGAAGCATGGGCGTATATGAGGGGGGGCTGAGGGGGCTGCAGCCCCTCCCGAAATTTTGAATTGATGATAAAAACTTCTCGTAAAACCCTTAAAAATAAATTAAATAAGATCACTTAGTTCATAAAACATATTTTATTTTACGTGCAATAGCGTTTTAGTTGCCTAAAACTATTCCAAGCTCTAAATATTTAGTATTCCATACCCTGGAAATGGTCTCAGCCCCTCCCCTGAAATTGTTTTTATATACGCCCATGTACAGAAGGATCAAGAAGAAGTACACAAGATTGAGTAGAATACTCTGCCTAATATAGCCTATATAGAATAATATGCCGAATAAAACGTATCTAGTAAATACACAAGGACAAATAAAAGTCTTGACGAATAACAAGTCAAAAAAAAAACTTTATTTAACAAAATAAAACAAAGTTTAGTTGCCCAACTACAATAGAATAATATACCTAATTAAGTCTATGGAGTAGACACAAATGGACCAAAAACAAGTCTTGTGGAATATTGATTTTTTTCTAATTAAATACTTTTTATCAATATTTAGTATATAACCTTTGTTGAAAATTATTGATTGCTAATTGATGAATCGGTTTACAACTAAGTAGTCTTTATGAATATTTAGTATATAACCTATTTTTGGATCTGTGTTTTTGGGGTGCTCTCCGCCTAGGCTTTGTATTTGTGTCGGCAGATACCTGGGCTATATTTACAGCTCTTGAGGATTAACTCTTAGCAGGTAAATTTCCTGCGGCCCCCTTGTGTTCTACGGGCATTGAACCGCCATATACACTCATAGTATCTAACCGTTGTGAAGTTTATTTTTTGGATTTAGGACTTAATATACATATGTAGACTAAATCATAGCAAGAAGTAATCCTCCGTCGTCGGTTCTTAACTATGTAGACTCGCTAATGTTATCCAATCTTAGATACATCGTATTTAAAATCCACAGCAAAAACACGACATTTCATCAGAATCCCCTGCTGAATAAAACTTATATAGAATAATATGCAAAATAAAGCCTATCTAGTGGATAAAAATAGAGGAAAAAAGCCGTTCGTGGTGGTAGAAAATCTTAAAAGTATTTCGCTCAGAAATCTCCGAAATATTGTCACTAATTTTACGTATCCTGTTTTATAGCCAAATAGATTTATATTCTATAATCAATAAGAAAAACCTACTAACAATAAAAAACTATGGGTAACAGATGAAAATAGGGAATACGAAGAATAATTCTAAAGAACGAAATCAACACCAGTACTGTAATCTAGATATTCATACGGCATCTTCGAATTCTAACAAACAAAATATTGATTCTAATTATACGTATCCTGTTTTATTGACAAATACATTACTACTATAAGCAATTAAAAACACTAGGGAATATGCCAAAGAACTCGGAGTAGGAGCCTCGACAGTTTCAAGACATTTGAAGGAAATCGACAAATCCAAAGCTGACATTACTTCAAAGTTTAAGCACTTATTTCTCCGATTGACATAGCCTAATCAAAAATTGTTTCAGAATCTTTTTTGTAGAACATCTAGTAAGCTTTCGCATGGTAACCCTCCGTTTACCAATATTCCTAACCGTCTTTGAGATATTAGGGAATGTATACGAAGTTCCCAAAACATTTCATGTCTGTTAATAAAATATTTTATTGTAATCCTTCCTTAGCTCCAAACGTAACGAAAATTTTAACATATTAGTGTTGATGAAATTCAAAAATGCAGAAAATGTTTCAACTGAATCCCATAATTTTAAGTATCAAAATCAAAGACAAAAAGAACAGTTCGAATAAGCGAAATCAATTACTTTAAAGTTTTAAGCACTTATTTCTCCGATTGACATCGCCTAATCAAAACTTTCATTAGAACCTTTTTTGTAGAGCATTTAGTAAGCTTTCTAATGGTATCCTTCCGTTTCCCAAAATTCTCAACCTTTTTCGAGATATTAAGGAAAGTATACAAAGTTACAAAAACTTTTTTATGTCTGTTAATAAAATATTTTATTCTAACCCTTCCTTAACTCCAAACGCAACCAAAATTTCAACATATTAGTTTTAATGAAAGTAGAACATGCAATAAATGTTTCAACTGAATCCCATGACTCTAAGTACCCAAACCAAAAACGGCATTCAAAAATTATTTTTTCAGTTTTCTCGAAAACGGTTAAAGCTATCGCATTGAAAATGGTTCCATTCGTTTTCCTAGCCCAAGAAGCCTATAAAACGAGTACTTACAAGCTTATGAACTCAAAAACGTAAGCGTTACGATTTTTTTTGCGCGAATTTCGCCCCAAACGCCATCTTCCAGTGGGCGGATTCTGCTGGTTAACGAACTTGACCTTTCAAATTGTACGACGGATTTTCGTACCAAATTTCATCAAAATCGGACCATCAGGGAAGCCAGGAATGAGCGAACAGACAAATATATATATATATATATATATATATATATATATATATATATATATATATATATATATATATATATATAAATAAATATATACATATATATATATATATATATATATATATATATATATATATATATACAAATTTTAACCACCGTTATTTTCGGTCTCTAGGGGTTCTGAAACGCGAAATTTTCTAGTCGGCACTTCCGGATTGTTTCATTGTATCAACCCTATAAGCGGGGTTCCTCCCTATGGGGGAGGGAGGAACCGCGCTAAAATGTCCTGAAGAAATTTTTGATTAGGCGATGTCAATCGGAGAAATAAGTGCTTAAACTTTGAAGTAATTGATTTCGTTTATTCCAACGGTTCTTTTTGTCTGTTTTTATTCCTTGTTATTTTTTAATTGCTTATAGTTGAATAATGTATTTGACAACAAAAAAGGATAAGTAAAGTAGAAAGAAATTTATAGTTAGAAATATAGAGAGAGATTGGAAGACCTTGTGATTCTTTCGACTGCCTGGATGGGTGGGTCTTTCTGGGGTTCGTAGACCCATCCAGGTAAGATCATAAATCAAGACCTTTCTAGAAAGGTGGAAACAAAATAATAACTGTTCCTATTTTAATCTTTCCAAATAAGACTAGGGATAAGAACGGAACCGCGCTAAGATGATGCAGTTCCTGCGAGTCGGACTTTTTTTAAATATCCGTCTTTCGTTGGAAAGAACGTAGCACTCATAAAGGAATACTCAGAAATGAGAAACTGCTTAAGAGCTTATTTTTTATTACAACTATCAAATGCAAATAAATTCTATGGAGTAATTAATTTCATGAATACTTATATAAGTATTATAACATAAATATATAGTCCAAGAGCTGGTAACGCACGCTTCGTGAAGTGTTTTATGCACCTTGAAATATTGCCATAATGTACCTCTTGGGTAGATAAGAAGGTATATATCAGGCTGTACCGTATGGCGCGTATGAACATTAACACGGCGTTCGGGGAGGGAACGACGAATGAACGAACTGTTTACCGGTGGTTTTCCAGGTTTCGAAGTAGACATTTTGACCTTGACAACGAGGCCAGAAACCAACCTTGACTATGATCACCTGAAAGAAAGGGTTGAAGCTTGTACCTCAAAAAGCACTAGGGAATATGCCATAGAACTCGGAGTAGGAGCCACGACAGTTTCAAGACATTTGAAGGAAATCGGCAAGTCCAAAAGTGACATTTCGTTACAGTGATACAGTACAGCCTGATATATATTGGCTAGACTTTCCGTGGAACACCAGGTACTGCATATCGGTAAGTCTAGCTAACACATATTTACCTTCTTAACTACTCACGAGGTACATTATAGCAAAATTCCAAGGTGCATAAAACGCTTCATGAAAAGTGCGTTACCAGCTCCCCGACTAATATATAATAATGCCCTAAGAAAATCTCTGTGACTCTGCAAGTCAAAGTGTGTTTGATATAGAATCCCCAAGGATTACTGGATCTGTTTCCTTGGTTCTGGGGTGTGGTCTTATGAATATTGAGTGCTAGATGTTATTCTCTTTGTTGTTTTGCATAATACTATAGCCCGTCCCAACAGCTGACACAAGTCCTCACAATACTTTTTGAGCTGGGGGAAGGTTTCCCCCCAGTTTTCGAAGCTTTTAGAAAATATTTTATATATATAAAGATATATAAAAAAAGGCTCATGTCTGTCAATATATGTATTTCTTTTTCTTTGTCACTTAAATGTTCAGAAAGTTATTTTTATGTAATTTGCAATCTTTCATCCTTGCACATTTTAATAATGAAATTGTAGGAGAAAATCGCCTAGTTGCGAAGCTCCTAAAATAAAATAATAATAATATATTGTTTTTAATATTTTTCTTTTCCGAAAGTAGCAAACATTTATATGTATTAATTTCTATGAATGTAGACCATATGAACTAATTTTCACGCCCCTCCGTCTTTTTTCAGTACTGGAAACCCAAATTATAGGGGTTTTTCAAGTTTTTTTCAAAGTACCAGGTAACGCAAAAAAGTCGTTTTATTTTAAATCCCATGTTTACAAATTTCTTGCTTTAATACCATAATGATAAATACAACAATGATAACCTTGTAGGATTAGAAGATGCTTGTTTTGGTAGTAAACTGGACTACTTTAACTTTAATCCAGTTGACGTTCTGAGCTGGAAACAATTTTTTACAATGATCTCTCTTGAAACGCAACTTCGCTCGATTTTATTCTACGAGTTAAAATTAGGCCTAAAAGCCACCGAGGCTGCTCGTAAACTGCGTCAGGTGTTTGGGGAGGATGCTCTCTCAGATCGGAAAGTGCAATTCTGGTTTGCACAATTTCGTAGAGGGAAGGAATCGCTCATGGACGAACCTCGAAGTGGAAGGTCGGAAGTTGTAGATGACGACGCCCTGACAGAAATCATTGAGTCAGATCCATGAAAAACTTGCTCTGAAATCACTGGGCAACTCAAATTCGTAAGACCAAAAAACTTGATAAGTGGGTTCCCCATAAACTGACCGACCGCAAGATCACACGGGACTAACTCTTAGCGATTTGACCTAAAAGCCTATAAAGGCAAAAACGTAATCTAGGATTAATTTCGCGGAAAAATGTAGGGTTCCGATTGGCTGATTCGCCTGGTTTACAAACTTAGGAAGCATTTTAGTATCAAATTTCTTCAAAACCGGATTATTTGAAAACTTGCTAAAGAACGATCAAATATATATATATATATATATATATATATATATATATATATATATATATATATATATATATATGTAGGGGGCGAGGTTAGCTCAGTGGTAAAGCACTAGACTATTTAGCTGGAGGCCTGAGTTCAAATCCCGAGCAAGCACTAAAGATTTTTTCTTCTAGTGTCTTCGTTCATGGGTTGAATTCGTCCTCCCTGACCGTCTCTAGGCCAACCCAGCCTTTAATTAATTTAATAATGAGTACCTTGGGTGCTAATGACTCTTGGCAGTCGAAGCAGCCAAGGGGAAAATCAGGCGGCCGGAGCATAGAACTGACCATACTATCTCCCTAGTGTGCCGTATGGGCATGAACCAGATACCTCTATAGTATCTGCCCCTCAGGGCCCACGTGGCCTGTTACGGGACTGATTTTTATATATATATATATATATACATACACGCACATATATATGTGAGTGTGTGTTTGTGTGTGTGTGTAAACATATTTGAACCATGATTTGATATATGAGTTCGAAAACTTGAAAGTTTCTTACCGGCACTTCGGGATTCCCTCATGTGATCGATCTCATAAGTGGGTTCTCTCCCCACGGGGAGGGAGGGAGGAAACACGCTAAAACTACAAGCAATAAAATCTGAGAAACACACAATTATGGATCGTTCAGTGGAACGAAACCAACACTGTCGACGCTTTAAAGCACTGAGATCGCTGGCTACGTCAGGCTTTCACTATTCATCCTTGGTGGTTTACAAGGTATAATTATTATCGTTATGGATTCCAACTAATAAAGGAAAACTTGAAATAGATAAAGATTTAATAAAGTACCTTTTAAGATGTTAAAAAAATGATTTTGTTCAACTTATAAGTTTTCATCATGGAAGAAAGTTATGCGCCGCTCAAGATTGGCTGGTAAATAGTTTTACCACAAGCCTCCCTTATACCACAAAGAAGATCCCTTATACCGCAAGAGAAAGGAGCTTTCTCTACTATGAAGGCCTAGATGTGTCTAGTCACTGAATTTATTTAGTTTTTTGCTTTTATATTCCTATATTTCTAATGCCCCTCTCCACTTTTCCACTTAATGGATTTAATTAATGTTTTGGATAATGTTTTATTTTCATTTTATATATATATATATATATATATATATATATATATATATATATATATATATTCAATTCCACGATTTCTGACCTTTATTTATGTATATTTATTTATTTTTTATAAATATGGCACAGGTCGAAATAATAGTATTCCATTTTATGTACTATTTTATTTTTGGCACGCCCTACATGTTTCGTGGCCTTTATGCCACCTCCTCAGGGGCCACTAATAAATCCAATAATTTTCCCAATAATAATTATAAACAGAGTAGCATTACTAACTCCTAACCTTAATTCTACAGGTCAAATATAATAAAAATATTGCTACATTGTACATACCCCATGTGTGGATAGCTCTCCACCCATACTAAGACTGAGGCTAGCTAAATCACCTGTGTCGTGAGGCTTAGTAATCAGCTTATTACGATAAGTTCTATAAAGGCCTGTACTACTTTTTTTTTTTTTAAAATAGAGTTAGTAATGTTACTCTGTTTATAATTATTATTGGAAAAATTATTGGATTTACTAAAATGAAAAATGTTTTATTAAAAAGTTGTTAAAATTTTTTAGGATTTAGTGGCCCCTGAGGAGGTGGCATAACGGCCACGAAGCATGTAGGGCGTGCCAAAAATAAAATAGTACATAAAATGGAGTACTATTATTTCGACCTGTGCCATATTTATAAAATATATATATGTGTATATATATATATATATATATATATATATATATATATATATATATATTAATTTCGAATAATTTTTGTATTCAATGTGTTAATTCAGACTCATCAATTGGGGACCTATAATTTTTTCCATTTTTTAGTTATCGCGATTCATGTTTCTATTTACTGAATTTATATTTAAATTTGCTCTTTATTTTTCTACGATCAGAATGAATTCAGATGTTTGAATAATATATTATTTACTCTCTTTATTTTTGATTTACTAATTGTAGTATATATATATATATATATATATATATATATATATATATATATTGTGTATTGGGTAAGTATAAAATATTGATAAGATAATAGCTCGATTTTTCTAAATTTTGATTTTAAATATATGCCATTTAATTTCTTATGTCTTCCTTCGCAACATTTCGACCAACCGAAACGGGATAAATGACTTATTTGTTTGGTTTATATGCCTATGGAGGCAAACCTTCCTACGACAAATTCATTTTGGTCGCATAGAAATTATGGCGACCAGTAATGATAATTATTAATAAATTCGTTTCGCCTTTTAAAAGAGAGAAGCATATACTAAAACTAAACTTGAAGAAACTTCATTGAATAAATGATAACGTCAAACTCGATAACTAAATTAATAAATTATAAAAATAACAGAAAATAGTTTTATACCAAACAAACAATATTAATTTTTGAGTGAAAAAGGCTTTTTCAATTTTTTTCCGACAGGCGAAATACATTCTGAATGTAGGATGTGTTTTTCATCTCAGAGTAGTCGAGTATTTGTATTTCTTTGCTGGGGTCTGTAATCTAGACACGTGGAATACGTGTTTAGCAACCTCTTCACGACAATGCCGTGCTGTAGAATATAAAGTATCGAGACGTCTACAAAAACAGATTCACTACAAAAATTGCGTTTACTCTTTATTGACGGCGAATTTTACTTTAACTCAAAAAGGAAAAGAAAAAAATCTTAGTTATGATAATACGATAACTTAATGACAACTGGGGATAAATTTAGACAAGCATATTTTTATAAACAAATATTTTATAATTGCAAAAAGAATTAAGACTCAATTGACAAGTAAACACAAGAAAATGGCGAACCATATGAAGGAGTCTAAGGAAATTCATTTGTTGACTTCTGTGCGCAAGAAGCTAGGTAAATTATATAAAATAATTACAGTTTGGAGTATACTAAATGTGTGTTTCTGAAATGTTTGAGCAGTGTATCGATGTATGGGTTAATTAGGTCAGTAATTTGTTGTAGGAAAATGGAATATTTAAGTCATTGAGTTGTCTAGAATTGGTCCGTACTTCCTGAAAAGCAAGTGAGAATTGGTTAGGAGAGAGTGTCCAATGCGATGCCTGGTTATGATTATTTCATTGCCGTGGGACAAGTTTTTATTGTGATTTTTTTAATAATAATATCGCCCAAGTATTTCTAAAGTAACACAACTCACAAATCGGTTTTATTCACACCGTCATAGTTAGGACTATGAAAGACATCGCCAATGTTTCACCGTTCCTGTCTTATTGCTAAGCCCATTTTCAGTTGAGTTTTATTTTGAGTTGTGTCACTTTAGAAATAATAGTGCTATATAATAATTGTGCGATATGGGGAAAATAAAAAATGACGCAGTTCCTGCGAGTAGACAAGTTTTGATGTTAGTTTTGGATAAATCACATCACCAAATCACACCGAGGAGACGAACTTCGTTAGAGTGGGGGGCTTTTCACTTTCGACGAAGCTACAACCCTCAAGAGACCATTGTGAAGTTCGCAATTACAAGCCAGCTGAGAAGTTGCCGAGAATTGATCCCAGCTGAGCAGTAGGCAATGGAAAGGAGTTAAGGATCCATTCATTCCTACATATCCCACCAATTGGACCACTGACTCTCCCGGCACGTGGCGTGCAATGCGATTCCCAATGTACCAAGCGTAGCAAACAACTGTTACTTATAATCAATCAGAATGGATCGTTTACCGTATCAAGATGGAGATGGTCGAGGTTCGCACATTATAACATTTATCTTATTATAAAATCACGTGTATGTCTGTTTGTTCCTTATACAAATCCACACCCTTCGTCAGTTTTGACCAAACTTGGAACACAGGTAGATCTTGATCCGGGAAGTCTCGTAGGCTAAGTAAAAACGTCTACCAGCAGTCTGTCTGTACGTTTGTTCCTTATACAAATCCATAGTTTGACCGATTTTGATCAAACTTGTCATACATGTAAATCTTGATTCGGGGAGAGTCATATGCGAGGTTAAAATCGCTTATGACTCACAGTTCGGAGATCACGGGTTCTAAACAATGAACGGGGTTCCTAATTTATTTTTGATTTTATAGATGCAGAAAGTAGGCGTAGCATGGCACGCCAGGTAACAGCTAGTTTATTATAAATGAGTTTGTATTTGTGCCAACGTTTTGGATTGATTTTCAAGCTTTATCGAGAATATAAAAGAAAAATGGACAGAATAAGTACAAAAAATAAATAATAATAACATGTAAATATAAATGATAACTATAAAAACAACCATTTAATATATAAAATGAAACATTAGGCAGAATTAAAAGTAAATGTATAAAATTATAATCTGTGCGTGAACTAAGCAAGCTAATTTAGTTAACAAGATTTTAATCAGATGAGTATCAACAATAAAAAAAACAGGCCCAAGAACAGATCCAGCGTTCTTTTTTTCCTAACTAGCAGAGTATATGTACTGTGAGATGAAGCTGTTTTGTCCAGCGAAATATTACGAAAAAACACACCGACCATAAAAAATACGGAATCTCAAGAAACAAAAATAATGAAGCACCGCGAAGGATCATAAAAAATAACACTAAGACACTATCAATAGAGAGCTTCTTCAAGTAACTGGCTGGTGTTGCTCCCCGGAATTGTTTAAAACATTAACTTGAATTTGCGACGTTTCGAAGCTGCTTAGGTTCTTCATCAGGCATCATATATTAAGTTGTGTTTTGGCCTAAACAGGTTTGAACCAGCTACTTCAACATTGGTCCGTCACCACCCTTACCTTCAATTTAATAGAGAGATTTAAGTTTTAACGATTTCCGTTATTGATATTAAATAACTAGGTCAATGAAGGCTTCAAGAAATTTTTCAGAAATTCTTTAATTGATTGTACCTCTGTATGATCTTTGTCATGTATAACTGGCGGAAAAATTCAAATAAATAAATGGGCGTTAAAATTTCAATAAATAAATGTACATTAAAATTTAACTAATAATAAATATAATTGAGTCATATGGTTAAAAGTATTTAGGAAATAACTTATTTTAGTTTTATTGCCGTCGTTGCCTTTCTGAGGAATGTGCTCTCAGTTTAGGCAGGTATTGTGAGCCAACTTTATTTTATCCTTGTTTAATATATATGTATTATTTTTAAGCACTGTTTTTATTTATTTACATACTTTGCTTTTAGGGCATTGCCCCCTAAAAAAGGGGTGTGTGCTTACTATTTAACAGATTAATACAATTAGCACTTAACAGAAATCAAAAGTAAATTAAAACATGGTATATCATGGAACTCAATGAAAGCATAACATAAAAGTATTATAACAATAAGATATGCCATACTTAGAGCCTAAAACATCTTACATTTTCAATATTCCAAAGCAAATTTTCGAAGGTTCAGGGACGCTATCGTAAAATAGTACAGTTTTCAAGCTTGATATTCATTTAAATCTTTGATGAAAATAAACAGGTTTTCAGGAGAGATGTTTATAATGTCTGTAAGACAGGAGGTTCTGTATGGATTATAGATTGGGCATGCTACTAGTAAATGATAAATATCCTCTAACTGATTACTATTGCATATGGGACAGATTTCATTGGGGTTTATGGCCACTGTAGTCTTTTTGTTGTTTAGTTTTATCATATTTGTATTAATTGTTCTAATTTGGGCTATTACTCTATAAAATGGAAATTTTATTTTTTAAGCAATGTTTGTAAGATCAAAAGGAACAATGGGACAATTTAAATAAGTACAAATATATATATATATATATATATATATATATATATATATATATATATATCAATATTTTTTATCTAATGAAAATTATTTTTCTATATGTATCTTGTGAAATATAAATCTGCTAGTCATATTATTTGACCTCTTCGTTACTGAATTAAGTATAAATTGAGAGTACGTAGGAACGCAGGGAATATTTAGGTTGGCCCAATCCTCAATTACTGAATATCGTGGGACCTGACTACCTACGTGGAACGGCACTGTCTCGAACTGCCAGTTTTTATGTAATTTTTATCGTCGTTTTATTATTCAGTTATTAAAGTTTTACGTTATATTAATATTTATTTCAATGATTATAGAAATATTTTACAAAATGTATAAAGGAATTACATAAACCATATCGTTGAAAGCGGATTTTTTTCATATTGTTTTATGTTCACGAATTAACCTCGTCCATCTTTTTGCATGATAAGTGTACGCGTTAAAGACCGCACATTGACTCGCCTTCCGCCAGTAAGGCTCAGAATTTACAAGACGAATGTGAGCCGCAATGCGCAAAGCTAGTACACAACGATCCTAAGCCAAATGTACCCAAGGGGAAAAAAGCATAATTATCGACCACCATGGCCAAAATTGCAATAATATTTTTACACGTTCGGACCACATTAAATGAAAAATGAAATAAGCCGCACTCATACAGGCACTTTTCAGAATCAATGAATGAATGAAGGCGAATCATCAGAAAAAAAAAAAAAAAATGTAAGATCTTAGGTCACCACTAAGAGTTCTTCAATTTGCCTCAAAATCCATTAGCCATCCTGGCTAGAAAAGGGCAGTAACATGTAGCTAACTCGGGGCGGTAATATATGGACGTTAAAACTTCAATAAATAAAACCATTTAATCAAGAAGTCTCTTAAATTTTAAATATTTCGTTTTTCTTTAAAATAATGATTTCAAGAGTTATAATTATTGATTTCTGAGATAATATTGATGTTACTTCATTATTGATTCCTAAAAAGATATTTATTGCTGTCAATTTCGAAATTCATTCTCTACGTTCGGTAATACTAAAAACTATGGTTCAGGGTGGCGGGGAACGCACGAGAACAAACCACAGAAAAACACACTCGAATGAATTTAGCTACTATCATATTATTGACACAAAAAATTCAATAAATTTAGTCATACATTTCGCAGAATTAACTTTGAGACTAATTAGTAAGAAATTTAAGAAAGTGTAAATATTAAGTTCTTTTAGATAAAACTTAGGACAGATTTCGGCATGGCGGTAAACCTAGACCTTTGCCTAAGGATGAGCGTGGAATTGCACATTATAAACAATCAGCACTGACAATATTCCTAAATATTAATTATGGTAAACAGCTAAACAAATGTTGACATAAATCGTGCATATAAAAACAAATAATAATAATGAATTACCCTTTCATAGGATATGCCGCAAAACATACTGGCGACCGGAGGAACGACTAGAAGAGGCCGATGTGACTAGAAAAACAAGGCGGAAAACTCGCAGAGTTCACATAACCGATTGTTTGTTTGAAGTAGCGAGAGAGAACATCCGTAGCGCACAGCCGCCAAGAGGACACTGACTCCCGACGCTACATTCCCGCGGGTTGTTAGGCGGGTTTGCATGTTTCTTGTATCGAAGGCACTAGAACATGCGGGGCGAGGATGGTTTCCCATCTCATTAATTCGCTCATTACATAGAGTGCTCGGATCTAGGACAGGCTATAAAACCTACACAAAGGAGAGAACGTTCTAAAATAGACACAAGAAACAGTTTTAATCTATTTCACAAAAAGTCCCCAAGCTAACAGGATACGAAAACTTAAGGCTACTGATCGAGGTGTACAACGAAGACCCAATGTACTACAAACTTACAAAACTGGCAATTAGACAGGACTCAAAAAGGAACTGTTAAAGTCTGGCAATCATCATACAGGAGATCATGGCGCAAAGAAATCATATCTCAGCCGTGTGAGAAACTAGAAGGATAAACCTCCTTGCCAAATATGTAACTCAGAAATCATAATGAAAAAATATGCTAACTTAATGCCAACTATGACGAAACCACGATGCCCCGATTGACTCGTCAAAACCCTTTGGATATGAGAGCCTCCCAAATTGGCATGATAGTCAAACAATTAAATAACATAAACATTAAATAAAGTCCGTCACGCAGAAGCTGCATAACTAAGCACTTTCCTCAGAATGTTTCTAGTGTAGACTACATTACTGAATAATTTGCAGTAAATAACCTATATAAATAAAATAAAAACGTGAATAGTTCTGCTCATTTACATTTCTTATGAGAACTGTTCAATTATTAATTTTGTAAATAATTTTCTTCCAGAGTTCTGTTAATGATACTGTACTACTTAATAAATACACAAAACCTTCATTTTCCGTCTTTTGATCTGACGCAGGAACAGGATACAGCCACCCTGGTGGGAGATGGCGCTCCTCGCGGCGGATTTGGGAACCTACGTCTGGCCGGGTAATTCTATTGAAACAGAGTTTAAAGTAAACCCTCCTTTTCAATAGACCAATTTACTTCATTTTTACAACACTTCTTTCTGAGATACCCACGACGTATACCGCGTTTCATTACAATACAGCAGAAATTACGACCGGTATGTGTATGTACAGCAGAAATTACGACCGGTATGTGTATGTTAGTACTTTAGGTCCGGAGTAAACCCCTCCCCCTTCTAATAAACCGATTTAGTTTATTTTTACAACCCATTTTTATCTGTTGATCACCACCACGAAACCGAGTTTCGTTGAAATGTAACAAAAACTAGGGCTGGCATGGTCAAATTAGTGTTTTGGGTCCGGGGTAAACCCCACCTCCCGGTGGACCGATTTTGGTGGTTAACGAACTCGTTCAATCGTTTGCTAATTGAACGCTATATACCAAGTTTCGTGAAGAAAAAACAAAAACTCTGGCCGCTATCGTGTTAACACACACACAAACACACACACACACACAACACACACACACACACACACACACACACACACACACATATATATATATATATATATATATATACATAAATTTTAACGGGGGTCATTTTCGGTGTCTACTAGGTAGGATCGATAAAGATTTGAAGAAATTTTTCAAAAATTCTGTCATGAGTACAACCTCAATAGCTACTTTCTTTCGGAGGAAAGTGCTAAAATTAGTGCTGTCACAGGCCAAAAGGGCTCAGATACTATAGAGGTATCTCATTCATGACAGTACGGCACACTAGGGAGATATTGTGGTCATTACTATCCTCCAGCCGCCTGATATTCCCCTTTGCAGGTACCCATTAATAAATTAATTAAAGGCTGGTCCTTCAGGTTCTTCTGCATATTAGTCCAGTACTCTGCCACTGAGCTAACCTCGCCCTCGTATGTTGATAATAAGCGAATTTAAGAACTTTTAGGGTTTTCCCAAGATATAGTGGCCATGTAGGAGATGAGGTTTCAAGTCCCTGCGCGGCATCTCAGGGTCTTCTGAGATGTTTCTAGCTGTGCCATGGATGTCTACGCTAATGGCCCAGTTGTCGGTGCGCCATAAAAACATAAACAAAAAAAATATTCTTAATAAACTTTTATTACATGAAAATTGCAAGTCAATCCCCAATTCTAGACCAATCTACAAGGAGAAGCTTGACCTAGATTTTGGGGAGGGGGAGATTTGCAGCTTTAAGAGGGACTGGTTAACAAATTATAGGAGTAAATTGTACTTTTGAATTTTATGTTTTTGGGCCAATGTTTAGGCCCCATTAAGGGATTATCTAATATAATTGCTCTATTCTTTTGAAGGAAATCGCATATGTTTAGGGATTGTTAAATTAAATTTTTGGTTGTATTCTTTCTGGAATTGACTTAGACTGGCAGTCCAAACAATTTGATTTCTCGAATCGAATATACTATCCATAATTACAAAAGGCCTTGGTGAATGAAAAGATCGGGGAATAATGGAAGAGTTTTATTGAAAAGGGAAAGTGTTTACGCCCTTGAGGAGTTTATTAAATAGATGGAGGGCTCGCCCTTGGATATCGATTTCTGCTCCAGGACCCAAGGTCGCTTTTCCAGGTTCCTACTAGACTCCTAAAGTATAATACCGTGTTATAATCAACTCGAACAATATCAGCTGATAACAGCGTGCTTCTGAGTTCGCTTAGCTCAAGCGTTCCAAATTCGTAGCAACTTATTAGTCATAACTGCTATATTACATGAACTTTTAATGAGTTGCGAAAGGATTATTACCAAAAAAAAAAAGTTTTATAACTATGCTAAATTTATTAAAGAAAACTAGGTTGGGTGTCCTTAGATTCCGGTAAGTAGGAACCTCGTCATCTTAGTGAGTTTATATATAGTGCTATGCCTGAATTGATTTGTTAATCTTTCAACACCGGCAAGCCGCTTTCTTCAGCTGAGGTGGTCTTATCAAACTTTACGCCTGAACTATTTTTAAACGGAGCCTATTGGGCCTTCGAATGGTTATAATATATATGTATACAAATTTTTTCTGTGTTTTTCGTGGTCTATGAGCTACATAACATTGGCATTTCCGGGTTACGGTTTAAGGTGTTTTTTTTTTCAAGCAGAAAACTTATAACTTGCAAACTCGGGTATGCTCTTTTAAAGAAGTGTGTGTTACCTTCGGAGAGAAAGATAGTATATATATATATATATATATATATATATATATATATATATATATATATATATATATATATATGAGTGTGTGATTTCCATCAAATTAATGTTAGAAGACATTTTTAAGCAAAATGTAATACTTTTTTGGGGGGGGTATGTCCTTGGTGTTAATAATAATTAAAATATTGAATAATCTCTTTATGTTTTTTTGTAGTCAACACCTTGCAGAAAAACTTTTTGCAAGTCCCGGGAGATGTTTTTTTTTTTTTTTTTTTCTGAATTTGTGTAGACAACGTTTAATCCTAAAGGGGCCGGGAAAACAGGCCACGAGGGCAGAGAGGGGCGAGGTATGTATCTGATTCTACACAACTAAGGAGATACTAGGTCAGAACTAGGCTCCGGATACCATATTTTCTCGTTTACAGACATTCACTAAAGGCTGGGTGAGGCTAGGGACGGTCTGGGACCTCGTTACTGACACCCGAACTGTGAAACTAGAAGATAATATCTTGAGTTTGCGTTCGAGTTTTGAACTATTGTTGTTTAACAAGAGTCAAGTGATTTTGGAATGATCAGAAACACTGCAGGAACTAAGAAAACCTGGTCTAATTAAATATAACATATGCTTTTTTTTTCTTCAAGAGGTCCACATATGACATTAGACTAAAGTCGAGATGGGATAGGAATCCACCAGTGATAGAAAACCACCAGATTGATTGAATCTCTACGGCTGTGAATAGGGAATCGATGCGAGTGGCTGGTTTATTTGGCTACTAACCCAAGGGGACTGTAAACAAGGTGGTCGGCTATCGTAAACACGTGTCCTAGGCTCTCAAGGATCGATACAGCCAACTTCCACCAGCAACCTTTGATTAGGTTCAGGTTCGCATTTATGGCTAAGTCTGAAAATTCATTTAGGTTATGCGAACGTCAGTGTCATTTCTCGAAAGCGTGATTTTTTTTTTTTTTATCGTTACTTAAGGAAAAATCCGTACTTGCCTAAAATAACCAAATTTCGCGCTTACGCGACGTTCATAAGAAATATAAAACTTTTTTAAAAAATAATTTTGTGTGGTATGTTTTTCACTGAAACTACACTTCTAATTGGATTTTGATTCTTGAAATAACGCATTTCGGCAGTGCCTGCTAGTCTAGTGGCTCACACCTTGGATTGCCACGTAGAAGATGCGGGTTCAAGTCCCGCCTGCAGCAGTTTGAGTTCTTTCAGGACTTCCCTTATCCACCGTGGATGTTTAGAAAGGGTGGCAACCTGTAGATAGCCCGGTGCTAATGGACTAGATACAGAGCGAAATAAAGAAACAACAAACAAGAACGTAATTGAGTTAAGTACCTACACTGGTTCTATAAAAATCTATCTCAGCACTCCATGACATTAATTTATGACTTTAAGCACTGTTGTATTATTAGCATAAATATGCTTTAACGGTGACTAAACTGAAAAGAAAAAAAAAACATTACAAACAAGTGTTCACGCATGCGCAGTGGCCATGTACGAAAAAGAAGACTGTATGTGTCACAAAAAAAGTGTGAATCGAACCCATAGCCCTTGGCACGGAGTGTTGAGTGCTCACGGCCACCAGTTGTCTTAAATTTTTTTTTTTTATTAATACTGTGTACTATTTATCGGTGTACCTTTCAAACAAATGTCTTATATATTTATTTTTAGTTTGTAAAAAGTACAGATACTTTTTTTCAATATTTGGATTGAGTGCTGGGCAACCTCGAGATTCTTAAATAGAAAATCAGACACCTAGCCATTATGAATTATCTGAAAGTATAGAGGTGTCTAATGCAGCCTGTTTCGTGTCTGAAATGTCTTCATTTAAATGAAACCTGTGGATTAAATGAAAACAGACTAGCAACCTGTAGATAGTCTTAAGTGGCTTATGTTGGGAAAGTCATCTAAGATAGATTCTACAAGGTTTGTGAATGCAAAATCCGAATTTGAAATCCGATTATTCATGTAGTAGGTACTGCAAAACTTTGTTCTATTAGACTATTTATTCCGCCCATATAAGGAGTTAACCCGGATTTGTTGAGAATATGGCTGCGTTACATGATATAAATATGTATGTATGTATACGTATGTACCTATATGTTCATGTTTTGGCGTTCCATTCAAGCACCTGACCAAAAAAAAAAGGTACAAATTCATTAAATTTGGTTACTTTATTGACTGGCATCACAAAAAGTAAATTTCGTTATCCAGGAGAATCGATGTAATTTTTTTAAAAAGTCATAATACGATTTTGGGTAAATACATTCTTAATACATGTAATGATAAAAAATAATTTTCAGATTTAGCAGCCCCTCAAAAAAACAAAATAAAAAATATACAAGAACAATCATAAATAGAAACCAAGGGTATTCCTTCTGTTGACATAGTTCCGTCCAAAAGTACCAAGAAAAGACACACGAAGCGAACAGATGGAACTTAAAGCCAGCATGCCTCGCCCTAATGTATCGATTTCACAGGATACTTGCCCCAAGGTTAACACCCCCCCCCCCGCTGAAGTCTTTCTCATTAAAATATATTACCACATTCCTTTAGCAGCAATACGGCACGAAGCTACGTTATCCATACGATGGTAGAAGCAGGGTCTGAAGGCGAAGAGTTTGTCGAGGATTGGTGTGTGGAAAATGCGATCCCTTGTAATTTTGGATAGCCTTTTATCGCTTGAAGGATTCGTTCCACTAGGATTACTTCCGACTGATAGACTTTTACTACCTCGGATTTGTCTGAGTTTTCTTTTGCCTATCATTCAACAATATCTGTAGAGAACATAAAGATTAACAAACTGAGGGGAACATAGGAGTCATAGAAATGACAGTGTACTTGCACTATACACTAATACTTCGTCTCTAATGTTTGATAACATACCGGAAACTGGCAGAAATTTTACTTTTTACTGATACTTTATGCTCTACTGATAGATATACGCCCCATCCACTACTAAAAAAAATGTTACTTAGTCACTGATCCTAAAACTGAAAGCTAACCATTCGAAAGCTTACTAAATTCACTACAAAAAATGTTCTGATGTGATTTTCTATAAGGTGATGTCAGTCAGAGAAATAAGTGTTTAAAACATCGAAAGTGTTAGTTTTGTTCTTTTGATCAGTTTTTTTTTTCTAAGTATACCTCACTTTTTAATTGGTTGTTTTTGTTTAGATTTTATTTGGGGGAAATTAGCTTAGAATAATGTTAGAATAATGGCGCCTAAAAGTTCCCGTATCTTTGAGATTTCATTATATATTTCTCACGAAAGATCAAAACCTACCAACAACTGCTTCTATTCATTTACTTATGGCACTAGCGATATGAACGGGACCACGCTAAGATGGCGCAGGTCCTGCGAGTCTGAGTTTTATACTTTAAAAGCCAAATATTTTAAGGGGTTCGTTTTAGCGCGGTTCCTCCCTCCCTCCATAGGGAGGAAACCCGCTTATGAGGTTGACATCATGACGCAATTTGGAAGTGCGGACACGACAATTTCATGTTTCAGATCCAATAAATCAGGAATATAACGGTGGTTCAAATTTATATATATATATATATTTGTCTTTTCGCTCTCCTGTCGGCTCAAAAAAGGGCCGATTTTGATGAAATTTAGATGAAAATATATAAACGCCTAAAAAATCCTTATTTTATGATCTTAAGCATTGTTGCCCTAAAAATATCATATTTCCCTTGATGCTAAGAATGGCAAGACGCCATAGCGCCATAGCTCTTTTATAAGCTCTTTTATAGCTTATAAAAGAGCGGAATACAATATACTCGTAGATGCCCTATCCTCTGATTGGAGTTATAGGAATGAGTAGCAGTAATATTATTTATTGGTGAGCTCTTCACCCTATCCTCCTACACATTTAGTTTCAGACACACATGAATATTAACAATGCTTTTTCTTGTTGAGGTTCGGAAGATACAGTTATTTGTAGAACAATCTGTGAACACTATGGCATTAAAATATAAAGGCAATGGATACAGGGGATGAAGGCTTTTATTGATATATTAAATAGCATTGATGATAAAGCCTTAGTCTTCGAAAACGCATCGTAGAGGTATAAACACATTGCGCTAAAGACCATAGAGGTCTAAACGCATTCCACTATTAAGGTTATATAACATTAGAAACTATGAAGTTTGATTTTTTATTATCTATGAGCAAATGGCAAACCGAGTATCAGTAACTGTGTGATTTTAGAATCACGATGATATTATTCTATAGCGTAAGAACGAAAATTTAATTCACTAAAGAACTTTTTCAAGTCACACAAATATATAATCTTATTAAGATAAGTGAGATTATCTCACTCAGTGGCATCGAAACTAATACTTTCGAATTTTTAGGTCAGACCTTAACCACTTCACATCGCCCTTTTTTGTCAAATTTTGCGACATTGAAGGACTGCGGGTATCTATCAATTATAGAACTCACTTTAGTGGATGACTTCAAATGCGTTTAGCGCTGAACAATAAGAAAAAGTGCCGTCATCTGGGGTGATTTTGGACAGGTTGAACGAGCTCGGACAACAGTGCATGAGGCAGGAAATTACGTGAACTATGAGGTCACTTGATTTCCTGCGTGTCCAAACTCGCACGACCTTTCCGAAATCACCCCAGATGACGGTGTTTATCAGAGGCGGTTTTTAACATTTTTTTCAATTCTTCAAGATAATAAATATGTACATATTATGTATTATTTGTAATTTTAAGTACCCTCAAATCTACTGCTATGAGGTTTACCAGCATTGGAAGATAGGGGAGATGTCCAATTAAAGATTTCCATTGTTAAAGCAATGTGTTGCCCCAAAAATCCACTGAAGGGGCTGACAAAGGATATCAGATACAAGAATTCTAGATAGCCCTGAATAAAACGACCTTAACCCGCATTTCTGAACACCCACCCAGCCCAAACCGGTCGAAGCAGTATCAGTACCTTTTCCTTGGAAAAGCACTCCTATGCTTACAATATGCGTTACCGTACCCGGACTAAAAAAACGAATCCAATAAAATATTTGACTTTTATATTATGAGGTATAAAATGAAGGTGGGGAAATACTTAACGAATATCCAGGCGTGAAGACCCTGGAAAAAACAATGCCTACTGGACTGAAACTAAACTGCTGATCAAGAATTCTAGATTCCAAAGAGGTCTAAAGGACGCTGCATCAGCAATCCCATGTGTACCTAAGAAACTGAGACAGAATTAGAAAAGCTTATGAAAATATATTCGTACATTGTGCTACAGTGGGATTCCATGGGACCACGGTTTGGAGGGTAATGTGAGAGCTGACCTCCTTACCTAAGAAAGAGCAACATGCCAAATCCAATTTGAAGCACCCCAAATCCTTATTAAACCTCACTATTGCCCAGCTGTCCCAAAACCTTGAAAAGCAACAAGTTATTATGTTCAAACTCAGAACAGAACACTCGTGGCTAAAGACGCCCATTTTAAAGAAATTTAACACAGGAAAACAGACTCCTAAACACATTTTCTTGTCGTTTCGGATATAGGCAAGCATCACAGATTTGGCTATTAAGATCTACGGAAGTCCAGTTAATTCTTTCTCTTAACTTCTGCCTTGTAAATCTCAGGGAATGACGCAGAGGAAAAGTACGAATGGTCATCTACACATACTGGAGACTCTATTCCAGTTTCAATTATATGAAGCAAGAAAGTCTGTTGAACCAGAAATAACATTCTCTGAGACAGTTAGCAATTATTTAAAGCGAGACTTAATAGACAAAGAGCTAGAATAAATAACCTCCTCCCTAACAAGTAAAGAGATATACAGGGGTTATTTGCAATTCTCCATCTATAGAAGCTTTGAACTGAACTACACTCAAAGCTTCGTTATCTCGTTCATTTCCACGAACGGCGAGATGTCCTAGTGCTTATCTAAAGTTCAGTTATACAGTGTAATTTATTAGATCAGATAAATTATCAGAGAATAATAAATTATCAGTAAACCAAAGCGTTATCTCGGACACTTCCATTACTGATAATTTCCTGGAGCTTCGAAGACAAAGATAAGTTGTTCCAATGAAAATCCAATTAAATTATTCATTTTATTATTTTCTATCATAATTTGAGGCTTGAAGATTTAAAAATGGGATGTATTTAAGCTTGAACACTTTTCAGAATGAACAAAAATATTACATTATCTTCGGCTGAGATCCTCCAATTAAAATTTGTGGAATAAACCTTTTTGCCAACGGCCATAGCCACGTTGAATGCACCGGTTCCCGTAGATCACCGAAGTTAAGCAACATCGGGCGTGGTCAGTACCTGAATGGGTGACCCACTACGTGCTGTTGACATTATAAAAGGGTGGCAACCTGTAGATAGCCCGGCGCTAAAAGCCAAATAGTTGATGCGCCGTTAAAAAAAAAACGAAAAATAAATAAAATAAACCTTTTTTTCGGCGTTAATAGTACACCGTTAAACACGCGCACAAAAAAATAAACCTTTTTGTAGTTAATTTATTCTTATAGCGAACTCACACTCACCACGATTTCGCAACCGTTTTAGATATATTTAAGAAAATATACGAAAGCTCAAAAACTGATCATGTCCGTTATAATGCGCTCTCTACTGCAAACCAACACCCAATGTATTTATCCTGATAAAATAAATCTTATTTTGTACTAATGCCAAACTCAATCCATCGTATTGTATTGCCCAAAACTAAAATTCTAGTTGTATTCGCTTTTCTTAAAAGGTTTACACTGGAAGTTTTTTGTCAAAATATCTATAAAAAGAACATCTGGAAGTATAATAACACCAATCGAAAGAATTAGACGAAAAAAATAAGTTTTCTGATTGTATTCCACAAAAACAATGGCCAACATAAAATACCTTTCTTCTCCTTCTTTCACGACCCAAAAGTGGAAAGAGGAGAAGTGGGAAATGGGGATTTGATCTGTTCATTTTTCTGCATGAAAAAATAATAATATTTCTAAATCTGAGGAAACAACTTTTATTATCCACTCAAGCCTGCGTGATACCATGCATGGCAATTGCTGAAGTAATTACATACACGCTATGAGCTTTAGTAGCAATAACTGTTATTTTAAATGGGGAATTTAAATGGTGACTAAAACCCTTCACCATGTCAACTTCATGAGATTGGTTGTGATTATATTTTCCATTATTTGTACCCTTACAATCCAACAGTATTTCCAGTTCCAGAATAAAACCTAGACTTGTAAGAGCTGCGCAATCCCATATTTTAAAAAAAAACTGCTGATATTTGGCCTTCAATGTTGTTAATACCAACGTTGACAGTTTTCACCGACCGCGATGGACCTATCGAAATGGAGGCCTAGACCCTGTTTTGTAGTACATTTATTAGGCATTAAGAAGGGATTCTGCTGTTTAACGAACTTGGCCTTTCAATGGACGGGGCTACTGGACGATGGTGCCTCATTTCCATAATGGTCAAAAATAAACAAAAAGCACCAATTAAGAAGTCAACGATTCTATATTTAGAATATAAATCTTTCAGGCCACGACCAACCCGCCTGAGGCCTAAATTACTATAGAGTACTGAAAATAGGGACAGTATTCCCTATCTGAGTCTCCTCGTGGTCTTGTGGCCAACGCCTTGGATTCTTCATGCGGGAGATGTGAGTTGGAGTCCCGCCTGTAGCAGGTTGAATTCTTTCATCTATAGGCCCATTGAACGAATTCCCTCCCCCACCATGGATGTTTATAAAGGGTGGAAACGCAGAAGCACAGTAAAAAAAAAGAAAAGAAGAAAAAAAAGTAGCCCCATAATATTAGTACCTCTTAATTGGCGTATTATTATTTATTTTTGATCATTATAATACTTGGCATTTCGTTCTAGACGAACTAGTTTTGTATCAAATTGCATCATAATATAGATCTAATTACACATTTCTTTTCCCAGGGTGTTAGTGTATATGAGTCATATAACAAGGAACTCAGGAAAAAATAAAATTAAAATAATGTAGGAAACTCTTTTTAGCACTTTCCTCCGAAGGAAAGTAGCTATTGAGGTTGGACTCATGACGGAATTTTTGAAAAATTCCTTCAAATCTTTATCGATCGTACGTAGTAGAAACCGAAAATGAGCCCCGTTAAAATTTATATATATCCACATGTATATATGTATATATATATATATATATATATATATATATATATATATATATATATATATATATATATATATGTCTGTTAACACGATAGCAGCCAGAGTTTTTGTTTTTTTTTCGTCACGAAACTTGGTATATAGCATTCAATTAGCAAACGATTGAACGAGTTCGTTAACCACCAAAGTCGGTCCACCGGAAGGGGGGGGGTTACCCCGAACCCAAAACACTAATTTGACTATGTCAGCCGTAATATTTGTTATATTTCAACGAAACTTGGTATTCGTAGTGGTAATATAGAGAGAAAAGTGAGATATAAAAATGAACTAAATCTGTTCATTAGAGGGGGGGGGGGGGTTTACTCCGGACCCACAATACCAATTCGCCACTACCAGCCGTGTTTTTCGGTATACTTCGACGAAACTCGGTATTCATAGTGGTAATCCACAGGTAAATATATGTTGTAGAAATAAACTAAATCGGTTCATTAGGAGGGGGGGGGGGTTTACTCCGGACCCACAATACCAATTCGCCACTACCAGCCGTGATTTTTGGTATATTTCGACGAAACTCGGTATTCGTAGTGGTAATCTACAGGTAAAAATGTGTTGTAAAAATAAACTAAATCGGTTCATTAGAAGGGGGGGTTTACTCCGGACCCAAATTCCTAACATACTCATACCGGTCGTAATTTCTGCTGTATTGTAACGAAACGCGGTATACGTCGTGGGTAACTCATGAGAAAGAAGTGTTGTAAAAATGAGCTGAATCGGTCAATCGGAAAGCGGGGGTTTAATTTGTAATATATTTCAATAGAAAAGCCCGCGAGACGTAGGTTCACAAAGCCGCCGCAAGGGGCGCTTTCTACCACTAGAGTGACTGTATCCTGTTTCTGCGTTAGATCAAAATACGATAATATGAGGTTTTTTGTATTTATTACGTAGTGTAATAGGTACCATGTGTAAACATAATTCTGGAAGCAAATTAATAATTGATCAGTTACTCATTACAAATTTAAAAGAGAACTATTCATGTTTTTATTTTATTTATGTAGGATATTTTAAGCAAATTGTTCTGGAAAGCAGTCTACACTACCCAAATTCTGAGGAAAGTGCTTAGTTATGCAGCTCCTGCGTGACGGGCTTTATTATATTCGTTCCCTTACTGAGGAATGCGCTAAGATTACACATGCTATTGCATGAGAAACATTATATTGTATTTGGTCATTAAGCTTGACTTTCTTTTTGTTTCGATGCACTAAAAGTTGCACCATCTTCGAGTGTATTAAGTGTCCGAAACTTTTTCGAGAAACCTTTTTAGCATCTAACTTTCTTCGGTTTCGTGATCTGGATAGTAGAGTATTTCTGAGCGTGATAAGACTGAGGAGGGTCTGATAACAGGTTTAATTAAAATTTATAATCAACTTGCAGACTTGAGAAAGACCGCAGTCTGCACGGAAGGTATTAAACACTTAACGAACGCTTGCCACAAGTACACTTTATACTCACTTCAAACAAGGCTCACTCTAAAGCGAACGAAACATTTTAGGTTTCACCAATACCATGGTAGTCTTAAATATTTGACCGTTAACACCATTAACGTGTGCTAATGGCCTCGGCAGCCGATGCACAAACATTTTTAAAAAAAACACCACTAACTAAATTAAATAACTTAAATGTGGCGAAGGGGGCGAGGTTAGCTCAGTGGTAGAGCACTTGACTAATAAGTTGGAGGACCTGAGTTCAAATCCCGAGCAAGTACTAAAGATTGTTTCTTCTAGTGTCTTCGTTTATGGGTTGAATTCGGCCTCCATGACCGTCCCTAGGCCAACCCAGCCTTTAATAAATTTATCAATGGGTACCTTGGGTGCTAATGACTCTAGCAGTCGAAGCAGCCAAGGGGAAAATCAGGCGGCCGGAGCATAGTACTGACCAAACCTCTAGTGTGGTCCACCATCTCCCTAGTTTGCCGTATCATCATGGATCAGATATCTCTATAGTATCTGCTCCTCAGGGCCCTCGTGGCCTGTTACGGGACTGATGTTTTTTTTTTTTTTTAAATGTGGCGAAAGGTCATTAATGAAAAATAAAATTACTTCAGCTCCTCGGGTAATGATATCCTCGTAATTGTTAGCTTTTAAATACAAATAAAACAAAATAACTTCAGCTGAAAATTGTTTAAAGCTTGCTCTACACGTTACACGTATCTCTCAGAAGCATTTAACTAACATCCTGAATCAATCATTTACAGATCATGTAGCTAAACCTTCCAGCAACACCGGCTGAGCCCATGCTAATTCAGCTGATCCTCTAATCGGCATCAGCTGATTAGTTAACGATTCTAAAATGCGATTATGTCCATATCCAGAAGAATTATAGTCCCAATGTAAAAACGATTGGTGCCATTACTTTGTCAATTTGATATTTTTCCACATTTTATATTTTTGATTGCACCCAAACATGTTTCATCCCTTCTCAAAGAGCAGCCAAGAGAGCGACGAGTTCAGGCGTATGGGACGGATATGAACCCGAAACTTGCCGTACGGTGAAGGCCTATCTCAAGGTAATGCTCATTTGATTTTTTGATTGCTTATACGTTGTGAACTCAGAATTTGTTCCACCGGGCCAAATACAGTAGTTTTTACCTGTAACTGGAAGCCTATAACGCAAAGCAGTGAAAAATATTTTTTTCGGGCGATTTTTGCCACTGAAACTTGTGTTCTGGTAATTGGATTGTTCTTGTTAACAAATTGACCTATCATTTGAACCCAAGTATTTTTGAAACAAATTTCGTCAAAATCAGGACATTTTTGAGATGCTAGAGTGCGAACAGACAAACAAATATATATATATATATATATATATATATATATATATATATATATATATATATATAAATTCAAATCTTCAATTGGGCGCATTGGTTATCGAGTCAACGTTATAAACGGGTGTCTTCCCTACGAGGGAGGGAGGAAACCCGCTAACAGCGAAGTATTGGAATAGATAAAACCTCTTTATAGTTGGATGAATACGACATTAAATACTGAATATGTACATTAAAAAGTCAACCATATTCGCTGATGAAAACAAACATTCACCTCAATAGCTACTTTCCTTCGTAGGAAAGTGCTGAAAATGTGAATTGACAAAGTTGTTCTAAATTTTATTTCCTTTGATATAAAAAAAAATGCATTGCAATCGGTTAAGATTTAGAACCTGTAGACCTTTTTGAAACACAATATGTGAGTTGGCGCCATTTTGCTTCGTCGGTCCGAAATCGGTCAAGAAACAAACATGTTTGAATGGCCAAGAATCGGTGGCCATCCGATTGGATCGAATCGGGTCGGGTCGAGACCAATGTAGGCACCTCCATTGAGAAGCATGTGTTTGTTTTTCTTCCGACAGTCGGTGGCTATTGGATCGGATCGGAACGGGTCCAGTGTAGGTGCACCCTTACTCTTCCAAGGTCCTGATAAGAACGGATTTTGACTTGTCTCTGTAAACGGTTTTGATCGAATTTTGCACAAAAATACTTCATCTAAAACGAAAAACCAAGTTTATAATCCAGCAGAATTCACCTACCGGAAAACAGTTATTTAAATTAAATTAGCGTTAGCCTTTACAGTTTTGCGTCAATCGGCACCCTTGTAAACTTTTTATAGAAATTAAGACGACATAGAAATGAAATCGCATAGGTATAACAAACAAAAATGTATCAATAAGTCTGAACCCTTTTGGATATTTCAGTTATTTTTTGGAAGATTTCCAAAAAGAATATCTTAATAAATGAAATATGACTATTCGAAAGCGGAATAAATGTCGCACAAAATTAAATTAAAATAATGTTTGGCATTAGTGGAATAATGTTTGATTAAAGAAGTATTTCACGACATCCAACACTTTCCCCACAAAAAAAGCCTCAGGATATGACCTACTCAAGCATCTCCCGAAAAAAGCAGTCCATTTCTTAACCTACATTTATAATGCTGTCCTCAGAACAACCCACTTTCCCCTCCTCTGGAAATTCTCTGTAATCCCTATGATACCTAAACCAAAAAAACCTATTCACCACCTCACATCCTATCGCCCTATTGCCCTACTACCCGTATTGGGGAAAATTCTTGAAAGGCTCTTAATTAAAAGCGTTTCCCCCATTCTTATTCCCAAAATCCCGTCTTCCCAATTTGGTTTTCGTCAACTCCATTCCACCATTTATCAATGCCACAGAATCGTGGATCTGATCTCCACAGCCTTTGAGAATAGACAGTATTGCTCTGGTGTCTTTCTCGACGTAGCCCAGGTTTTTGACCGGGTGTGGCACCGGGGTTTGCGGTTCAAACTCAATCAAATTCTCCCATCAACCTACTACCTCGTAATAAAATCCTATCTTTCCGACAGATTCTTCCAAGTTTCCTATGGCACTTCATCCTCCCCCATTTTCCCCCAACTTGCAGGTGTACCTCAAGGCGGAATCCTCAGTCCTGTCCTATTCCTCACATATACGGCTGATATCCCAACTCACCCCGGCACATCTCTCCATATGTTCGCCGATGA
Organism: Gonocerus acuteangulatus; assembly: GCA_946811695.1. NCBI lineage: Eukaryota > Metazoa > Arthropoda > Insecta > Hemiptera > Coreidae > Gonocerus > Gonocerus acuteangulatus. Next base: position 57,247,313 of record OX328128.1, read on the forward strand.
TACAGCTCTGTTCTCCTGTAGTCAAGAATCAATCCTGACATCCAAGTCCCTTCAGGAACTCCTTGGACTGATCGAACCCTGGCTCATCAAATAGAGAATCAAAGTTAACCTTCAGAAATCCTGCCATTCAGCCTTTACCCTCAGGCGATCAACCTGCCCTCCAGTGTTCCTCCATAGCTCTCTAATTCCTTAAAAATCCCAAATTCGCTATCTAGGACTAATACTTGACAAACGACTGACATGGAAGCCACATATTACCCAGAAGCGACAAGAACTCAGCTGACGGTACAGACTATTACTACACCTACTTGTACGCCTCATTTACATGACCATTCTCAGACCAATATGTACTTATGGACTTCAACTCTGGGGTTCAACAAAGCCTTCCAACTCCTACAAAATCCAATCCATGCAGTCTAAAATTCTCCGGAAAATAACGGATGCTCCGTTTTATGTCTCCAATTTGACCCTCCATAATGACCTTAATATCCCTTTTATCCAACCTTTAGCCAAATCCCTCTACCGCAAATTTCATTCGAACCTACACGGCCATCCTAACTCCTTAATAAACTCTCTATCCTCCCAGCACATTCCTCACAACCCCATTCGCCGACTGAAACGCAAGTGGCCAAGAGATCAACTCTAGAAAGTGTATATCTGTGGGGAAATAATAAATAAAAAAAAACAACAAAAAAAACCTGTCTAGTGGGTAATATAACTGTGCAGCTTCCCACCTCATGTATATTCATGTCATTATAATCTACCAATAATTTACTAGAAATTTATCTTATACATTGTAAATTCCAAATAAATAAATGAAAAAAATGGGCATATCTAAAAGTTTGTATCTGTTCTTCGGTATTATATTTCACATTATAATTTAGGTTTAACTATCATGCTAAGTCCTGTCAGGAATAGCGTACAGTTTTTAGTTCTCTTGAGGACATTTTAATTTATTTAATAAATAAATTTCCGGCAGCAAGGTAGTTTTGTGCGTGACTCAAAATCATTATGTAGTTTATACAATTTGTAGTGTGTCTCATTCGACTACAGATTCCTAATGGCATATATCTAAAGCAGAATTAAGCGTTAAACATTTACTGATTGACTTTGAATTATGATCTACCTTTCTGGGAGATTATAGTTAGGGAATTATAGCCAGTTCTAACACACTGTACTGATCTATCTAAAAACACAGGACTATTTATTCTTATTTGATGACTATAAGCACTGTTGGCTTTAAAACTGTTATGTTTTCATTGATAGGTATAAAGTATCATTTATCGGTCAACTTTTCAAATAAAATTGTTTACAGGTATTCTTTTATGTATAAGTACTATTCCCTAGAATGAAACATCACCTATAAATAAGATTATTAGACACGGAACGTCTAGTGTAACTAAAATGTACCGGAAGATTATTGCATTTCTATATAAATTGTCCCATACAACTCATACAGATCAGCTCTCCTCTCAAAACTAGTAACTTTGCAGCCAAGTCACATCTTACATTTCCTCAAAACAATTGAACAGGAGTATAAAAATTTTAGTAATAAAATTTGTTAGTTTTGTATTTTTAGTAACGAAATTTTATTACTTTTCTGTATACAGTTTAAACTTAAGGCAATTTATGTTAAATGAATAAATACCTTTATAAGTAATTTATCAACTATGGTTAGAATATAAGAAATAAATGGCATAAGAAAATAATTAGTTTTGTTTTTTAATAATTAATTAAATGAAAGTAGCCCTTATTTTGAATAGTCTTTTAATTTTTGTTATATGTAAAATATAATTATTATAATAACTTGTACTCCTTGGTGTGGGGCTTGTCCCAAGAACAAATAAATATTAATATTACTAAACAACTACCTCAAGGTCTATACAAGTTGTTTACAAAGTGAAGATAGTAATTTGCCAGCCATGGGAATTGACAAGTTGCTGAAAACATTTGCAAAGCAAGGTGCTCAGGAATCATCGGTAATTAAACGCCTGATCGACCAAGAAGGATAATGGATCTCGACATAATCACTATAGTGATTTCCCCTCATCGATTTATGCATAATATTTGCATTAATTAACAACGACATTTATTGAAAATTAATTTTTTTAACAACTTTTTTTAAAGATATATTTTAACAAAATAACATGGCTGCCTTCCGAGTGGAGGTTCGTAAACGTTTTCAATACAAAATGTTTAATTCATGAGGATTAAGAATTCAAATGTCCGGCTGGCTGGCAAAAATGAAATAAATTAGTAGTTTTCAATTTTATGTTTTTTTAATTGTATTTTTAGAGAAAATAGAATAGCTTTCCAGGCGGGTATTTGAAACCAGATCATTCCATTTTAGGGTAGAGTGTCTTGCCCATTAGACCACCAGGCTCCATATCAGAGCATTACAAACCAATTCATGGAATGGAGCCAATATTTCAGATAGCCTGTATAACGGCTATCTGAAATATTGGCGGGAGGATTTGCGTACAATAGTCAGTATTTCTAAAGGTGCCGTAAAATTGGGTCATATTAGAACTGTGAGGTAAAATAGGTAGAAACCTATAGTGCTTATATACATGGTGTCCAAAAAAAACGGCCAATGTTTGGGAATCGATGCAGCATGAAAAAAGAAAGATGAATAGACATTTGGCATATATCTCGTTTTTGCTTCGTTTCCGACAAAAACGCACCTAGAGAGAAAGGTGTGTTGCAAAAATAAACTACATATTTGTTTATTCTCATTACTTCCTTACAACGAAACTCGATAGGAATCGTGCACAACTAATCGGGGAAATGTGTTTAAAATACACTAAGTGACTCCAGTTCAAAATTTAATAAAAAATTAATAATTCATACAGCTTTTCAATACAAATATATAACACAAAAGCTTTTTATGAAAACAAAAATACTTTTTCTTTCATTCCCTTGGGAGTTGTAGTGCGGTCAAGGGAATTTCCGAACTGACAAGTATACCAATCAAATGTGTCCTTTAATTGTGCTGGTGGTGACAAAGAGTACCTAACTTATTATTTTAGCAATGTTTCATAGTACTTAATATTCTGTTTCCATTTATACTCCTTCGTGTTTTTTATTGATACAGGTGAAAAACTAGAATAAAATGGAATAGAACAAGGTGGGACAGGGCTGAATGACAGGTCCTGAAGCCCTAAACAAATAAATGAACTATGCATGGTTATTTCTTCTGGAATATACGTAAACTAACCACCATGCTAAGGAATATTCTTAGTTATGGAACTCCTGCGTGACGGATTTTTTAAGCATAAATATGCTTTAGAGGTGACCAAGCTGAAAAAAAAGTGATAAAGCCAGCGCGAAAGCTGGCGTTCGCGCTGGCTATGTTCGAAAAAGAAGACTGTATGTTATACAGTACATTACATAGGTTTGTCGGGTAGAGCTAAAGCATATTTATGTTCCTGAATTTGAGCAGAAGGCTCTAAACGTTTGTAATTTTTTTTCTCAAGTTATACACTCAATATTGGTAAACTCTATCTATGTTCGACTATATCGACGGTCACAGACAATAAATTCGTAATTTCAAAATCTCAACTTTTCAGGGCAGACGATTAACAGAGAAGAAACAAAGAAAACACACTTATTTAGGAGATGCCAAAAAACACACATCTTTCTCTATAAGTCGGAATGAACCAGACAGCGGTTTAGCGACTGCTTTACACTAAGCATGAGATCTAGTATACTTGACTCATATTGCCTATTTTCCGACATACCATTTTATTTACTGAGACCATCGATATACCTTTCTCTCTAATCAATTTATCATTAGCAGAAACCATTGGTTAAAAATCTCCTTCAGACAATTTTTTTACTAGAAGACTGCTCCTACTGTTCTCTCTTCCAAATTATATCTATAGTCTCCCGTTGCATGCCTGCTATTGCTTCAATTACCCAACGCCCAACCTCCGTTTTGGTTCCATCTTGGTAATTAACTCTAAACCCGGGATCCCTTAGGGTCTTCTAATTAAGAACCAATCAATCCCGGATCAAGGCTCGCTTCTACCAATTATCCTCCCCATCCATTTAGATACTTCCAATTATCAAGACATACCGACAATGGTTTCAGCGTTTCCTCAATAAAATATTGATTGGTTAGGGAAAATTAAATTATTAACAATTTAGTTATCTTCGAACCATGGAATTAACGTCAGTATAAAACCGAGGCGTGTTTTCTCACTCCAAAACTCGATTGACACCCCCCTTTTTTCCCACAATTTTTGAAATTTAAAAACGAAACTTGGTGGGTCTTAACGAGGTCGAATGAACTTTCGTTGGACCTGATGCACGATCCCTCAACTTTCTCCAGTTCTTCTTCAGAGACCCTAACTCTGGAATCTCCAATGGAAATGGGTTATTTTTATGACGGATTATTGTAGAGAATTGAATTTTATGTCGATTTTATATCTGTCATTTTTTCGCTAAAGCGCACCAATGAGTAACAAATTGCGAAAAACCGATAAAACCCTTGTTTCTCGTCACGTTTCTGACAATAACGTAGAAAGTACGCCCGTAATGAAAAAAGTAGTTATATAATATATAAACGCATGATATAAACGTTTTAGAGGATTAAATTCGCTTTCCATAAAGTACCATTAAATGCCTAAAATATGAATAGGAATGGAGCAAAACACACTTTTGTTTTTGAAGTTTTCAGAAAAGTTTATTTTCAACGTGATCTACGCTTCAGTAAAACTTAATAAACATTTTCTAAACTATTTTTGCTCCACCTAGTTTTGGATTTAAGAACGTTTGAAGAAAAAATCAAAATCAATTACTTCATAAAGGCATTAAAATAATAAATTTAAAGCACTAAAACTCACCTAATGATTAGAATTTCGTAGTAATTATTTTTGTGTTGGACGATTTTTTTTTTGTTTTTTACGGCGCCGTGACATCTAGGCCATTAGTGCCGACATCCAGGGTAGTAGTAGCCGTAAAAAAACAAAAAAAAAATCGTCCAACACAAAAATAATTACTACGAAATTCTAATAATTAGGTGAGTTTTGTTGCTTTAAATGTATTATTTTAATGCCTTTATAAAGTAATTGAATTTGATTTTTTCTTCAGCCGAATACTTTCCTTAGGATTCATACTGATGACCTGATGTCTACCTTTCACCATCGAACCATCCCTTGCGACCAGCCGGGAGGAATGGAGGTGAATGAGACGTAAGCAATGATATCTTGAGGAGAGAAAATATCCATTCATATCACCCTCAAATATTATAATATAATAATATACTATAAAATATCATAAAGTAATTTTGTTCACTGATATTATTTATTTATGTATATATATATATATATATATATATATATATATATATATACATACACACATAAATCTACGTACATATGCACACTTATAAACATAATTTACTGATTTTTTGTTCACTCCACTTCACAGACTTAAAAATGCTATACATGACATAATACCACCAACATATTAATGAGCTCAAACGGGACATTAATGAAATAGTGGATGTTATAAATTAGTAAAATTGGAGACTGTTAATGTTTATTAACACTTTCCAATTTACCAATTAAAAAATGTCCACTTGTTTATTAATGCCCCTATAGTTCATTAACACTCATATTATATATATATATATATATATATATATATATATATATATATATATATATATATAAGTATTTATGTATGTATCTGCCGCTCGCTTGGAGTAGCGATAATTTACGCTCACTCAGCGATTCGTGAGCAACTTTCTCGGTTTGTTGTATGTCCTCTCTTTCGGGCTAAGGTTATGCCACCCTTGATGGAGAATTACCTAAATCTATGTAAGTTAAAACGGTCATTATTTAAAGAAAACTGGCCAACTAGGAAATGCACAAATAAGTAAGAGTGTATTATTAGGTTCTTGAGAAGGTATTAAGAGCCTAAAACTTGTCCCAATAATATGATATCATAAGTTTCATAGGCACTGATTCTATACACTACTCTTTTGTCATGTTGGCATTGATAATTCAGGACATTTTGGGCTCGATGTACACTGGAGTATCTCCACACGCTTCAAGTTAGAAGTAAATGGTTTCGAGAGGTGCCAAATTTCAGTCGTAATAGTATTGTACTGATAAGGGCGACCATAGCCCCCATTTTAGTAGCTACTTGCACAGGTTGTGGATGTCATGCCAGATTTTCTGGTATTGTGAGAGTAGTGGGTGTTCGAGTTAGAAACAAAGTCTTCCGGCGCCACATAAGCAAAGTGTTCCAACTTTCAATTAATGTGAAAAATTAAGATTTACCAAAGCTGAAAATTGGTCATCACTCAATTCTCTTTACTCCAAAAGACCAGAGTATACGCTATCTCGGAGTATATCTAGACACAAGACTAACTTGGCGACATCACATTCACAAAAAACTACAAGAAGCTCACAAACGACTTGTACAAATTTATCCATTACTAAATAGAAAAACTCCCCTACTTCTATACAAATCTACAATACTACCCATACTAACTTACGCATGCCTTGTCTGATTTGGTGCCAGTAACATACACATAAAACGTCTGATAACTTTTCAAAACAAAGTACTCCGAATAGTGTCCAATGGTCCTTGGTTCGTACGGAACAGCCAGATACATAGAGAATTGGAGGTTGATCCATTTTTCACTCACATAGAAAAGCTAGTGCAAAAATATTACCAGCCTCCAGCAGTTCCGTGTTTTATCAACTGGGACAAAGAAAAACGTCACGAATAAAACATAGACATTATCAAGAAATTTTAAACCTTTAAATTTTCACCTTAAAAAATTTTGTTTTGTGTATAATACGTTTTGTATTGGTCCAAAAATAAATTGTTTGTTTTTGCTTTGTTTGTCAATTAATGTGTTTATTATTATTATTATTATTATTGGTGGTTTTCTCCTCAGTCTCCTGGGATAAATTCTTTCGGGGGCTGTTGCCAACCGAAAGAATTGTTTTTTATTGATTTTTTTGTTGTTTTTTTTACGGGCGTTCATTTAAAAATTTCCGAACCGTTCTGGCGTTATCAAGCAGTACCGCTTGTTGGCCATTTTTAATTAGATCCTCCGGCAGTTTCAAATAAGTATTTGCGGCAATCGTCGTTTTTGGAATGAGCCCGTTGGTCGAGATTATGACGGCTGTAATCCTTGCGGAATCCAACTTATACAAGTCTTTCAGCTCTATGGCCAACTCCTGATACTTGCGCAGTTTCTCGGCATATGATTTCCGGACATTCTCATCATTGGGGATTGCGAAATCAATAATATCGGCTGTCTTACTTCCCTTGTCAATGATAAGAATGTCCGGTTTATTGTGATGGACAGTACGGTCCGTTAACATTGCTTCGTCCCAATACATCTTGATTGTACCTTTCTCCAAAAGTCTATTTGGGACGTAGCGGTAATAAGGGACCACACCATCCAACATACCATATTTTTCTGCGAGTGCTTGATGGTATATTTTGGCCACGTTATTGTGCCGCTGAAGATAATCGGATCCCGCAAGAATCTCACAGCCCCCCGTAATGTGCTGGATCGACTCATACGTTTTGTTACAAAGTCTACATTTGTCAGAGATGTTGACATCCTTCAAAACGTGACGTCGATAGGATCTTGTTGTTTTTACTTGATCCTGGATGGCTATTACAAACCCCTCTGTTTCGGGGAATAGCCTTCCAGAAGTCAACCACGCTACCGACCATGAGAGCACCACCTCCGGATCAAATAACTGACTATGGTATCGCCCGTGTAATGCTTTAGCCACGAGCCAAGGCGATCCGATTCTGTCGTAATTTCCGGCCATTTGCTTGTTTTCAATTTTAAGGTTGTATAATTTTCGTCCAGTTTGACCATTTCCTTGAAAAGACGATTCTCGCTTGCCATTATGTAGCTCCTCAGGTTAATTTCCTGGGAGCGACATAAGTCTTGAATATTTGCGAGACCTCGTCCTCCTTTATTCCTAGGTAAATACAGCCTTTCAATTGACGATATGGGGTGGTGCATACGTGCCTTAGTCATCTCTGTTCGTATGAGACGATCCAGTTCTTGTAACGATGTATCGGACCATTTGATGACTCCGAAGCTGTAAATCAGTGATGAAATTGCCCATGTATTAATTGCCTTTATTTTCTGCCTGCCATGTAGATAGCTTTTTAAAATCAGACGCAAGCGTTTAAGAAGCACAGCCTTCAGTTCCTCTTTTACTTCTCTTTTGGCTATTTTCAGATGTTGTTGTACGCCAAGATACCTGTACGACTCATCCTCCTCGAGTTCACGGATAGCATCACCATCAGCTAACGCAATGTTATTGGTCAAAACTGATTGCCCTTTTGAAACATGCAGTACGGCACACTTGTCAATACCAAACGTCATGCCGATGGTGCTACTAAAATCTTGAACAATATCCGTCATGCTTTGTAGCTGGACAGGATTCTTCGCGTACAACTTAAGGTCATCCATAAATAGACTGTGGCTTATCCTGGTGTCGGGATTATTTACAGTTAGCTGGTAACCAAATCCACTGTCACGAAGTAACTGGCTCATTGGATTGAGGGACAAACAAAACCATAAAGGACTAAGGCTATCGCCTTGATATATTCCTCGTTGTATCTTCATTGGTTCACTTTCAATCCTATTTGTGCCCTTTCTAAAGCTGAGAATTGTTTTCCACGTAGCCATCATACGTGACAACAGATCCGTTACATTTTCAGCAATCTTGTAGATATTTAATACTTCGACCAACCAGGAGTGAGGAACTGAATCAAATGCCTTCTTGTAGTCTATCCACGCCATCGAGAGATTTCGCTGTTTCGCCGAGACCTGAGATGAGATAAATGTATCTAAAACTAACAACTCTTTACATCCCTTAGAGCCACGTTTACAGCCGAGCTGCTCTGAGGCTAGTAACTCATATTCATATAAATGATCTTGAATTTTTGATACAATAATGGACGTAAAGAGTTTATAGACACCATTTAGGCATGTTATTGGTCTGTAGTCTTTTGGGTCTAGGTTCTCATTTATTTTCTTTGGAATCATATAAGTGATTCCCTCAGCGAAATCTTCTGGAATTGGCATATGACCTACAAGAATGTCTTGATAGCACTGTGCTATTGCTCCATGAAGGCTGGTGAAATACTTCAACCAATAATTTTGTAAGCCATCGCGCCCGGGAGCTTTCCAGTTGTGCAATTTCTTAATCGCTTGTGTCACGTCTTCTACAATTATTATTATTATTATTATTATTTATTCTAACGTTGATGTTTATTTTGAATTAGTGTAATTTTATTATTGTTATTCCATTATTCCTCTATAGAGTAATTTGCTTATTTTTATTGTAGAATATTTTCATTATATTATGTTTCTTGCTTTTTGTGGGCCTCTTTCCCGTTAAGGAGTCCCCATTGCTAGCCCCTTTGAGGTGAAAATTGCGCGATCCCTTATCTTGCATTTTTCCTCTCCTGAAATTCACCAGCCTTTCTTTTAATGCTACCTGTCTTATTATTCATTACTGTGCTATTCGGCTGTTTGAGTGGCATCTTTCTCTGATTTACTCATACTGTGTATTTTCCTCACGTGCAGCTTGCAACACACGAACGTACCGATATTTTCATTGCCTGAAAATCGGCTGGTGTATGTTTTGTAATGAAATAAACTCGCATTGCTCCGTAGTGATTTAGACGTGAACTGTCCACAAGTCTCGATCTTCAAAGGACCATGAAAAATTGTTCGATTTAGCAGGTACTTAACTATAGTTCGACTTACAGAAAATAGACTTATCGAGGTTCTAATTCGACGAGTTACAAATATTTACATCAATTTTTCACAAATACGTGTTGATTGTACCTATATATTAAAGGTGGTTGGCAAGAATTCAATTCGACTTATTTAAATAGTTTTCCAAGATTTTAGCCTGAAATCGACTTATTTATGTGAACCTTTTCGAGAAGTTAGGCACATCGATATTTGACAGTATATGAAATTGCTGATGCACGACACGTCATAACTGGATGTAATGTCATTCAGATTGGATAGGGCTATTTAGAATGACAGATATTGACCACGTGCTAATGCGTTGCGTGAGTTTACAAGGAGTAAGATTTGTTCGTATCTGACTTATAGGCTGTATATAAATTCGCTATCCTTTCCTCGTATGCATCTGGTATAAAGATAAAGAGAGGATCTTCACACTCCATTTCAGGGCTGAGAGGGTTTGTAAATCATACTTCTAGTAGACATAAGCATATCTGACCTCGAATTGGGTAGATTCCGCGGTCTCAATCGTATATTTTCCCTAGTAGGAAATAGAAAACTCCATCCCGCAAGGGTTTAAACGTTTTCTTTTTTTTTACATTTGTTTTTAAGAGCTGACTGAATTATGAACCTTAGGATGCCCAAGGGGAAGTGCTTATTGGAGTCCCCCTTTACGTAATGTTTTTCATATCTCTGTCCATAAAATTTACATAAATTAGAAAATAAATCCATATGTCAGAAATATATTCACCAATACTAATATTGTGACAAACGTTTATTAGAATTTTGTGTTCCATGTAAAAAAGTTTTTTTTTTACACGCAGGCTCCAAGAGGCTTCTCGTGAGCCAAAGTAGTAACATAACAAAAAAAAAAAAAAAAAATGATTAATTTTTTTTTTGTTTTCTTTTTCCCTGACAGTCTCTTTTGAACTATTAACAGAAAAAAAAACAACATATTTTTAAATAAAGCACGTAGGAGTAAATCGTTCAAGACGTTGTGGGCTACAAGAGCCCCCGCCTCTTGTGAGAGGGGGTGACTGGAAAACCCTTGGGCACCCTTGGGTGCCCTACGAATAATAATAATAATGCAGCTGCTTTTTCTGCTTTAGAGAATGCAAGTTTCTCATTAGATTAGAAACTTATATTTTTAGGTTCTTATAATAACTTGATTTGGAGAGTAGGTTCTTCATCAAAAGCCCTATTCCTAGTGGATCGAGTTCGCTTATATTTATGATATTCGCAGTTTTGGGAGCAGCGTAGCGATTTTCTGTACAATATAACAAAAATCGCATTCGCTTGGGGAACAATTATGAGTAGAATTTATAAGGGGGAGAAAATTTATATGAGGGAGAAAATCCCTCACTCCTAGAAGATAGATTTTATTTATTTTCATAAGACTCTTCAGTCATTATTTTCTGGAGTTGTATGTAGAGTTTCGTTCAAATACACTCAAAATTAGTCCAATAGGTGCGTAATAATAGTTTGGGTCCGGAGTACCCATAGAATACAATGATGCAGTTTTCATTAAAAATTTAAGGGAAGAAAACAAAACGTCTTATTTTATCATTCTTTGAGCCTATTTGATTCCTAATACAGCGCCAAGAACCCCCCAATAACTTCCGAATCTGTTTAAAATTAGGTTAATAATTTGTAAATAATCTAAGGGGTTAGGTTCGCCAGTAAATATACTTATTGTCATACCTGTTGGTGAAGACCGTCGTCACTGGCATCGGTGAGAGTACTGTGGGTGAGCGCTATCGACGTAAGTACGTCATTATCAAGCCACTGTTAAGTTAGCACCCTTTTTTTTAGAGCGCATTAGTACATCGAATACAAAAATAACACTGCCTTGATAATGAAGCCTTACGTCGAAAGCGCTCGCCCACAGTACTCTCACCGATACCAGAGACGACAGTCTTCAATAACAGGTATGACAGCAGTATAATTTGTATTTTTCATCAAGCAAAAAGCCTAAATATTGATACAGCAACAAATTTGAAGTAAGAGTAAATTGAATCTAGAGAAAATTATCTTGAGATCGATAAAAATAGATTAAACGTTTATTATAAAATAGACTTGGAGTGTATTGTTCTATTGACACGATTAATTTGATATTGTTTTCCCTCCATCAGCTACAGAAATATATTCTATAGAATGTAGACAAAAAGCAGCTCCATATTTTCGGAGAAAAGTTATTATCTTTGTCAAAGGAAAGTACGGATCTTTGGGAAGTAAAACATTTCGTCAACAGAAGCAAATAGGTGGAGGAATTTAATAACGTGCCAAAGATATTGAATATATTCTAAGAAAATGTGATTCATTTTTCTGGTTATAAAGCATTTTTGTCCATGTTTCAATATTTCAGAACTTTTATTCAGAAAAATCTGTCATGAAGGATGTAAAATTGTTAATTTTTCTTTTTGGAGAGAGGGATGTTATTCGAACCAAATTTACGTAATTTTTCCAATAATATTACGCGATTTTATTTTATCGATCATAACATTATAACTTTATTATTATTAATGCAGATTAATTTCATTGTTATTAAGGCATACCGGAGAAAGTGCTTAAGCTATGGACATTAAAAACAACCTAATAAACTTTAAGTCATGGAAAGATAAAAAGTCCGTTACGCATGAGCTGCATCACTAAGTACTTTCCTCAGAAATTGGATAGTTTAGACTGCATTCCTGAATAATTTGCTTAAAGTAACCTATATAAATAAAATAAAAACATGAATAGCTCTTCTCTTTTACATTTGTAATGAGCAACTGTATCAAATATTAATGTTGTAATTAGTTTCCTTCTTGAGTTATGTGTATGTGTGGAACTGCGCTACTTAAAAAATATACAAAAACTTCACATTTTCGTCTATTGATCTTGTTTAAAAATAAAAGCGTTGCCATTTAAAAAGAGAACCTCTTACAATAATAAGGCAGGAACCTGATAGAGTGCGCCTAGTGGCAGAAGCTAGAACCCTACAACCACATAAAGTCATAGCAAAACAGAGGCGCTCCTAGAGGTAGCTTTGCGAACCTACGTTTTGGCGGAAAATTCTCAAACATAGTTCAAAGTTACCCCCCTCCCCTTCCGATCGACCGATTTAGTTCCTTTTTAGAACACGTCTTTCTCATGAGATACCCACGACACATATAGAGTTTCGTTTCAATGCACCAGAAATGATGACCGGTATGAGCGTATTAGTAATTTAGATATGGAGTAAACACCCCTACCAATGAACCGATTAAGTCCATTTTCACATCACATTTATCTCTGTAGATTAATGAATACCAACAAAAATGACGGCCGGTATAGGCAAATAACTACTTTGGTTCCAGATGGACCGATTTTTCTGGTTAACGAACTCCTTGAATAGTTTGCGAGGGGAATACTATAAACCAAGTTTCGTGGCGAAAAAAGAAACAAAAACTCGGCTGTGCATCGTGTTAACGATAGTTCATCAAATGTTCGACGTGATTCTTTACATTGGCATAACTTGTTTATTTATGAACCGATTGACATGAAGCAAACACTACATGTTAAGTGAAGCTTATCAAAATATATTAGTAAAAACCGCATCGCAGACAAGAGGACCTGGCAAATATTGTTTTAATATATGCCAGCCAAACTCTTAACATTAACATATGAAGAACACTTACTATATTTATTTATTCACAATATCAACTTTCAAATCTTAACAAAATATTAACAATAACTATAAAATAAAAATAGAAAAAATGTAACCAAAATCTATAAAGTAAATTCCTTAATATCATAAGTTTGAGAACTTATAATCAGCTATCAGCTAGGTTAACTCATAATAGGATATGTTATAAAATTATAATTCCTAATTGTGAATATATGTTCTCTCAATATAGTAACTATAGTAAAAGAAATATAAATATTTCATTAGAGATTGTATAATGTATTCCTTGTGAATCCTCGTTTATTGTAGTAATGTATTTGGCATAATAAAAACAAAACACCAATGGAACATGTCACAAATTGTAGAAACACACTTTCAGGACTGAAGCTTTTATTCTTTAAGTTTAACAATTCTATGAGCTCTCTAATATTTTGATTTCTAAAAATTAGTTATTTCATTTGAAAAATATTTTTCCCCAAAAATAGATTGGTATTATTGTTATTTGTATAATGTACTCGTATATACACAATGATAAAATTATTGTAGTTTCACGAAAACGTTTTTATGTTGAATTTAGTATGTTGCTAATGCTTTTAAATGTGTAGGTTCCATTTGATATGATGACCTGGCATATCTGTTAATTTAGTGAATACCATTTGGATGCACTTTTTGATGCATATTTGGATGCAGTTTTCATCAAAACTAACCGACACGTGTCATTGTTTCTAAATTGTTGTGTTATCATTTGTTTTTGTTAAATAAAATCAGCATAGGCATTACAAATTAACATTATACATTTTTGGGCGTTGGGATCCAGGAATGGTGCTTTCTAAAAAATATGTTGTCTTTTCTAGAGCCTCATTACTATTGACAGAAGAATTGTTAGAAACTTCTACAAAGAAATCGTTCGTTTTCTTGTTAGCTATATCTGATCATAGTTCATATTTCCAATATAAATTTAACTATATTATTAGTGGATATTTTAACAATTATGCATAAATATTTATTTTTATTAAATGCAAACAATTTTTTTAAAGGAATTTTTAAGAAAAACATCCATCAAACTTTCAACACAAAAAGCCACCATAAGCTGAACTCACTGTTCTACTGATAAGAGGACTCGAGTTGATAAGAGATAAACTGTTGACAGTGCTGTAGGGAGTAGGCGGCTGTTGTGAAGGGCTTACCTTGACTGACATGGTGCTGCCCCCCAGGCTGCCCCCGAACTGCCCCCACTCCCGGTGGAGGGGGCCGACAGGATCAGGGAGGGAGGTAGGGAGGAGTATTGATCCGAAGATTCCAATTCACGGCCGAGCATCGGAGGGGAAGGTGCCCGCGATGTCCGGTAAGAAGGGCGTGTCGTCCGTGAGGGATTTGTCAACGAGAGAAATATCAGGTTGCTTTTGGAAGAACAATATGGGAGTGCTAATTGGTGTGGAATACTCATGGCGAGGATATGCGGAGTTAATTAAAACATTGAATGCTAAACTCGTGGTTTGAACCAGAAATCCAACTCCTATTTATTGCCTAGGATTTCAATCTTCATTAATTGGGTACAACCCCGAACTATGAGAAAACACGTGGACTGCAATGTTATTGTCTAGTATCCTATTATGGCGCTCAGCTCTGCACGCCACCTCACTTAATTCGAAATACTGAAGCAGCCCACGTGTTGACAGATTACTTGCTCGTAACCGCATGCTCTAATGCGTCTCATTGATAGAGGTGACGAAGCGTCGGAGGGAACGAAACTAGGTCATTATAAACCTTCAAATAACGAGGTGAATGATGCACGGTAGACCGTGATCGATGACGTATAGAATTCTCCTGGTGCAAGATAGACCGGTGAGAATGGCCAAAACAGGCGAAAAAGTGCTCGCAAGTCGTAATGAAGGACGTGATAACCTTATAGTTGTTTTCCCCAAAAGAAACTCGCATACTACTATGTCATAATGAGACGCTGTTTGATTCTTGAGGAACTCATGTGAGCGGACTAAACGAATAACGAAGAAATATGTTCACAAGATCTTGATCGACGGTTTATGGTTTACAGACAATACTCGACAAGACGTCGGTGTAAGTATGGCTAATAATAGAAGGAAAGGTGTTCACAAGTCTTAATCAAAGGCGAATCCCCTAAGTAATAAAAGGATTAGTTATTTCCAGGGTATGGTGTATAATAAAGGCAATGATGATACAATAAACACATTGGTTGCAAGATATTGTGTTCATAAGGTGATGTTCGATGTTCATGTTGTTATTAAAAATGGGTAATAAATTGACCGCGGACAAACATTTTATCCACCCCTTCATCTCCAAATATCGCAGGATATCACCAAACTGTGATCTAATACGTGGGGGGAAGGTCCACATTCAAAAGAAAAGGCCTCACAATTTAGTTAACACACTGGATATAACCTTGAAAGGTACGAGTTTTTTGGAGAACTGTTGTTTGGAGTAACACACTGGCCTTGGCCTTATATCGGGGGGAGAGATGCCAAGGTCATTTCAATGTATTATCTTTTATAGGCAATGCTCATCAAATCCAGTTAAGGCAAACAGAGACATAAAATTGTCAACGGAAACCTCGTCCAGGGGCAGCACTGAGGAGCTAAGACCGTGGAACGTTATACATTTTTAATGGTCACTGAATTTTCACTCTGATAACTGTATTCACATCAGATGAAAAGCAATGAAGATAATCATTTCAATAGACAAATTGGTTCGCAGAATCAAAACCTGTGCACTTTTTAAATGGTTTGGGGATGAAGAGGCAGATGTCCACATGGTTTATGAAGTGCAAGATCTTTCTACGAAGGATCTAAATATGAATAGGGCAGAAACATATCCTAGCATCGTTAGGCGTATGTCTCCAGCCTTGATTTTATCCAACTATGTAAGTCTTTCTATCGCCAATAAATATAATTTATTTCATACATATAAGCACATCGATCGAACAGCTGATAAACTAATAATACAATGACTCAATGTTTTCTCTTTCGAGGAAAATGATAATTTTCTGTAACAGTTTTGTACATAATTTAGTAAGGTATAAGAATCAGATCAACATAAAATTGGATATTTTCGAAAGGTTCTCATGTTCTTAGATTTTTTTTTTTTTTAATAAATCAACTTGTTGATAATTATAAGCGTTCCTAGTCGTAGCCCATTGCGACAATATAAGTGGATGTTTATTTTGAATTAGTGTAATTTTATTATTGTCATTCCATTATTCCTCTATAGAGTAATTTGCTTATTTTTATTGTAGAATATTTTCATCATATCGTGTTTCTTGCTTTTTGTGGGCCTCTTTCCCGTTAAGGAGTCCCCATTGCTAGCCCCCTTTGAGGTGAAAATTGCGCGATCCCTTATCTTGCATTTTTCCTCTCCTGAAATTCACCAGCCTTTCTTTTAATGCTACCTGTCTTATTATTCATTACTGTGCTATTCGGCTGTTTCGGCTGTTTGAGTGGCATCTTTCTCTGATTTACTCATACTGTGTATTTTCCTCACGTGCAGCTTGCAACACACGAACGTACCGATATTTTCATTGCCTGAAAATCGGCTGGTGTATGTTTGGTAATGAAATAAACTCGCATTGCTCCGTATTTAAAATACAGCTATCAAACAATATATATATATATATATATATATATATATATATATATATATATATATATATATATATATTAAAGTTCTTCTGAAATAGTGATTTAGACGTGAACTGTCCACAAGTCTAGATCTTCAAAGGACCATGAAAAATTGTTCGATTTAGCAGGTACTTAACTCCTGTTATCTATAACAGGATAATTATAAGCGATCCTAGTCGTAGCCGATTGCGAGAATGTACGTGGGGACAGAACCTCGGAGCAATGACCAAATATCGCACAGCAGGGAGTAAAATCTACCATAATATGAACACATTTTATTCTATTTTTAGATACCTCTGATTACAGTTGTATGGATGTTGCTAATACTATTATTAATTTTACTAGTGAGGATAAAACGGAGAACGTTTGAAAATTATTAGAGTAGGACATACGACTCGGCGAGTCAAATCTTTCAAACATTGATTCGTTTTTGTTGGGGGCTTTTTAAATCTTTAATTTTTTGAGTTCTGTCCTTAATATTTCTTTTTCTTTCAAAAATTATATGTTTATTCGAACGAACTGAGCTATACCTGATGCCTAGGCAAGTGCTGTCCCCGAAGGGTACGATATATTGCAGGAACGCTTGAAGTAACTGG
Organism: Gonocerus acuteangulatus; assembly: GCA_946811695.1. Lineage (NCBI taxonomy): Eukaryota > Metazoa > Arthropoda > Insecta > Hemiptera > Coreidae > Gonocerus > Gonocerus acuteangulatus. The sequence continues at coordinate 57,264,965 of OX328128.1, forward strand.
GACAACGATTAATGGTGCGTCCCAGCTTTTCCCATTGGCAGGCAGCTACGAGCGGAGGGACAAACTCAATCTGACGAATGATTTATCTCGCTCTCAGTATTGAGAAGTCGCCATTTAAATACGCGTGGCGCTCTAGACAGATTAACAAATAGTGGGAAATCTTCACACTAGCTCTGACACCGTGCGCCAGAGACTTAAGGAACATGGACTCGCATGGAGCAAGGCGATTATATTGGGTTGTCCGGAAAATAATGCAGGGTTTTACGTTTTCTTTTCAAAAAAATACTCTATACAATAAGCTCTTTACGTTTACTGGATTATTTATTTGTATAAATGTTAACACTTACTAATTTTTCCAAATGATAATGTTTGTTTACCTCTATAGCACTTCGCTACTTGGAAATAATTCTGTTTTTCTTTCGATGTCACGTCGAGAATTTCGTACGTTTTTCTTTTATGAGTTTAAACTCGGGCGAAGCGGAGCTCAAACGGCTTTAAACACCAACGATGTCTGGGGCAAGGGTAGCGTCTATGAGTGCACTGTTCATAGAAGTTAAAAAGCTCGAACATTGGATTCCACACTTATAAAACGACCACCAAAAAAAATCAACGCAATGAAATTTATGCTGCACTTCGTTGCCGAAACATAAATGACCATTTTCTAGCCCAAATTGTTACGTCTGATGAAAATTGGATTCACTAGCAGTAGACGTGCTGGACAGCGCACAGTGTCACGAGCAGTGTTCAAAAATAAGAAAAATAAAGTTTGAAAAAAATTTGTTGATGGTCAATATTAACATTAGAACCTTAGAACAGAAAGAAAACAACAAAATTAAAATATAAATACAAAGTCTAAAAGTTAAAGATTAACTTGAATTCTTGAAACTAATACAAATATTAAAACTGGTTCGGTTAGTAAATATTTACTTTGGCTGTTCCAATCTCATTACTTGAACGTTTTCATTCATTTTTAAATTTGTTCAAGTGCCAGTCCTAAGTGAATTGTTGATTGACTAATCTTGGCCAACAGTGCAAAAATGGCGAAGTTCTAGTGTTTTAAATATTTAAGAAATTCTCATAATTTTTTGAACTTTGGAAATGATTTAAGAAAAAACGTAAAATAACGGGTTTTTCATACTTTAACTATAAATAGAACATTGTTTCACAATTATTTTGATAACTAGTTTACCTGCTTTTGGCTGCTTCTTACAGCGATTAGGTGGTTTTAGATTTCATAACCAATGAAATCTTTACGACGTCTGGCGCAGTAATGAACCAAACACTAGACACGATGCTTTATTTGATAGAATCCTGCAAGAATATAATTTATCTGAATGTTAGGATAAAGTTAAGGAGAATATAAGAAAATTGATTGAGATTGTTTTGCCTAGGTATTCAACAAAATTAACATTAAGAGAGAGTCATTAACATTAATTATGATTAATTATTATAGTCTGAGTATAAACACCTTTTTAACTATTAAACACTTACTAACGGACTGTTTAAGACTGAACTCATTTCCCCTCCCAGCTATAAATCTAACAGAGTTGTTAGCAGAAGGAAGCAAATTTATAGATTTTGTTTTTAGATACTTAAGGAAAATTGGACTATTTGAAGAAATATGACGTATACGTATATGGTATTCTATGTTTGTGTATGTGTATATGTGTATGAATATTTATTTTTCTATTTACGACCTCCTATCATTAATAAATATGTACAAACTATGATTTGAAATTCATAAAGATCTAAGTCTATAATTGTATTTACAGACTGCCCTATCTGCCTCTGTGTTGTTCGTACCTTTTTATAGTCAATGCAAATTGTATTAGTAATTTTTTTTTATTTTAATATTTTTTTAATTATTTCATTTTCAAATTTGTTAACAATTGTTTATTCTTATGTATGTATTTTAAGTGATGAATTGCCCTTGTCGCGGTCTCACTAATAAACAAATAAATAAATGAGTATAAACACTAAACTTTCTGAAGACGATTTTGAAATATATAGACGAGATAATTCTCAACCAGGTCCTTTACGTGGAAGACCGCAAGCAAGTTTCGTGGAAGCATAATACTCTACAAGAAAGCGACGAGTTGCGGACATATTAAAAGACGAAATCTTCGGGCCAAAAAGAGTTTTCCACTAAGCTTATTCTAAGGTCTTTCCAAGGAGAAAATGGGATTATTAATCGATACTCCAAAGCCTTTTTTAGTTCTACTACGACGGTAAAACCGCCCGCACATTTTTTGGCAATCCAAAATTATGTACCAAAATTACTGGACTGGAGATAAAATTAATAATCAATTAGGGCACCATTTTGAAAATTGTTTCTAGTGGTAAATCAATTAACTTGCCGAAATTAACTGAATAAATTGGTGAGACTTAAGAATTATATCTGCAGCATTATTCATGGTATTAAATGCCAGTGTTTCATTAACTGCTTCTTGTATTGCTACAATTATGGATGTAATGAAAATGCTTCTTCTCCCATGAGATCAATATTTGTCAACTTTAAGTAACATATGTAACAATTCAAATTTAAATAAATAATTTAATTTTAATTTTTAACGTCCATTTATTATTAACTACGAATTTTAGGACGGGTTATCTATAGGTTACCACCCTTTTCAAGCCAGGATACGGTTGATGCCTTTTCTTTTTTCGAGAGAAAATCCACCACCGCTAGTGGGAATCGAACCCACGACCTTTGGCACGGAATGTTAAGTGTTAAATAAATAAGATTTAAGTAAAGTTAGCTCCAAAATCGAAAACAAAATTGAAGCAAAAGTTTTATCATACTTAATTTTAAATAAAAATTATAGTAATTGTTTACAATCAAGCGATTCTGAGAAGGAATAAGTTTTTTTATTAGTAAAATTCTGTATATAATTTGTATAAGTTCGTAAATATCATACGTAAGTTCCCATATACATTTTATGTAAGTTTATACTATAATAAATTATTTTCTTAGGTCAAAACGTCTTTTTTCTCCCTTGTTTGAGTTTTTTAATAACAGAAAAAAATAATAACCCTAGTCTAGACAAAAATACGATTTTTGATTTCTTACCCCATATACTCGTGACACTGTGCAGCGGCTAGACAAAGCAGAATCTGCAAAACATTCTCCAAAGCCCCCAACTCATTTAAAAAAAAAATGGGGTATTTTTGCGAAGACCACATCCAGTTACTTTTGAAGTAGCAGTAGTGATTTATAATAGTTACTCGTACTCGCTGATAAGCTTACTGATTAGCTTATAGGTTCTTTGCTGGTTATCTATTACTACTTGACTCGTTATCTACGGTTATAATTCATATTAGATAATGGCAAGCAATATTTATTAATAAAAAGGTTAATATAATCAAAATCAATTCTCTCAACTACGAAAAAAGTTATTAAGCATTAAAGTTAACTGTTTTGCAGGTCATGAAGGATAACATAAACAATTATATTTGTAAACACACATATTTTATTCCTTCTCTCTCTACTACAGCATCTTAAATCCTGGCGAAACCATCAATTCTGATTCGTATTGTAACCAAATTAACGCCAAGAATCAAAAATTGGCAATAATGCCAACATCTACTTATACTAAAGCTAATTTGTTCCCCTGGTGTAAATACTATTCAGTTATACGAAGAGACAACAGCTTTTCCACGAAATGTTTACAGACTTATAATTGACTTACCCCCACCAGACTCTCTCTCACACATCTCAGTTCTTCCTTGTGATTCTAGTAATCCAGCCGTGTTCTATGCAGTCTCCCTTTTCCTTCGTTTCCGATCTAATAATACGACACGTTCCAGTGATTCATCCACCCTACACTCACTCTCAGTCCACGCAACGAATGCTTAAAAACAGTTATAGATGGAAATTTCTGGAACTCAATTTTTGACTTCGTAACTTTGTTTGGACTGGATAGGAGGTGAACAAATCAAAAGCCCTCGCCCGTAGCCTTTGTTCCGGGGGGAGGGGGGGTTTAGAAGGTCCCATTTTTCGGGTTTTCACTTATATCTCGGAAACCCTGCGTCCTAGCGACATGACTATTCTATAACAAAAGAAAGCTGATTAAATTTCCTACAAGCTCTATTCAATAAAGTTTTCGAGATATCTTTAGTTTTCGAAATATCCGCTCTTGACAGTCTGCCATTTTGGGGAAAAACACTTTTTGCTCTTTTTGACCGGATAACTCTTTAACGATAAACCCAACAAATAAATGTTGGTTACCTATAGGGTTGTAGAGCATTCCATTCGCTTCAATAATATATATTACTTTACTATTCTAAGTATTTTCTTTCAAACGTTAAATACGCACTCACATGGTCTTAGCGAAACCATTGCCAATATAATGGACAAGATCTTATCTAATTGAGTGTGAAGAACTGGTCAGTGGGCCCAAAATTATATATTTTGTGCTATTTATACGTCCAGTACGCACTATATTTACATAATGGAGTATATTTTGGAGAATACATTGACTGGAAATGGTGAGAAATTGAAAGGTTCATTGGTCGACAGATATCACGATGAACACAAACTGTATTCACGTTTGAAGGAAAATACATAAAATAGTAAAGTTATATATATTCTTGAAGGGAATGTAATGCTCTACAACCCTATAAACGGCATTTATTTTTTGAGTTTATCGTTAAAGAGTTATCCGGCAAAAACAGCAAAAAGTGTGTTTTTTCCCAAAATGACAGAAATTCAAGAGCGGATATTTCGAAAACTAATAATATCTCGAAAAACTTTTTTGAGTTGAACTTGTAGCATATTTAATCAGCTTTCATTTGTTATGGAATGGTCATGTCGCTAGGACGCAGGGTTTCCGAGATATAAGTGAAAACCCGAAAAATGGGATATTCTAACCCCCCCGGCACAAAGGCTACGGGTGAGGACTTTTGATATGTTGACCACCTAACTAGCCGAAACAAAGTTATGAAGTTAAAAATTGTATTCCAAACATTTCCATCTATAACTCTTAGTTGCCTGGACTATAACTCTTAGTCGCTAAATTTCAGATTTCACGATGAACACTGAAATTATTTTAACTTTTGTAGGAAAACACATAAAATGGCAAAGTAATATATATGATTGAAGGGAATGCAATACTCTATAACCCTATAACCGTTATTTATTTTTTTGGTTCATCGTTGAAGAGTTATCCCGTCAGAACGGGGAATAAATATGCGGCAAAAGTGTTTTTCCCCAAAATGACAGACTTTCAAGAGCGTATATTTCGAAAACTAAAGATATCTATAAAAACTTTATTGAATAGAACTTGTAGGAAATTTAATCAGCTTTCATTTGTTATAGAATAGTCATGTCGCTAGGACGCAGGGTTTCCGAGATATAAGTGAAACCCCTTCTAAACCCCCCCCCTCTCCCCCGGCACAAAGGCTATGGGCGAGGACTTTTGATATTTTCACCTCCAATCCAGCCCAAACAAAGTTATGAAGTCAAAAATTTCCATCTAAAGCTGTCGTTGCCTGGACTGTCTCTCGTTTTTCAGTTCTATATACAGTAGTATTTCTAGTTGCCGTGTTTTATTGTCCTTTCATTTTTTAAAATGAGTAATAAAAATTACAAAACTTTCGCTTGTAGACAAGATAAAAATCCTCAAAGAAGTGAATGACAGCCCCAAAGAAACAAAAATAGACATAGCTAAACGGCTGAAATTAGGTTTGTCAACTCTTGCGACTATTATCGGTAAGAGGAAAGAAATCGAGGAGAAATTTGTATTATGAAATTTGAAAATATAATAATGTACAACGTTATCAAACAACAAAATATGTACAAACAATAAAACTGAGACTTTTTTTATAGAATTTATTTTATATTTTAAAAAAACACGAAACCTATTACTATTCAGTTATACGAAGTATTCACTTATACGAAACCTTTTCCGTTTCCCCTCACATTCGTATAAGTGAGTCTGTAATTAGTATCCCCAAAAAAACATAAATGTGAAATAGAGGCCAAGTTCCTGCCCCCACAAAGAAACACTCCCTTCCTCAAAAATATCCCCTCCTAAAACCCCCCAAAAAAGCTTTACCATTCTACACTCCAAAAAAGTAGTATGAGTTGGTGTATTAATTCAACCAAAAATATTTGCCAATACAAGAGATGATTCAAGAAAGAAATGTCCAAGTTCATTACTTGGAAGACCTCATAGTTACTTACTAAGAACAGTAAAGACACTTCAACTGACCTTTAAAAACAACAATAAAAATACTTATATCCAGTTACTAAAATATCACTTTCCTCAACCAGGTATATTCTTAAACTTGGCAATGTTTAGTTTTTCTCTAAAGATAATTTCGGCACAAAAAAAACATTGCCAAGTTTAAGAATATACTTGGTTGAGGAAAGTGATATTTTAGTAACTGGATATAAGTATTTTTATTGTTGTTTTTAAAGGTCAGTTGAAGTGTCTTTACTGTTCTTAGTAAGTAACTATGAGGTCTTCCAAGTAATGAACTTGGACATTTCTTTCTTGTATCATCTCTTGTATTGGCAAATATTTTTGGTTGAATTAATACACCAACTCATACTACTTTTTTGGAGTGTAGAATGGTAAAGCTTTTTTGGGGGGTTTTAGGAGGGGATATTTTTGAGGAAGGGAGTGTTTCTTTGTGGGGGCAGGAACTTGGCCTCTATTTCACATTTATGTTTTTTTGGGGATCTCATTACTTTTTTCTAAGTATTAAATAGAATTTAGTTGCCGCATACCTACTGGCTTTTGTACTTCATATAAAACCAGGGTCTTTGGCATAAGGTTCTCCTTACTGCTTGATATTTGATACCAATAATCAACCTACATAAATCTAATCACTAGACTAGAAAAGTTAGGAGCTCTAACTCTTTACTCTAGAGGACAAATTGATTGCTCTCTTAACTAAACTATTACACTGTAAAATACAGGAACCTTATCCCGAGGATAAAGATCACAATAGGGAAAGTGTAGAAGGCCTTCAAGAAAAATATAAGAGCAAAGACGATACATTTTGGGTTTGTGATCCTAAACATTGAAATTTAGATGGCTCGACTTTGAAAAACTTAGTATCTGCTTTGAAGTATATTATGCAGTGAACCCCTACGACTTTATTTACGAAATGTTTCTTAAAACTTCAAATATAGGTTCTCCTTACCAAGAAGATTCATTTGATACCCCACATGATGGATTTTAGAAGAAATTATGGCTTTCCGATGGAACAAAAGTACAAAACCTCATAGGTAATATATGACACTCCCGTATCAAAACCTACCTGCTTGCCAAGGTTGGTCAAAATAGGCCAAACGGTGTGAATTTTTATAAGGAACAAACATACAGACAGACAGCTGAAAGACCTTTTTTACCTAGCCTAGTGCATTCCCCGGACCAAGGCCTACCTGTGTGCCAAGTTTGGTCAAAATCGGTCAAATGGTGTGAATTTGTGTAAGGAACAAACATGCTGACAGACAGCTGATAGACGATTTTGACTAGCCTATGACACTACCCGGATAAAGACCGACATGTGTGTCAAATTTTGACAAAATCGGTCAAACGGTGTGTATTTGTATAAGGAACAAACAGAGAGACAGACAGCTGATAGACCATTTAACCTAGCCTATGATTCGCCTCGTATTAAGACCCATCTGTGTCCCAAGTTTGGTCAAAATCGGTCAAACGGTACGGATTTGTAAGAGGAACAAACATACAGACAGACAGCTGGTATAAGATTTTTTCCGAGCCTATATGCATCTAATTGTTTCTTATAACATCAAATATAGGTTCTTCATACCGAGACAATTCATTTGATACCCCACATCATGGGTTTCGGACGGAATGATGGGTTTCCGAAGGAAGTACAAAACTGGCACGCCCCCGCCCCGGAAGCGGAGTCTAACACAACTTTTCGCGATTTTTCGATTTTTTCCTTTAATGACGTCTTCATATCTATCTTCATGCAAAATTTCAAGTCTCTAGCATCATGGGAATTGCCTAATAATTTTGATGAGTCAGTGAGTGAGTGAGTCCTATAAATCCCGATTTTCGATCGCTTATATCTCAGAAACTATTCGATGTAGAATTATGAAAATTTTCAGTTTTACTCACATCTAGTAGTATAATACCCGTGTAAAATTTCATAACTTTATCTTTACCTGGTTGGAAGTTATGAGAGGGTAAAAATCGGCTCTAAGACCGCCTGTAATATACACACAGTATGCTTAGGCCGGAACTTGGCCTGGCGCACTACCGTGCGCCTAGATTCTGTTATAATTAATGGTTAAATGGTTGGAATGGAAATGGTTAAAACTCAATATAAAACACGTTAAGGATTGCGTAAGAGTAAAGCAGTGAGAAATGTGCACATGTAAAAATAAGTTGTTGCCCAAAACCTGGTAGTGAATCATACGAAATAAACGGACGAATGATTGTCCCAATGCGGCATACGTATTAATGGAAGCAAAAAATGTATTGCTTTCATGGATCACACGTTAAAAAAAAAAAAAAAAAAAAAAAAAAAAAAAAAAAAAAAAAAAAAAAAAAAAAAAAAAAAGGATCAAATGTTTCACACTATCTGCAAGACAGGAAACTGTTTGTGCTTTCCCCTGATAAATGCTGCTCAGAAAAAAAATAGGCTATTAAAGGCGAAAATGTAACACTGTTTAGGAGGTAGATCATGGCGTGCAACTTTTATCAGCAATCGTTTTAACAGACACAGACATCTGTGTGTGTGTAATATATAAATATAAATATATATATATATATATATATATATATATATATATATATATATATATATATATATATAATGTATTCGGTAGGATCGATGAAGTTTCGAAGACATTTTAGAATTATTTTATTTTTAATAAATATTTTTATTAAGAAGAAAAATTATTTTATGAGTGCAACCTGATTGCGAAATTCCTTCCGAAAGCGCCAAAATAAAATCGGTCCAGTAGAAGTTAGGGTTTACTCTAGAAAAAAGTAATAATTAAGTCAGGTGCTCATTAAAAATATAAATCAGCAAATCTATTCATGTATATTTCGAATTTATGTAGGCCAGTTTAAGCAAATTCACGAATTAAGTATACGATACCCATCTTGCTCCGGAATGTGCTTAGTCATGCAGCTCCTAAGCAGCATTTTTTTTTTCTTGTGGTTTAATGTGTTGTCAACCACTATGAGGTCATTAAACACAGGATTATAGGTGTATATTTGTATGAAATAATTTTATCGGTGTTGCGCGAAGTTAACAAGAAGATGTGGGTGGAAAGGAGTTAATAATTTTATTTTGAAAGTTTTTATTTATTTAATTTATTCTTTATTATTACAAGTTCTTTATCATTATTATTAGAAGTTATGAGGAGATTTTTTAAAATACATTTTTTTTTTTTATTTAAAACTTTAAAGTAGTTTTTCTCAAAACAGTGTTTTTAAAATCGGGTAATATACTAGCATTTCAAATTTTCAACTGCTACCTAACCTTCAAATTTTAACTTTGGCCTAATGATTCATTCTAGTTAAGAACGTTGTTTTTTTTCTGTTGATAGATCTCATGATTTTTCGAGTTTTTTTTTCATTCAAACTTATGAATTGTTGACCATTTTCGAAAAATTTGAAATTCTTAAAATCCTACGTAATTTAATAGATTTTATCATCTTTCAATGTCATTTTGGTTTTTTGGTCAACATTAAAAATTGCCGCCTGCGAAAAAATGCCGCTTGTGAAAAAAAAGAGTATCCATTCGACAGAATTTGTGCCGCCATTTTGTTTTCATTTTTTATTCAACTTTAACACCCCATATAAAAAGTAAGATACACAGAATTAAAAAACATCGATTCATTTTTTATTCAGCAATGCAAGAATATGACCTTAATATTGATCATACAAGGTGTTGTTACCCCTTAACGAAAAATATGTGGTTTTATCACTCAATGGTGAAAAACTATAATAAAAAAAAACTAATCTAAGCAAATCCTATTTTGTTGTATCTTCAGCTCAAAAAATAAGTGAAAGGATGTGAACAATCTTTACCTTTTTAGATAAAAATGATATCCTCCAAAAAAAAAAAAGAAAAAGAAAAACAAATAGAAATATACATATCTGTAATGAAGTCGTTTTTCGTGTTTTTGAGTAATGGCGGGTGATTAGTCTTTGAGTAAAGTTAAACATTTTGTAATGCAATTACCTACCTTAAACGCATGATTCAGCTTCACTTTCACCATCACTTAACTTAGAAAAGTATATGATAGAAATTCAACTTATTAATGATAATGACCAATATTTACTGAAAAAAAACGCGAGACCTAAGTTCTTACTTGGTATTCTACTGAAGATACAGCGATCAACAGTGTTGCCAGGAATAATATCATTTTTGGTAATAAAAACACGAGAGATTATAGAATAAAAAGTTTTTAGACTTTCTTTAATTCGGTACAAACAGAGACTAGTGTTATAAAATTAAAATCTTCATAATCTGGATTTCTCTATTTATAAAATATACGAAAAATGAAAGTGTACTAATTGGATTAAAACAAAGAAAGTGAGGCATAATTCTTTTGCATAAGCGTGAGAAATAAGAAATGTATTTTTTTTTTTTTTTTTTTTTTTTTTTAGTATTTATTTATTTGAAATCTGTACAGGTTAACAGTACAATGATCAAGTTTGTTGATCCAGATATTATGTACAAGTTGACAAAACTGGCAAAAGTAAAATAAAATAAAAATAAAAAAAATACAAAATTTGGAAGAAGCCAACCATTGTTGGCACTTCCAGAGGTGTCTTAATAAATATTTTATTGATCATGAAAAGATCAGGCAAGTAAATTGTCTCGGGGCCACTGTCTCTTAAGCCGCCTGGGAGGATTGTCTGGATGGTATTGGGAAGATAAGGATTGACCTACGGGATTAGGATGGTAAGACAATTTGGAGTGGAACGTTTGGAAACGGGTTTTAGCGAGGTCAAGGACAAATGGGATGTTGAGGTCATTGTGTAGGGTTTTGTTGGATACATAGAAAGGGGCATTTACAATTTTACGGAGGACTTTTGACTGGAATGCCTGTATTCTGTTGATGTTGGATGTTTTTGCAGATCCCCAGAGTTCAAGTCCGTATGTCCATATTGGTCGGATGATTGTTTTATATATCGTAATTTTGTTCTGTGTCGATAGTTTAGATGAAGGTCCAAGGAGTCGTTTAAGTAGTCCGTATCGTTTGAAGAAATGTATTAGTGTTAGTTTTTTTTTTTTTTTTATATATACATCTTTATTTGACAATTATACAATACAACAAGTATTTTTTATATTTCTTATAATTCTAGTGTTAGTTAAAAAGGATTATATTAGCCCCCTAGAAAACTTCATCAATTTTTTTTTCAGTTTTCCTCAAATGTGCAGATGGAAATCTGTGCAAATTACTCGGCAACACTGGAATCATATTTAAATACAAAGCACATAAATAAAAACTTCAAATATTTGTTAATTGGCTGAAAGAACTGCTTAAAAAATTGGATTGGGGGGGGGTTGTAAATAAAAACTTTACTAATATTTGCCTGGAACAATCTTGGAAACCTTAGAAATTGAGAAACCAAGTCAAATATCAATCAAGATCATATAATAAACTCATAGTATTGGAAACTCAGATGTATTTTTATGTAACCTGAAAACTGTTAATAACTATTGAAATCATAAACCTGCAATTAGCAATATAGTGCATGTGATATCCTCTAAAAACAGCAGGAAATAAGGAGATAAATTGGAATATGGAAGGAACAAATAAAATTCATAATGATGGATAAAAAATTCTCTTTCAAAAGAATAATACTTTATAAATATTATTATTCATATAATCCATTAGTAAAAATGGACATTACTGATGTTTATTGACTTGTCATGTCAATAATTACCAGAAATAATGAAATGTTATTTCTTTACAAATGGGAAGCTATAATACAATAGTAATACTACACATTAATACAACCATGATAATACTGGTTTAATTTCATTTATTTATCTTATAAGCCCAAATAACAGCATAAATTAGAGAAAAAATATGAACTTATTCTTTTCTAATTCAATATTATTTTTATTTAGTTATTATAGTAAGTTATTTTAAAATGCTATTTTCTTTGAACTACGTTGCCTGATACCCATTAGGTCAACTAGTGTGCAGGTACAAGTTGTTTGGTTGTATCACAATATGTTATAATGTTAAAGAGTTGGGCGAGTTTCATTTTAAATAACAAATAAAATAAATGTGTTTCTTGTATTTCCACTTGAAAACAAAATGTTTATTTAATATTTAATAATTAATTAATAAATAAATTAAATGATTTTACTTAATTAAAAAATAATCATATTTATTTTTCAAGTTTGGTTTGTTTCTACTTAGCTTTAGTGGGAATGCAAAAGTGATAAATCAGATGGCTGGAGCAAAACACTGACCACACTATCTCCCTACTGAGCCATACACAAGGATCAGAAAACTGACGTGTATGTCTGCCCCTTTGGTACATGGAAACCTGTTGTATGTCTGATATTTTATTTTTAGTATGGGCTCCATCTTGATTTATTTTAAATAATTAATTATACGTTAGCAGATTATTTACAGCACCAACATTTATTGTATGAAATATATTTATATTTTATCGCTTGTTTTCTGTTATTTATTTATATTGATTCTTCCATTCCTGGATACATTGATGAATAAATACACAAAAAGAGAGAAAGAAACTTAATTTCAATAAATAAACTAAATGGCCTGCCCAATTGTTATTGGGTTGCTTATCACAGCTTGCTTATCATCCATTCGGAATTTGGGTTTCTTCACAGGCTGGAAGGGCTATTTTCAAGATGGAATGTGTTTGAAACAGAGGGGGAAAAATGATAGAATTTTAATTGAAATAGTTAAAATTGATAGTTTAAAGATTAGAAGGAAACAGTGTGAATGGACAATAAACACTCTGTAAATGTGATTTGATATTATTCCTAGGTGTAATAATATGGATCTAACTAATGCTATCGGGTGGTCTCTCGATATTTCTGGTTTTTCAAAGAAGGTGGCAGTGTCTGTCGGAATTCATCCCTAAATAAAGGAATAAATAACTAAACTTAATGAATAAGTAACAAATAATGAATAAAAATTGATTCATTACTTTTGTTTTTCTTTTGTATTAGATTTCTACACAACTCTGATGTCCTAAGCAGTTCGTAATCCTTTCTATTAGTTCCCGGTCTTCAGAAATTATGAAAACAATCGAATTCACTGTGGTCCACATAGATTACCGATGTTAAACCGCTCAGGTGTGGCCAATACTTAAATAAGTGACCGCCGGGTAAAACCACATGCCATTGGTATTAATAATAGCCACAAAGTTGATATGTCGTAAAAAACAAACATATATATGTTTGTGAGTTTTATTGCCATAAAATAGGGAAAGGGGCTAGCTGAATTTTCTTTTCCTCTATTTAAGCCATTTATAGTGTTATAAATAATGAGAAAGAAATGCAGCCAGGGCCTCCAAGAGGAGATACGGCCCCTGTCCTAATAACTTCACGGACCTCCTAACCCCCCTCCTCCATTAACATTACTAAGAACTACTTAAAATTAACATTTATCTGAAAACAAAATTAAATACATTTGTAATTGAACGGAGTGGAAAATTGACTAATTGTCTAAGGTACATATGCATTTCCTGGTGCTACCAATTTTTGTATTGACAATATTTTAAAGCTGGTTTATATATTAGAAACATAGAATTCAGAGAGTTATCCACCGGTTGTTCTCAATAATAATTATGTGAACTATAATATAGGTATATCATTTTGTTATTTCAAATTTTAATGCGAGTAAAAAAAATGCTGTGCCCTCCTGAGACCACAGGCTCCTGAACAATTGTCCACTATGCTCCCCCTAGCGGAGGCCCTGGATGAAACAGGTATAATGCTACAATAAAGGTACGTTTCCATTATGACAAGTCGCGCGACATGTCGCTGCAACTTGTTGCACAGTTTTGTTGCAAAGGCTCGGCGACGTGTCGCAGGGGCCACTCTCTACGACATGTTGCAGGGAAAAAGTCGCTGCGACATGTCTCAGAAATATTTGATGGAGGAACGAGGTTAACATATGTTAATAATATGTGAAGATTAGACACGTTTTAGGTTAGGTTCTGTAGACACTAGACAGCAGTCAGAGCAAAAATCATTCAGAATAATGAATAATATATAATTCTGTTATTTCATTTTGAATAATGAATACTTTTTCATTAATTATTCTGTCCCTATTCATTGAATGACGATGAAAATTTTTATTGAATACAGTTATTTATTCGAGTGAAACAATTTTTTTAATGAAATTGATTTATTTGACTGCAATTTTTTGATAAATACAAGAGATTTTCTTCACTTTTTTCTGAAAAAAATACTAAGTTCATTGAACTTTTTCTTACTTTTAATGAAAATTCTTTATTCAAATGATATTGTTTCTTGAACTTAAAGAATCTGAGTTTGTTGTTACATGAACCGTATTATTTAAGGCATCAGCCCTATCCTGGCTAGAAGAGGGTAGTAACCAATAGATAACCCGTCCTAAAATTTGTAGTTAACAATAAATGGACGTTAAAATTTAAATAAATAGATGAACCATATTATTTTAAATGTATAAAAATAATGAAGAATGCAAAATAATTAATTATTCATTAAGTTTAAAAAAAAATCAGTCAATGAATAACTAAATAAATGCTTATTCAATAAAAATGTATTGAATAACGAGCCAACCCCATTATTCGTTGAATAAAAATAAATCTGTAGACGAATAATTTATTGAATGAATAAATTCTTATTAAATAAAATTTTATTTGAATGATTATTGAATAAAAAATGTATTGAATAATTCCCTACTCCGCTAGACAGGGTTGTATGTGTAAACGGTCTTTTGCGCATGCGTGTGGTCCTGGCACAAGGTGCGGGCTGATTCCATTACCACATAGCCCAGTCAAACGGTGGTTTCAAGTAGAAAGTTTTGGTGTATTGATTGGCTTATTCTATGTTTTTTTGGGGTGCTGAACACAAATCAGAAGTTTTCCGCCAAAAATGTGCTCGGCAGATATGAGAAATCATCAAGGAATCACCAAAAATAATGTTTTTTAGTTGTTTTCCGCCTGTAACGTGCAAAGGAAGTTATTTATGCAAAAATTAAATCGGAAGTAAAATCGGACACAATTGCCTACAATTTATGGCCCCAAACATATTTACGTACATCGCGAAGTTTCCACGCAAAAGAGCCTTGGAAGATGGGAGAACACTGTAATTTTTGGTGAAAAAAAAAAAAAAAAAAAAAAAAAAAAAAAAAAAAAAAGTAGTAAATGAATCAATGCAACTTACTCTTTTAGTGAATGAATTAATCTTCAGCGCCTGGACGTTTAGCGTATTTATTTAAGTCTGGGTCTCCAGATTTGTGGGGATAGGTGCCAAGCGCAAGTCTTCATGTCTAAGCGCTTAACGGTTCTCCTCAGTTACTCAGTTTGTTCACTGCTCCTGTCGTAGTTTTCGAGTGTTTTCACAATGTCCAGTGACAAGTGCTTTATTTTTTAAAAAAGATTTGAGTGAGAATCTCGCGAAAGGGGCCAAGGAAAAAGTGTTACAAACTTTAGATGATACTATTAAAATAAATCTGTCGCACAGGAGCTGCATAACTAAGCAATTTCCTCTGATTTTGGGTAGCGTAGACTGCATTCCTGAATATTATGCTTTAAATAACGTACATAAATAAAAGAATTACATGAATAGTTCTGCTCTATTGCATTTTGATCTGCCGCAGGAATGGGATACAGTCCCCCTAGTAGTAGGAAGAGCTCCTAGCGGCAGCTTTGCGAACCTACGTCTGGCGGGCTAATCCTATAGAAACATTGTACAAAGTAAACCCTCCTTTTCGATAGACCAATTTAGTTAATGTTTACAACACTTATTCCTCATCAGATTACACGTTTCGTTACAAAACAGCAGAAATTACCACAGGTATGAGTACATTAGTAGTTTGGGTCCAGAGTAACCCCACCCCCTCCTAATGAACCAATTTAGTTTATTGTTAAAACCAATTTTTCTCTTTAGATTGCCACTACGAGTACTGAGTTTTGTTGAAATATAACCAAAATTACGGCTGGTAGTGGCGAATTGGCAATGTAAGTCCGGAGTACCCCCCCACCCCTTCTAATGGACCGATGTAGTTTAAAGTATATTTTCCTCTATAGATTACCACTACGAATACCAACACCCACACACACACACATATATATATATATATAGATAGATAGATAGGCACGAAACAAGTCGGGCAAAATAGAGAGAATAAAGTAGTTGAATAGAAACAAATGGTGTTCTGCTTTATCGACCCTCTGCCATAAAAGAAAAAAGAACAAGAAAAAAATATATATTGGGTCATATTCAGAAGAATTAATATATATATATCCCAGAAGGTGAAACAAAATTCAGTCTTCCCACTTTTTATTTTTTATTTTGCACTAGGCCTTTCAGCAGAAATGTGCCATCACCAGGTGCTAACAACGTATAGAACCATGCATTAATATTACAGTAAAAGGGCAGTAATTAATGATCAGAATTTATAAAGCTAACGGTGATATTATAAATTGGAACATGGAATAGTTTAAATTGGAACATAACTTAATGGAATGGAAACTAAGAGGCTTAAGGAACTGTCTAATTACAGTTTTTAATATATAATTACAAATTTATAAACTTAAGGTATGTCTAAATGAAGTTTAAAATAATATAACATTATATACTATTATTACTCTAGCTATAATACCATATATGTATATATGTATCTACATATATATATAATACGCGCGCGCATTCCCACACACACACACACACACACATACTCACATACATACGTATACATAAAAGGAAATATTAATGTATATGTATGTAAGTGAGTATGTGTGCGTATATATGTAGATACATATACACATGTATGGTATTATAGCTATAGTAATAATAGAACATTATATTACCGGAAAACATTAAAAAAATAATATATATATATATATATATATATATATTTGAGGGAGGTAATGGAAAGTACTTCATCAAATAATATTTGTTTAAAAGTAAAGTAATTTAGAGAATCGATAAATGTTTATTATTTTACAAAATTTGATTTTGGGAGTTACAAAAAAATATTTTTGCATAGGAAAACCCTTTAAGAGGTGCGAACAACGGCACGAAACATGTCGGGCAAAATAGAGAAAATACAGAAGTTGAATATATAAATATATATATATATATATATATATATATATATATATATATATATATATATATAAATATATATATATATATATTTATATATATATATATATATATATGCAGAGGAACGAGTCTCTGCAACATGTATTCTCCCACGGTCGACT
Organism: Gonocerus acuteangulatus; assembly: GCA_946811695.1. Lineage (NCBI taxonomy): Eukaryota > Metazoa > Arthropoda > Insecta > Hemiptera > Coreidae > Gonocerus > Gonocerus acuteangulatus. Next base: position 57,282,382 of record OX328128.1, read on the forward strand.
GCGACATTTTTTGTCGCAGCGACATGTTGCAAAGTGTTTCCATTCTGCGACTTGTTGCGGCGACATGTCGCAGGGAAGTTTTGTAGTAATGGAAACGGAGCTTAAGCAACATTTCCATTTTTCCACCCAATCAAACATTATTTTCTTATTGTAGAAGGCTAACAATAACCATAACTAAATTACCACTAAACCTTATTTAACTGATATGCTTAGGAATAATAGGAGTAGACTACCAATCTTTGAACATATACAACAAAAAAATACAGGCTTGCACATGAAATTTAGTGGAGTAAAACATTTTTGTATTCTGAGGATGTCCAACCCAATCTAGTAACAACAGAACTAATAAATGATATAATTTGATGAAATTAATTCTTTTCAGAAACCCAATTAAATCTTGATATATTATTTTCAAAATAATTATAACATCTTTTGTCAATGAAAAAATGAAAACGTTTTTTCAAAGAAGTTTTATTTTAATTATAAAGAATAAACTTGTCAGCAACCTGACAAAATGAGGGATTTTAAAGCTTAGTGTTTTAATAACAATATGATCAACGCTAATTCAGTCAGAGAAATACTTTTCAGTTAGTTCAAGAATTAATGCTACCTTAATAGTAAAGTACGGCAACAAGAAAACATGTTTAATTGGTCCTCTGAATTCACAATTTTATATTGTAGTCTATTTCCAGTATTTTCACTGAATATAGTAATATAATACAGTATTTTCAAATATTGAGATTAGTCAGCAAAAAATAAATAATCCATAGAACATTTTACTGGTTTTCAAGTATTTTTTATAATTAAAGGTATAGTAAGCTATGCAGAATTACTTCAGCTTGACAGAAACAAAACAAACAAATAAAAATATATGAAACAGGTTTTAATAACACTTTAATTAAAAATAAATAAAATTAAGAACCAATAACCAATAAAATAAAATAAATTAATAAAACAAAACAAGAAAAAACAAACAACTCAATAAATAATTGTGTACCTAATTTACTAATAAATGACAACACTAAAGATACTATTTACTAAATAATCTTAGCAAAAAAAAATCCATTAATTAATACTAAAGGAATGGACTAATGTATTTGTACCTTTATTTGACAATGGTTGTTCTGGCTAACATATGCATTGTGTTTGATTTACTTGGAAACATTTAAGATAGTGGCATTATCGAATCCAAGATCGAACATTATTGAAGAGCATGAACCATTAACCATTGTTGAGGAGAACATTTTGTTACCAGAAAGGTATTATTCAATTATACTTGAAAATTGTATAAATACTTGTTCTTAGAAATGTAAATTCATTTTACTGATTTAAGTAGTTGATAGTCAGCAGCTAAGTTGAAGAAGTAAATGCCTGAAATATTAAATCACTTTTTCAACCGATAATAATTTAATTTTAAACAAACTTTTAGAGAAACTTTAAACAATTGGCCTGAACAAGATTTTAACAAAAATCAATCACAATATGTAATTGTCAGTAATCATAGATCAGAAACATAATAACTGCATACATTCTGAGGCTTTAAAAAGGTCACTTATCATGTGCACATACAATTTACTAATTAGAACTGATTTTTATATATTCACAGCTACTTTCCTTACTGTTATCACATCATTTTCTTTATACTTCAACAATATTTTAATTGTAAAGGGATTTGGAGGCCTGGTGGCCATAAACGCTAAGGTGTGAGCACTCTGTACCTATAGTCATGGTTTCGATTCACACTAGGGATAATGGCTTTTCATTTAAAAAAAAAAAAAAAAAAAAAAAAAAAAAAAAAAAAAAAAAAAAAAAAAAAAAAAAAAGAAGAAGAAAAGAATTTACATTATCGCAATCCTGGCAAGAAAAGGGTGGTAACCTGTAGACAAACCTTCTCAAAAATTTGTGTTATGTATAAGTGGACATAACAATTTAAATAATAATAATAATAATTAAAGGAAACCTATTCAGAGTATAAGTATTTCAATAAAATAACCAATAATTGAATAAAAACAAAACCTTTATACTTAGTTAGCTAATAGTCTAATATAAATTATTATAAGGAAAGAACGGTAATATGTATTAAATAACCTCTTGTGTGTTATAATTGCCAGTGCTACTATGATTTGGAAATCAATTATCACAATTCAGAAATAATTGAGATTCTCTATTTATTAAACCACTTAATGAACAACTCCAATAGTGATTTACTTTTTAAATCTTTGTATTTAAGATAACATAACTTGTCAGGCTGCGATTTTTAACCCAGAATCTACCTTTTTACACTCAGATTTGAAAGTTAAGTCATTGATCTTGTATATTGTGGACTACACTGGTGGGCAACGCACCTGGGCTCAAATCTCAGCTTAGCGAATTAATTTTTTTAAAACTTTTATGGTATACAACCTGATGAAAAACAAATATAAGGGTCACTATTGTTAACTACAAGAAGTAGCAAATAATATGGCCATCTTAAATGATGAGAATTATGGAAATTATCTTGATAAGAACAATACTGTCGTTTTTTTTGGTATGCTTTGCTGTGGCCAAGTAATCACGATAAGAACTAGATGCAAGATTTGCTAAACGCATCTCAACACTTTGACTGTCACTTTTTTCAGGTTTATGATTTAAATGAGATCAAAGAATTTAGATGGCCTGAGAAGAGTGCAAAAATTTTTTTTTTTTTCTAATATTCCAGAGTCAAGTGCAATAAATGAACGTAGGCATCCTATCCAATAGAATAAACTTCGATCATCGAATTGCTGAGAATGTTTTAATAAGAAGAAGTCATAAGGTTTGATATAGTCAAGTAGAGGATTTGTATATTATCCTGAATAGGTCAAGATGAAAGTTCTGCTTGCACCAAGCTGATAAGAACATAAATGTTCCAAACAAAAATGGACGATTTGTTTGCTTTAGGTTGTTTTTGTTTTTTAATTTTTATAAAGATTTTTTTTAAATAGAAATACAATGATTAAAAGTTTTGTAACAATTTAAGACTTCTATGCAAAGATCCTGGAATAAGAGCTATGAAAAGATAAAAATAAATTATAAAAAGTATGCTTAACACGTTCCCTGTCCCCTGCATGAAATATGAAAACAACCCGGCAAGTCCAAATGAATTTTTTACAAAATAAAAGTTCTCTACGTTGTCAGACAAAACCATATAACCCCCCCCCTCATAGTATGCTTGCTGTTTTTTTAAACTTCATGACTGTCCTATCAAGTTCAAGATTAAAACTGTGGATGACCTAGCTCGTTCAGTGAATATATTTCAATACAAATTGTATATACTCCTTGAGCAACATGTGGTTCTCGAGCATAATGAGATGTCCCAGTGCCAGTGTAACATCACTGTAATCAGATGTCACAGTTTTGTGAACCACATGTCGTTCACGGGAGAGGGAGTATCTTAAGCTGACCATGATGAGCTTCTTTCATTTTAGTAAAACCTCTATGTATGGTGTATTGCGTAATTTTTAAATAATAAATTATCCATGGGATAGACAGCGCACAAACATAAGTCAATCGCTCTTAACAACAAATTAACTGTTGTTCTTAATGATCAAGTAGTCTAAAAAGCTTATGTCTATTCAATAAATAGAGAAAACAAATGAATCCAAATAATATGAAAAGTTTTGTAGTGCTTGCAATCAAACAATGAACACCTCGGGTTCAAGTGAATTAACAAGAACAGTAACGATGAGGATTCTCGTGAGAGGTCTCACGACCACGCAGATGGTCGGCTATTCATATTTCTTCTTAAGTCTGTGCCTGAGGAGAACTGGAAGAAGCGAGAGACAGGCAAAGCCTCCCAGGAGCAGGATCGAACTCCAGCTCAAAGTTGCCGAAGAATGAGACATCTCGTGGAGAGTTCCTCCTGCCTGAATTGCCAGGAATGATGGAGGGGCAACTCCTGCAATACAATAAACTTGTATATAACATATGAAGGGTACAGGGAAAAAAACAGAATAGTCCATAATTCTCCGATTTTCCGTTTTTTAGTGCATTTTGTTGGTCTTGACGAGTGCTATTAGATGGTAACACTGACATAGGCTTAAAAAAAGGATATACCTATGAAAATCTAAGTTGAAAAATCGGCCTGCAGGGAAGAAACAAGAATAGTCTAAGCGTTCCAGGGAAGAAACAAGGAGAGTCACATATGTAACCTTGTCTATTGCTACATACCTTACCTTCCGCTGTGTTTCACACGAGGTTTACAATCGTATTCCGACTTCCTACCACGTGTGCTTTTGTCTTTTAATTAAATTAACTCAATTGTTTGAGGTTAAAGCAACGATGAGTAAGAGAGATCAAGATGACGTGATGAACAAGCCAAGAAGATCTAAGAAAAGAATGAATACTGGAAGAGTAGCTGATGTCATGTAGAAATTGAAGAATCGCATGAGTTGGGTCCAGATTCCCAATGAAAACGCCACAAATGCTTCCAGAACACTACGTGCGAGGGAAGAAAAAAATTACAAAATGGATGATGTTTTTTTAAAACAAATTTGCTTTTCCAATTCAGAAAGTGGGGGAATTGCGATTGACTGATGACAGACCAGGTCTTGTGTACCATCGTAGTACTCGTAATGGTTTTTGGGAAAGCCACTCCATCAATGTAAGAAAAAAGAAAAATATGAAATGCTTCAGACCATCCGAAACATGTTCATTAAAATCAGGGGAATTTGAGATACCACCATCAGCATACCTACACTGCTTACTGCTGGCCTAACCAAAATATGACCATCTCGAAGTTTTAAAATAATTTAGCCACCCAAGAAATCAATAATTTTACAAGAAATTGCCTCACGAGTAATATTTTCTTGTAGGACTCTCCTTGTTTTGTGTCTGTAAATTTGGAGTTTTTATGAAAAACACATACTTTTTGTTAGTAGAAATATTTTTTTTGTTCGTATCTTGTTGTAATATACCTCGGGGATCTCTGGTGGTTCTATCAAACTTGTAGTAGTTGAAAAATCTGTTAATTTACAATTTTAGCAGCGTTTTAAACTTAAAAATTCGATTTTCTCAGAATGAAGAATTTGTGACTCTCCTCCTTTTTTCCCTGTACCCTGTATAAGAAAAAAAAAACTTGTGTGTGGGTGTGCCCTGTGAGTAATGAACATTTCTCGTCAGCTCTTTCCTCATCTTACTGGTATCTTTGGTCTCCCTTCCTTCCCCTAAGGTTTTATTGCTGAAGAAGGATGCCAAAGAGATGCCAACATGTCCAAATTATGTATTTTTCAAAAAAATTGACTTTTTTTTTTCTTAGCTAAAATCTATCTATTCCTTGTCTTCACCTCAATTGCAAACTATTTGCATCTGATGATAACTATAATATGAATGAATGAATAGCCTTTGTTGTGCGATATTAATAATAATAACAATAATAATTGTGCCAATGACCAAAGCAGTCGAGGCACCCAAATAACAAAAAAACAAAAAACAAAAACAATAATAATAATGATAGTACTTCTTAGATGATAATAATAGTAATAACAATAATAATAATAGTAATACGTGCTAATGGCCTCAGTAGCAGATGCACGTAAACAAACAAATCAAAATCAAATCAATAATAGTAATACTTGTTTGATAATAATAATAACAACAATAATAAAACTTCTTTGATAATAATAATGATAATACTTCTCTTTGTGACTATAATAGAAACAATAATAACAATGGGGGGTCTCCCGACGTCTAGTGACTAGCGCCTTGGATTCATAAGCAGGAGATGGTGGGTTCGATTCCCACCTCCGGCAGAAATTTTCTCATCTCAGGGCTCGCTGGGAAAATTCCTCGCTGGACCCTGGATGTCGGCGCTAATGGCCTAGATGTAGATGCGCCGTAAAAAAAAAAAAAAAAAAAAAAAAAAAAAAAAAAAAAAAAAAAAAAAAAAAAAAAAAAAAAAAAAAGATAATGCTTGTTTTGATAATAATATTAGCAACAATGATAAAATGTCTTTTTATAATTATAATAACAATGTTAATACTTCTTTTAATAATAATAATAATAACGATAATAATAATACTTCTTTGCTGATAATAAATTAATTCTTCCGCACAGGCCTCCCTTTTCGGGGTAATGGTCTACGCTTTCCATGAGTGACCAGTTCTATTGGAAAGCAGGGAACTATAATATAATAAGTACAAATACATACCTAAAAATGTCCCTAACCAAAATGGAGCAATAGGAACGTTTATAACTGGTGCTGCAATATTTATGAACCAATTTGGTAGGAATGGAGTCACACGCAAAAATATCATGTAGTTGAAAATATCATCCTTATGCTTTTCAACCTAAAAAAGAACAAAAAATATTAAATATTTTGATGTTGAGCTGATATAGGTATAAGCATAAAGTTCAAATGGGTTCTTTTGTATTTCTCTCAAATCCTGTCCTGAGAGAGGTAAACAGGACTTAAATGTAGGAGTGTTAAATTAATATTTCAGCAGCAATTTGTGTAAACCAGATGAATAATGTTACCACTTTATTTCTGGAAAGATAACAATATTTGGCTCTATCTTAAATGCTAGAGATTAATAATACTACAGAACGGTAGAAATGTTTCGAGCCCCAAAAAAAAAAGCAAATTCTTATCTATTTCCACCTGCTGAATTCATTGATCGCCATAAAAACTATCGATTAGCTCTTGTTTTGGGCGTACAGAGACATTTACTATTCTCCATAGCATAGATTATTTTCTTCCTTATTTGAAGGAAATGGGAATCCGCCGTTGGAGGCGTTTTGTAACGGAATGAGCTGTTCGCTGAGGCCTTGATCTCTTAGCTTTTACAGACTGTAGTGCCCGTCTGTAAGTAAGTAATAGCTTACATTATGCGTGTGAGGAAAATATTGGCATATATTTGCTTTTTAAATTTTGGCAGACCTGTCAATGGTCGAAATACCATAGTAATACAGCTATGGGTAGATTGCAAATAGTGCAGAATTTCTCATTTTGGAGTGTTTTTAAATTAAAAATGGGAATTTTAAAGAGTAGAAGCTAGACAATGTTAATGTATTATAATGCTCTAGAGTAAGTACACCTACTAGGATTTTTTATGTTTCACAGGACGGTATATTCAGTCAGTCAATAATTAAATATTTTATAAAAATTTACTCATTAGGCTCGGATTTGAGATTTATTTAACACTGGCTTAATAAACTTAAATCCTAGTAGGTGTACCTACTTTGAGCCTTTTACGACTATAAAATTGTTTGTCTTTAAATAAATATGACACTATTCTGTCTATCTGAAATATTGGCTCCATTTGAGGAAATAACTATCCACGCTGTTATATATTGAAAATCTCTCTCAGTGGTGTGGAGCCCATAAATCAAGCATAACAATTTAAAAATATACATATAATTTTGTCTCTGATTTGCACAAATTATTACAATTAAATTAAACTCTATTCTAATTCATTACATGTAAAACTATATTATACTAACCAGTTTTGTATATTCTTCAGCCTTCTCAGGAAAGTATTTCTGTATAAGCTTCCTTCCGACAAAATAAGACACCATGTAACAAAGCGTTGCTCCTGTAGCTGAACAAAAACATACTAACAATAATGCAACAGGGAATGGAAAAAGGAAGCCAGATAGAACACTTAATGATATTGATCCTGGGATGGCAAACGTTTGAAGGCTGGAATTCCATTAAGGAAAAATATTTTCAATAGATTTTTAATGAAAAATGATTTAAATATATGGAAAATCTTCCAGTCAAATATTTAAATATAGGAGATAACATAACAGATAGAACTGGAAAATCTTACTTGGCATCATTGACTGTTCCCAAGTAGTACAAGTATAAAAAAAAGTGTAGGAATCTATCTACTTAGTAGATTGTTCTAAATAGTAAGTAATAAGAATTAAACTCACACCATTTACCTTGAGAATGACTTACTATTAATAAACTGGATAAAATTATAGAACAAAAAATGTAAACCTGTATGTTTCAATATCTTAATCACAAAATTTGATTAATTTGAAAATTTTTATTTTAAAAAAAAACAACTAATTTCTCTAAAGGATACAATATATATGTCACAATGACAGCAAGAAGAACTTGAAGGAAGTATTTTTCCTTGTACCTATCCAGTACTTTTCCCAGATTTCTAGCATCTTCCATGTCACGAGGGACTCTAATATACTGCCTTTCATTGCTGAAATGAAAATAAGATTCTTCATCAGAACTTTCTTAACCTTAAAATGATAAATTATAAAATTTTCATAAATAATTACATATAAATAACTTACTCTTCCAACCTAGGAAAACTGAAATATATATATAAAAGAGTTGATACTGACAGTACAAAGAACAGTCCAACAACTATCACAGCCTTTTTTACATTCACTTGATCACAGGGCATTTTGGCCTTTTTTTTTAAATAGCTAATATTAATGAAGACAAAGAATGTATTTTTGTTTTACCAGCAACATTCCAGTTAAATACAAATCATCAGGGAAGAAAAGGTAAATTAAACCAAATGTGAATTAATCTTCAAGAATATGAACAGTCAATAGAAATTATACGACGCCATGCAAAAAAAAAAAATACTTTAATCAAATTACTACTGTAGTTTCATCAATTTATTTGCTAAGCAATAACTTGTTTACATTACAGTCATTAAATTGTTTTCGACAGCATAGAACAAAGAAAGTAATTCTCTCAATCACAAATGATACCTTCAAAAGAGGTTCGAGCTCTAAAACAAAGAGAAACTTAAAAATGGGATGTAAAAGTTACTATTTAGTTTTCAGATAAGTATGTAGTAGCAATAATAAAAGTGATCCGAAGGTTAAATTCATTAAGCAACAGAATCTGCTCCCGAGAACTCTCTTTTCTGGTGAAAATCGGGACATTGATTTGCATCATTTAATGTTTTAGCACATTCCAAAACAAATAGCTACAACCTAAAATATGAAATTAGTAGTTATTAAGGTAACAATAGATATAGAAGTCTTGAAAAATGTTTTATAATTTTCAACAATCAGATATACTGAGACAATTTTATTACTTTCACTGAAGGATTTAATTATCAAAGAAAGGAGGGGTTCATTAATTAGCAAAATTGGTCCTAGAGAAGTGTGATTTTCCAGTATCATCAAAATATAATTCGGCACAATTTTTTTATTTTCTTTTTACGATGGACACAAATATTTTGTTGTGTCTGAATAACAGCAGAATCCGTTAAACGGAACATTGTTTTTGGGCGAAAATCACTTAGGTGTTTGCGTCCATAGGCTTGCGTGTACACTTTTTAAAGGCGTCCTAACGTAGGGAAACGAATGAAACTATTTTTATAGCGATATTTGAAACCGGTTTTGAGAAAAGTGAATAATACTAGTTTGCCTAATATTGAGTTCGGGTACTTAGAAACGATGGATTCAGACGACAATTGTTTTAGATGTTTGTCAATTTCATAAGATATTTAAAGTTTGGAGTTAAGGACATATTAGAAAAAAATATTTTCATTAACAGGCATGAGTATTTTTTGTACTTTCGTTAATTAAACGGTTGAAAAATCGTGGTAAGTGAGGGTAACTTACGATTCGAAAACTTACTAAATTTTCTACAAAAACGGTTCTAAAAATATTCAAAGGGACGATCGATCTCAGTCGTAGAAATAAGTGCTTAAAACTTCAAAAGTATTTGTTTACTTGCTCTGAAAGGTGTTTGTCTTCTTCAGTTTTTGTAATTGATTTTAGTAGTAACATGAATTTGCCAGTAAAATAAAAAGATACGCAAAATGAGAAACAAAGTTTGATTGTATGTAATAGAGCTTTGGGAGCAGAAGATGAAGAGGGAGAGTCAGTTTCTTTGCAAATTGGCGCCTTTTATTCAAAATTTCATTGGAGTAAGCGTTTAAATTTCCTTAAAATTTAACTACATCTATTCCAAGGTTTCCAAATGACCCATCATAGGGACAAGACGCTATGGAAACACGCTAAGATGATGCTGTCCCGCAAGTCCGATTCCTTGTTGGCACTTAGAATAACAAATTGGTTGAAAGAAAATTGGTCCTGTGCTCCATATTCATCTCAATAAGATGTATTTATGCATTTGATCAGATTGCTTATCCAACTACAGTTCTTTGAGATAATGGTAACTAACAAGTGTGTAAAAATTTGGTTTCTAAAATTTTTAACACATGGAGTGCATTTTAGGTTTACTACAACCTGCCAAATTTTCATGGTTTAATATCGTTCCTTCCAAGATAAATGATTTCATTTTTTGGGAATATATATATTTTGGGATTTTGATAGTTAAATAAGCAAATCAGGTGATTAGACTTTTGCACAGATATTTCATTAATATTTAATGATATAGTAAAGATGTAGAAATTGAGAACATTATGTAGCCCCAAAAAAGGTAAAAAATGTATTTACAATTCTTCTTAAAACTTGTGTTTTTCTGTACCCGTGTACCGATTGGATTAAATGTCCTATGATATCGTAGTTCTATACACTAAATTTTTTTCTTCCAATATTTTGGGGGCCACAGACTAAGAAAACATGTTATTGCGAAATGCTTCTATGTGCTGAGTCATCAAAAATGTTATTCTCAAAAGGAAACTTAGCCACTTGAAACTTATAGAATTTAACCAATTGATACCACAAATAATATAAGCATGGAAGGGTATCCCAATTAGAGGATGGTTAATGTGTCAAACTTCCGACCTGGATATAATTAAATTTCAGTTTAGGCTCTTGTAACAAAGGTGGTCACTAATGAATGGATAGATGGATATAATGCTCTTGGAGAGGTTGGCTGGCCATCGGTCTGAGATCTCTACGCTATATAATTGATCAATTTGCTGTTTAAGAACAAACACAATGACAGTACTTCTCTACGTGGCAAGTTAATCTGACAATGTAAAATATAAGTAATGTAGAGTGTAAAAATATCACTCAAAACATTTTTCTTTATACGTGTTTTCAGTACAGACATATATATTTGTTTGCACATTCTTCATGTTTTCCACGTTGGAGTATCCCTCCAGCATAGGAGTTTATTTAACTACGTATGCCATCCTTTCTGGATACTACACGTATTTTGACTATGTACATAAAATAATGATTTCTTTTACAATTAATATAAATACTGAAATTATTTTATAATAATAAAAATAAAACGAGTGAAGTGCGTTATATTTTTTCTGTGATTGATTCACTTTCCCTTTACGTTACCATAGATGTCAATAGTGCTTAAGGTTTTTTATGGCCTCAGAACAGAATAGGGAGTGAGAGCCAGTAGTTTGAGGCCAGGGTTTACGGCATCTTACCCGAGTTGTCAGTTCAGCCCAAATCTCCCAAAATGTCTGTCATACAGGAGCTGCATATCTAAGCACTTTCCTTAGAATTTGGGCAGTGTAGACTGCATTTCTGAATAATTTGCTTTAAATAACCTATATAAATAAAATAAAAACATGAATAGTTCTGCTCTTTTACTTTTGTGATGTGCAACTGTTCAATTATTAATTTTGTAATTAATTTGCTTCCAGAGTTTATACATGGTACTAAATTTCATATTTTCATCTGACTTAGGAATGGGATACAGTCACCCTAGAGGTAGAAAGCGCTCCTAGCAGCTGCTTTGCCAACCTACGTCTGACGGGCTAATTCTATTAAATCACAGTGCAAAGTAAACCCCCCTTTCCGATAGACCGATTTACTTCATTTTACAACACTTCTTTCTCATGAGATAGCCACGAGGTACACCGCATTTCGGTACAAAACAGCAGAAATTACAACTGGTATGAGTATATTAGTAATTTGGGTCCGGAGTAAACCCCCCCCCCCCCTCTTAATGAACCGATTTAGTTTTTTTTTTTTTTTTTTTTTTTTTTTTTTTACAACCGATTTTTCGCTGTAGATGACCACTACGAACACCGAGTTTTGTTATAATATAGCAAAAATTACGGCTGGTAGTAGCAAATTGGTAAAGTTGGTCCAGAGTCCCCTCCATGAACCAATTTAGTTTATTTTTACACTGCATTTTTCTCTTTAGATAACCACAATGATTACCGAATTTTGTTGAAATATAACAAAAACTACGGCTGGCATGGTCAAATTAGTGTTTTGGGTCTGGGGTAAACCTCTCCTCCCAGTGGACCAATTTTGGTGGTTAAGGAACTCGTTCAATCGTTAGCCAAGTGAACACTATATGCGAAGTTTAGTAACGAAAAAACAAAAGCTCCGGTGGCTATCGTATTAACAGACACAATTAGATATAGATATATATAAATTTTAACGGGGGTCATTTTCGGTATCCACTAGGTAGGATAAATAAAGATTTTAAGAAATTTTTCAAAAATTCCGCCATGAGTGCAACCTCAATAGCTACTTTACTTTAGAGGAAAGTGCTAAAAAGCTGCTATTATTAAAGTTGTATCATTAGTACAGGTTTATGTTACAGTATACTTAACTATTACTTTGTCCGATGAATACAAGAAGACAGCCTCAGAAAGATTGATTATCAAGAAGGAACATTAAGTCCTGATTGCGGGAAATGCTTCAGAGTTCCTTAAATTGGAGTTAATTAACAGTTACTATACAGCTAATGACTAATTTATACATTGCTATTTTAATGTTATTGATTGCTGCTGAATATTTATTGATTTCTTGAATGCATTTTATCCTTAATTTTTATTTTTTAAGTTTCTGATTTCACACCAGTACTGCAGATGAAAGTTGTACATAGATTCTGATGAAGGCATATGCACTGAAAGGCCTTGAGCGAAGTAAAAAAAAAAAAAAAAAAAAAAAAAAAAATGCATTGTAGAAAGAACTGATTACCCACCCAATCACACAAATATTTAGATTTTTTCAGGCTTTAATTGTTGTCTCCTTTATTCATTGTTTTTATTTTTAGCTTCTTCCATATCCTTAATTCTAAACAAAACAAAAGAAAAAAAAAATTAATATTTAATTTAAACAGTACAAAACAAATTACAATCAGTAGGTACCGTAAAATGGGGTCACATTAGTAGAGTGTGGTGAAATTGATACAAACCTATACTGCTAGGATATTATCATTTAGCTGATACTAATGGGTGGAACATTGCCCAAAGTGTGTGAACAGACTAGTATATACCTGTATATTTGGCTGTTCGCTCTCAGGCGAATATATAAGCAGTATAGGTTTGTACACATTTCACCACACTGTACTAAACTAATGTTATCCCATTTTACGGTACTGAAAGAGTGTAATATAAAATGCCTGGGAAAGAATCAAAGAAATAACTGATTCTAAAATAGATTAATTATTTATTTTTTATAATTTAACATTTTTTTTGGGATGGGTTATCTGCAGGCTAGAGGTGATGCCTTTCCATTTTTTGAAAGAAAAAGCACCAGTGCTAATGGCCTCGACAGCCAATGTACAAAAATTAAAAAAAGGCATCACCCTTAGAGGGAAGAGTATAAAATTAAGCACTTAATTAATATCACATACATATACTGTAAACAAATAAAAGATAATTCCAAAATGAAAAATTTTTCTTCTTGAAAAAATGTCCTCACTCGAAGTAATATATATTATTAATATACACTCATCAGTAAGAATAGCAGTTGGTTATACTTGTCATCTCTGACAAATCTGAAAACAGATTCAGTAGAGATCGTTGAGCATGGAAATGGCCAAGATGAAAGACAGCATTGGTTTGGCCATAATAGTTGAATAAAAATAGATTTTGTTAATAAATGAGATTGGGGTCTCCCGTGGACTAGTGGCTAGCACCTTAGATTCATAAGCGGGAGATGGTTGGTTCGAACCCTACCGGCGGCAGGAATTTTCTCATCTCAAGGCTCGTTGAGAAAATTCCTGGCTGCACCCTGGATGTCGGCGCTAATGGCCCAGAATTGTCCATGCACCGTTAAAAAAAATAAATAAAATAATAAATGAGGTTACATTTTTGATAACGTTCTGGCTTGATATTAAAGCCTTTATCAGACTATGGGGTGCTGTAGCAATTTCAATTCGGAAGAGTTCTTCATTTTCTCATAACGCTGATGATGAAGACTTGAAAATCAAGCCAAAATGTTCGAAAAATACTTAAAAATTTTATTTAAAAATAGAATTTGATTAAATTATTAAGTCTGAGCCCAATATATTTTTTATCATGGAAACATACAAGGTTTTTTATTCTTTTTTTTTTTTTGTATGAATATATTTTATTTACAGAAATTTCAGACTACAATTCAATTGTATTATGCAATTTGATACTAGTAGCTTAACCCCGTCTCAGGTGACCCCAGCTGTCAGCTGAATAACTTCCTTGTTAGGAAGTAGAGATGTGGGGTGGAAAGCTATGTTTTTCCGGAAAATTTTCCATTTACAAAAGGCAGTTTTTTGGTAAATTTTTTCTAGGACATATATGAGGCTATCCATATTCTTATATATTAGCTAATTTCTGAACCTTTTAAACAAAAACTACAGGTTTTAATTCAACTTTTTAATCCAAATTAATAAAATTAAATGTGATTATGTTTTACCTAACAATTGTCTTATTGCTTATGTAATAACTCATAAAAAGCCAATACACCCTATGCAAAATGCAATTATAACAAGCAACGACCAGTTAAAACGTTAGGTAAACAGATACAAAAACCCGTTCAAAAGAGCAAAACAATTGCGAATTTTCAAGTCCTAATTTCTCCGAATGACATCGCCCCATCAAAAATTACATTAGAGCCTTTTTTTGTAGAGAATTTAGTATGCTTTCAAATGATTACCATCCACTTACCACGATTTCCCAACCGTTTTCGAGGTATTTTAGAAAAATATATGAAAATCCAAAACTTTTCATGCCTGTTAATGAAATATTTTATTTCCAGTACTTCGGTATCTCCACCACCAAAATTTACCTATCATAGATTTGATGAATATCAAACGTCTGGAAAAAGTTTCAACTGAATTAATCGTTTTGGAATACCCAAAGTGAAAATGAGTTTGAAAAAGTAGGTGTTTCAATGTTTCTCGAAAACGGTTACAGGTATCACTTAAAAATGGTTTCATTCGTTTTTCTACGCCAAGAAACCTTTAAAACGAGTTGCTTCAAGCATGAGCGTCATGAGGTCAACCTCATAAGCGGGTTTCCTTCCTATGGAGGGAGGGAGGAACCGCATTAAAAATATGCAAATTGATCAAACAACAAACTAATTAAAAAAACTAAAAATATAATGATGAAAATATTTGTAAAAATCTTTAAAAAAATTAATTAATACTACAAATTAAATTAAAGGAACACACATTCTCGAATTGTTCATTTAATTTAATAAAATTGCAGTGTTCCACAGTTAGATGCTTGTAAAATTGCTATCAAAATCATATATTGTATTTTATTTTTTCCCATAAATTCTTGAATGTATAAACTTCGATCATTTGTTCTGATTTACAACACATTTTAGCACGGTTCCTCCCTTGCGCCATAGGGAGGAAACCCGCTTATGAGGTTGACCTCAAGATGAAATCCGGAAGTGCTGACTATAAAATTTCTTGTTTCAGAACAGATTGATCTCGAAAATAATGCTGGCTCAAATTTGTATATGTAAATATATACATCTCACAGGCTCAAAAATAGCCCAAATTTGATGAAATTTGGTACAAACATCTTTTGTATAATTTAAAAGCTGAAGTTTGTTAACCGTTAGAATCCGTCGACCAAAACATGCGTTTTGGAGCGAAATTTGCGTGGGAAAATTCGTAACACGGAGGTTTTAGAGTTAATATGCTTGCAGGTATTCGTTTAATAGGTTCTCTAATGTAAGAAAACAAATGAGACCATTTTTAAGGCGATACCTGTAACCTTTTTCCGAGAAAAATGGAAACATAGTTTTTGCAACTCATTTTTGGTTTAGGTACTTAGAAATTGTGAGACTTAGTTGAAATATTTTATTCATGTTTGAAATTCATCCATACTAAGGTGTTTAAATGTTTGTTACTTATGGAGTTAATGACATATTAGAAAAAAAAAATGTATTATCATACATGAAAAGTTTTGGAATCTTCGTACGTTATCCTTAATATCTTGAAAACAATTGGACAATTATGGTAACTGGAACATAACTATTCGAAAGGTTACTACATTCTCTAGAAAAAACGTTCCTAAAGTAACTTGTGATGGGGCAATGTCTATTGGAGAAATAAGTGCTTAAATCTTCAAAATTGTTAGTTTTTTTCATTTCAACTGGGTTTTGTCACCGTTTACCTAACGTTTTAATTGCATTTAATAGAGCGAACATAGAGAATGTGGGAGAGTCATTTCCACTTAGGATACTGTCAGTTTACAGTTGTGGTGCATTAAACTTCCTTCTCTGTGATTCTATTCCTTTACTAATGATACTAGGGATACAAACGGAACCGCCCTAAGATGATGCAGTTCCTGTAGTTTGACTTTTTATGGTAATTCAGCTTTTTTATGAAATGCGTCAGTGTCATTAATATAAAAATCCCTTTTAAGTTTTTGTAGAGAAGAGAAATATGAAGTTATATGAAATATGAGAAACATGAATTTAGCAAATAAAATATTTTGTCCAATGTAGTATTTTTTAATTAATTACTGAAATATTATACATGCATAAGAGTTTTCAAAGAATTATAATATTTTAACTTTTCAGCTATATACATGATTAAAAACCTATAAATGACATTTCTATGTTTTGTTCATTATAATTTTGCTTTAACTTTAGTTGGAAGGGGCAAAATTCAAAAGGGCGTCCTATGCATAATATAATATAGTTATAATATAATCTTCACGATAATATAGTTGATAAAAATACTCCAGTGTTGCTTACTTGTAGTTTCTAGCAATGAAAGTTTTATTTACAATACCGCGAACATTTAGTGCCTAGGAAAATTTTCCGGAAAACCCACATCTCTATTAGGAAGTATTCTTAGGATGACCTGATGAATCTGTTACATTTTTTTTTCTTTTTCTATAAAAAAATATTAACAGAAAGGATTCCCATTATCCTTTGATTGATCTTTAAAGAATATATCTCTTCACAAGAAAATATGCTCCTCAATTTTATGCAAAATAATTATTTTTGAATAGGGCAGTGATCAAATGGGACCCCCACCTAACGTAGTGTTCAGGAATTGAGCGAAAAGCTGTGCCAAAGTGTCAGGAGTCTCATTTTGTGAAGGAGGATGTAGTTTCGCATAGTTCAAGAACTGCCTTCGATACCTCGCCAGCTGAGCAGGGGTTATGGAACTCGGCAAGTTCTCCACAATCAATCCACCATGGCATGGGAGTTTTATGTTTCCTTCGGCGCCACACTTCTTAGCTGATATTATTTCCTGAAAACATTTATATGTAAATTTATTAAATAAATTTGGCATATATATTCTACTAAATTAATTTTTTTTAATTGAATTAAAATTACCCCCACAATTGCCTGTGTTATTTTGTCGAGTTCATGCAAGAAGTTGGCAGAGCTCAAAGGATTCTGAAACCAAAATTTAATAATTAATTCCACACATTAGCTAACTTCTTTAATAAATGGCATCCAATAAATATGTATTTCAATATAATGCACTGAAATTTCAATATTTTTAACAGTGAATGTTTTTAATACAAAAAGGAATTTATATGGATGGATCATTGAAAAAAGGGAGTAGGGTGAAAAATGTAAGTTGGTTGGTGATAAGAAAAAAAAATCATATAATAAAATAAATCAGAGGGCACTGAACATTGATGCATTACTCGAGGTAGGAGGGGCAGGGACATGTTTTGGGAGTTTTGATTTCAAAACAAATAAAAGGCAGATTGTAAGTGCCAAGTTTATAGTAGCCAAGTTATAGGATGAAGCTGGTCAACTCCCCCACCTGTAGATGGTGTGGAGCAGAAGAAGAGACACCGTTACACCTCATCCGTGACTGTGAGCGGTTAGATCATATACGGTTTAGGTACTTTGGTGACACAAAGGATACCAATCTTGAACCAAGTGAAATATCCATTAGGAGACTTCTGGACTACTGGAAGGTAATACTCTGAGGGGAGACAACGACGGGTAAGCACAATAGGTCGATTGGCCGCGGTGCGCTCCCACTGTGGAGGTCAGCCCGGAAAATATTGTATTGTATTGTATTGTAAGTGCCAAGTTAGGTTCCTTAAGGCAGATTGTGCAGGGAAATGAATTAAGGAAAAACCAATAGGAATCGCATTGAGCAACAAAACTTTAAACAAATTAATTAGATTACACAAAACAAGGCAAAGATTATTTAAATTGCATTAAACAATGATATTATTCAAATATTACAATAAATATATCAGGCCGCAATTACATCTAATAATTATTTATATATTTAAATTTTAACATCCACTTATACACGAGAGAGATTTTGGGGGTGGTTCTATAGGTTACCAGGTGGTGCCCTTTTCTAGCCAGGATAGGGCTGAGGCCTTTTATTATTTAGAAAGAAAAGCCATCACCCCTAGTGGGAATCTAACCCACGACCTTAGACACGTCACCTGTCATGATGTAAATGAAAAATAATCACCTAGGCCATTCTGTGTATCGAAAGCCAATCCTCACAGATAGATATCTGAATGCAAATTCTCACCATCATCCAGCTCAAAAGAATGGGATCATCAGAACTTTGTTGAATAGAACAATGAAAATTTCAGAGCCCATATATCTTAAAAAATAAGATCGCCACTTGAAGAAAGCTCAGAGGAAAAATGGATAAGTTGGAGAGATCATAAAAGAGGAATTCTGGAGGAAAGACCTCAGAAACTCATTCAGAAAATTATTGAAAGATTAACAGATAAAAAACTAAATTCACTACCAATACAAAGATCAGTCACCCACTCCCGCCCTATAAGGACGAACTTGGATTAAAGATACCGGGTATATACAGGATACCATGTTCGCGTGGGAAGAAATATACAGGACAAACTGGAAGATTAATTTCTACATGCTTCAAAGAACATATAAAAATTATTAGGAACATGGACACAAAAAAATCAGTGGTTGCAGATCATTTCTTTCACACAAATCACTCCATAAGTGTGATGACACCCGTCACACAAAAAAGACTTTTCTGAGAAGCGATAGAAATTGTAAATTTGTGAAAAATATCCTCAGAACTTCAACTGAGAAGATAGCTACCAACTTAGCATATTATGAACAACAGCACGGGAAGGATCGACCAATCAGATCTCGAAAGGCTGCCAACGACCCCGACCAGGTATAAATAAGACCTGGACTGAAACCTATCTTCATTCTCAGAAGGAACCCTGTGGAAGCCGGCAGAATATCTGGCAAAACATTGTTTATTAACAATTTGACAAAGTTATATTCAGACGATTCTAAAACATTAAATAAATATTCTCACTCACCGTCTGAGTTGACTGATTTGGTGGTGGTGGCTTCCTGAGGAATAGTGCTTCATAAATAGCAGTAATGGGAATGTCTTCATGGGACTGGAGACAAAACAATGGAGAATCCCATCTGTTTCGGGAGTCAGGTATCTCATAACGGAGATGAAGAGCATCGAAACATTCCTTGCTGTATTGCTCCTTTTGGGACCTTTTTAAATTCCATGCCCAAGCTTCGTCATTCGGACATATTGTTTCTATAGTGACTTGAGTAGATCCACTATTTTTTGCGGCACAATAAAGTTCATACCTGTAACCTAATATTATTTGTAGAACACTATAAATTAAAGCAAAACCAGATTAAAATTACATGTAACAACCCAAAATGAATGCTTCTCTTTTATTGTGCCCTAATCATTTAGGATGACAATCTACTATATACTTGTCAAATACCACTCACTTACTCACTCACTCTCCTATCATCGCCCAGCCCAAACCGCTTGACAGAAAATTTTGAAATTTTGCATGGACACTCCCTATAGAACGTAGACGCTCACTAAGAAAGGATTTTTTGATATTCGAATTTTTAAGTAGTTTTTGAGGGGTTTAAAGTTTTAGTTGGTTAGAGCAGGCAAGCCTAGGCAGCATGCGTTGCTAGGACGATAAAGAACAGCTGTTATTGTACATTATCTATTTCATAGTATTATTTTTTACAACCAAGATGGACCTGGGCTGAATGATATATTTTGAAGCCCTAAATAAATAAATAGTAAAAAAAAAAATAGTATTATTTTTAATTGAGGTTAATTTCCACTATGATGGCACTCCTTGAATTACTGGAAATAAACTGTGATTTTGTCGCACTTAGGATTTAAGCCCTGGTGATGGTCCATCCGAGGTAATAATATCCCGAACCACTTGACACAAAATTTTGTACGGGCAATCCGTTTAGAATGTATACACTCGCTCAGAAAGGTTTTTTTGGTATTCAAATGTTTAAGTACTTTTCGGGGGGTTTGAATAATTAAGAAGTTCCTCATCGGCTCAAAAACGGTTCGATTTTGATGACATTAGGTACAAAAATCTTTCTTCTCATTTAAAACGTCAAGTTCATTAACCAGATGAATTCGTTTACTGGAACATGGTTTTTGGAGCGAAATTTGTGCGAAAGATTCCTTAACGTAGGAAAACGAATGAAACCATTTTTTAAGCGAGTTCTGTACCCATTTACCAGAAAAATGGATAGAAATACTTTTCAAAACTAATTTTCTGTTTGGGTATTCAGAAACGAAGAATATGGAAAAAAATTGTATGAATCGTGATACAAAGTTTTCGGACCTCAGTATATTTTCTAAAATATCTCGAAAACGGTTGGGAACTCGTAGTAAGTGCAAGGCGGCTATTCGAAAGGTTACTAAATTCTCTACAATAAGATTCTGTTGTAATGTTCGGTGGGGGATGTCAATCGAAGAGATAAGTGCTTAAAACTTCAAATTTGTTAGTTTTATGCTTTTCAATGTGTATTTGTCTCTGTTTACCTAACTTTTTAAGCGGTTGTTGTATTTTTTTTTTACCCTCCAACGGTAACAACCACGGTTGCCTCCACATGGTGTTTCCTGGGTAACTTTAAAGTCCGTGCAATAATAAGCTGTACAAAATTATGTAGTAGCGTTAATTTTGATCATATCTTATTTAACTCAATATAAAAAATACTTATCAGCCGTGGTGAAGCACGGATATTCAGCTAGTAATCTATTATATAAAAATGAATCGCTAAATGTGTTGGTAAGCGCAAATCTCGAGAACAACTGAACCGATTTCGCTAATTATTTTTTTATAATATTCCTTGAACTACGAGGATGGTTCTTACGGAGAGAAAAATTTAAAACAATTGCCCGAAAAAGTCTAAAAACAACACTTTTCGGGTCTTTTTCACTTCCTTAACGCAAATTCATTTTTAAATAAAAACGTATGTTCTCAATTATAATATTTTTAACAGTTAACGTATTAGGTTTTTTTGTGTATAAGCAAAAAAAAAATAAGAACAAGTAATCACCAGGTGACAATAGAATCACATGTTAATAATGCAATTTAAATTAATTTATATTTGCGTTAACGAAGTAAAAAAGACCCCACTTTTCTATATTCCCATACGAAAGATTCGTAATAATACTTAAAGGTCAATTAGAACTTTAATACCATACCATAAAGTTTAAGTGTTAGTGGAGAGGTTCTGGGAAGGAAAAACAATTGAGTGACATTAGTATCGTATAAATATTAATGTCAATATTTGTCAAATTTTATACAATAGTAACATTACTCAAAAACAAATTGTCTATGGTAAAATGTAAATGATCTGTGGTAAAATATTATTTGAAATTTAAACAACTCTTTGCTGTGTATCTATAATATTACTGAATATAAAAGCCACAAATTTCTATAAAATTACTAAAGTGTTGTGTGTTTGTGACTTACTAAATATGCCTCCTATGAGGCAGCGGACAAATTTAGGCAGAAGAACCCAGACAATGCAAAGAATCAGATAAATTATCAATCTAATTATACTGCCCAGGAACATGAAGATCGCAATGAACGTGAAAGAATTCGGTTAAGACAGACCCGTGAAGCGCGACATTCGACTAATAATGGTGCAAGTTTGAATCAAGCAGCTGTCAATTGATTACAGTGCCTACAACTGTGTTGCTATTGGACCTATGAACTCAGTTTGACTATAAACGAATCCCAGGTGCAGTCATTAAGTGTTTGTGGTATTAATGTAGAAAACCCATTTTTCTCGCATGGTCAATAGTATGTTGCCTGTTCCAGTGTTGGAAAACCATTAGCTCTGTTTGTTTACGCGACAGGCAATGAAACAAAAAAATATCGTGTACCATTAAGTACTACAATAAAAATGATACTTAATTAAGAATAAGTAAATATAAAATGAAATATAATAAGTAGGAATCATAATAAGAAATCTGATATTGTAATTTTCATTGTGATTTTTAGTGACTATTAAAATAATTTTAAGTGTTTTATAATTTTTATTTTTTGACATAATGTAATTGTTGACTTATTAAGTTTCTTTGTTCTTTTCTTTTTTATCTTACTAGCTGACCCGGTGTCCCAAATAGCAGAATAAGTATTAAAAAAAAAAATAATTAAAGAATCAACTGTTAGACGGTACGAAGTTCGCCGGGTCAGCTAGTTATAATTATTTAAACTTTTATGGCCATTTAAAAATAACAGATGATTTTGACAAGTTATCTAGAGGTTAAAAACCTTTATTACCCAAGATAGGGCTGTTGCCTCTTCCTTTTTCAAAAGAAAAGTCACCTTTTCCTTGTAGGAATTAACTCATGACCTAGACACATTGTGTTCATGCCTTAACACCAATAACTCAAAATAATTAAAAAACAATGGAAGGTTTCTGTTAACTTCTACAAATAACAATCCATTATAAACATAAATAAGTATAGAGATATTATCTAACAATGGTTTGTTGAATTCTGTTTGTTACTCTTGAGTATTTTAATAAATGTAGTCATATGAGGGCATTTCATTTTTTTTTTTTTTTGTTTCTCATTATTTACCATAGCCACTAAGCATGCTTGGATTAAAATATATCTCAATAATACTATCATACACGAGCGTCATAACTAAATAATAATGTTTTATTCCAATGACTTTGGATAGAAAGTAAATTCATTTCATACCTTTTATATAGTTTCCACCATCAAGGATAACCACATTGTGTGGAGTCAAGAGCCTCAAAGCTTCAGACTTCAATACACCTCTTATTTCTTTCTCTTTCTGAGAATCTGTAAACGATAAAGAAAAAAACAAAACAAATAAACTTCTTCCCACAATAACACTATCATATGCCGTTGAAAATTCAAATGTATTTACCCATGTAGAGACAGTTCTTATCTAGTTCTTTGCTTTCAATAACTTCATTTTCAGATACTATATGAATAGATGTGTTCGTTTCTTTGCCAATAAGCTCTTTTATTTCTCTTGCTCTAGTAGACTTCCCCGTAGAAGGAAGTCCTGCAATTAATATTAAAGGCATAGCAAATTTGTCAACAAAATTATTTAAATTTTCCAGAACATACACCTATACTATATAACAGATGAGAAGGTAACGCATAGTACCAACTAAATTAGTAAGTCAATAAAATATTTAGAATAGAAATCATCTGTTCACTCTGTAGTTGATTAGATTCTAAATTGGCTGATGATTAGATTTAGTAGCTGCAATAGATAAGTACATTAAACTGACTCAATATGAGTCAAAATCCCCTTATCAAATATGTCAAGTAAGGTAAAGATTTTATTACTTAATTTATTCAAAATATTATAACCTCATTGCTCTTTATATTCTATACATAAATATATTTTGCCTATGGTTTATTCCTTGGGGGAGTACATTTATTGTTTATTCTGAATCGGTTATCATCTTCAGCGAAAAACTACTGCTGGAGAAGGAAGCTGATACACCAATAATAAAAATAAATATATTCATTTATTCGATATAAAAAAGTTCTATATAAAAAAAAGTGATATACATATAGACACATACATTGTCCTAAAGAAAAAACTCTCTCCTTAATATAGCCGTAATATACATATTGTTCACTTGGAAAGGTGGGGCCCAGGGCAAATTTTGGTTGGACTGTAAAGTTCAAAATCTATTCAACCATCAACTCCATTCGAAAAAAATGTGGCATAAAAACCTTAAAAGTAAAATAAATAAGATCACTTAGTTCAGAAAAAAAAACATTTTTTTGGTTGTAATTGCGTTTTAGTTGGCTAACTATTCAAAGTTCTAGATTGTTTGTATTCCATACCCCCAAAATGCTTCCAGCCAGCCCCCCCCCCTTCCCCGAAATTATTTTCTATATACGCCCGTGCCGGGTTGTACTTGTTTAATCAAGTATATTTTCTCTCATCCTGTGAAAAGAGACAGAATTTGGACAGAAAATATCATAATCAATGAATGTGCGGGCGATATGGCTCGGAGTCGTAAATTGTTCTAATTCATTTACAAATCATGATTTACCTATTCCAGTATCTATTGAAGTAGCAATTTCAAGACGAATTAAGATATTATTTGATATCTCTAACAAGAATAGTTTCTTGAGACAATCACTTACATAAATCGAAATTAAATAAATATAATATAAGACATTTGCGATATTTGGCTAGGTTCTCCATTGCATCTCTCATTTTATTTTTATAAACCCTGGATAACAGTCATGACGTGGCAGGATATTGGAAGGTTACTGTGCTTAATGTAGCACATAATAATTTTAATTTTAGCGTCAATTTATAAATCAATTATATTTAGGCACGTATTTTATTTGTAGACATTCCGCCCTATAAGTGAATTTGTGGATTTAGTAGGATTACTTTTGAATAATTATAAAAAACTAACTGGAGTTTTGTAAGTAACTCTAGAATTGATGAGAGCAGTAGAATGTTGAAATAAGATTTACGTTCCTTAGGAGTTACCTGAATCCTCAATCTAGACAGACATATAACTGTGGTCTTACAACAAAACTAGCTGGAAAACATTAGAAACTAATGGAGAAAAAGTATTTTGAGAACCAGCAAAATCATACCCCCCCCCCCCTCTTACAACAGGGACCCTTACAATCAGAATCAACAGAAGGAAAAATACAATTGTTAACAAAACTGCAAGACAACACCTCCAGGGCATAAAAAGTATGAAATACCAAGATTTGCAGACAGAAGCCAAAAAGGCATTTATGAGAAAGTGCAGAGATTATGGCCAGTGACAATAGAAAGAATAGAAGGGAAGAAGTTTTCGTAAGCCCTGAGAATAGGCCATTTACATCTGATGCTAAGACTGGACAGACCTACATACAAACTACGTAACACCTTATTGACAATAAAACATATCTTGACTGAATGCCTGTTGAGTGAAAACTATGACTTACCGGACAACATGACTTAACTACTCTCAGATGGGAATAATTCTATAGACAAAATATTTACTCACTGGAAAAATAAAAAGATCTTTCACAGGCTCCGAATATACAAATGACTGTCCTTAATTTATTTAATATTATGATCTATACATAATTGAGAAAAGTAGTTATTCACAGTTTTATTGCAAGCATTTATTAAAACTAAACATAAACAGTCCATTAAAACAAACATGGCATGTCCATCATGAAATTCACCAGGTGCTTCTGCATGGCATGTTGAACCCCCATTGCCTAAAAAGGTGGTGGGACAGAGGTCAGAATTTGTAATTTATGGGGGTCATGACTGTGTTAAAGTCCCTATTCCTGCGGGATAGATTTTTTAAATGTAAAATCAGTTTAGGAATAAAACTAGCTAAAACTTTTTTTATATTTTTGACATGCATCTTAAGATCTAACATGCATCTTTAGATCTAAAAGAGCAACATTTTTTATGTTTAATGTAGTCGATGAGAGAACTGATAAATGTTCTAAAGGAGCTTATTCTGTTATTTTATCCTAGTTTTTGTTGGATAAGAGTATGATATCCTCTAAACAATTAGAAGGTGATTATCCCTTCTAAAAATATTACATGTGAAACATAGGAAACAATTATACAAAAAGATGTATTATTTTATTTATTTAAATTTTAACGCCCATTTGTAATTGACACAGAATTTTAGGGTGGTTATCTATTCTATTTATTTTAGGAAAGGTTAACACCCTTTTCCTGCCAGGATAGGGCTGATGCCTTCTCTTTTTTCTGAAGAAAATCCTCCACACCTACCGGGAGTCAAACCCATGAGTGCTCATGCCTTAGCACTCACTGCCCCTGGGCCTCCAAATATACATATTTTTCTCTCTCTCTTTTTGATAGGAATTTAAATTTAATTATTTTTATTTGATAATAGTAAAGTATTTTTCATTCAAACCCAGTTAATAACAGTAATATTATTTTTTACATTTCAGGAGGCAAGACTGAGAAAGAGGTTAGATGATTTGGAAAATGATTTGAAGTCATTACATGCTCGTGTGGCAAGGAAGCGACGGCCACCTCCTTGCAATACAATCTCTCTAAATTATCAACATTTTAATGATTCTATAAAATTAAAAAATAACAAAATCAATGCAACAAAGCAGGTGGTAATAGCAGTGTTTAAATTTCATACTATAATTGTGTATAAACCTTTGTTATAATTATTTCAATTAAAAATAGGTTGTCAAAAAGAAAACAGCTAGCACTTGGGTCGAGAAAAATCCAAAACATTTAAAAGACGACTGTTGGAATCTTTTACGAAACATTAGTCAAAATATTGCAAAAGGTAGTATCTAATTTAGAATCTCTGTCATAATTTTATTATTATTCTATGAGGTACAGCCAAGAATAATATTTAAATTATAAATATATATGAAATATTTAGCAGAACATTCCCTCTTCGGGTAAACTGTTTTCACTAATTCCTCAAGCCCACATATTATTCTGGTAACTATAGGAAACCTAGTAGGAATTGAGCTATAAGCTTGCTGCATTTCAATTAATTGTTGTAATTTAAATGTTGTTTTCCATTTATAAACACAAATTTTTGGGATGAGTTATCCAGAGATTACCACTCTCTTCTAACCAAGATAGGGCTGAAGCCTTTCATTTTTTCTAATTTTTTTCTTTCAAAAGAACAGCCATCGCTTGTAGTGGATATCAAACCCATTGCCCTAGGCCCGGAGTGTTCATAACTTATAATATAGTAGAAACTTTTAATTTTGTTATAAATATGTAGATTATAGAAATTAGCGTTAGCTGATGCCACATTTTTAAACTTTATTAATAGGGTGTTTTATCAGTGGTTTTAAAAGCTTATTGGGAAGTATGCATACACCTATATTTTCTTGAGAACCTGGTAAATATTGAATGAAATGAAGCAATACTTTATTTTGAGACATTGTCTCCTTAATAATGAAAGTATTTGTTAAAAAAAAAGTACAGTCAAGTCTGCCTGCAATATATATGTAATTTTTTTTTTTTTTTTTCTGTTTAAGGGCGTATCAACAATTTGGCCATTAATGCCGGGCTATCTACAAGTTGACACCCTTTTATAATAACTCCAGCACGTGGTCGGTCACCCATTCAGGTACTGGCCACGCCCGACATTGTTTAACTTAGTGATCAATGGGAACCAGTCCATTCAACATGGCTATGGCCATCGGCTGTGTAAAATATTAAATGCTGTATTCACCAGAGTTATTTATTAGATACTCTTTTAATGAAGAATTTTCCACTTAAAAATAATATTTAAATTGAGGCTTGCAAAAAAAAAAAGGACCAACAAAGGTGGAAATTAAGGAATCACATTTTTTTTTTAGATTTGGTGTGTACAAGACAGCACAGGAGTGAACCCTCAGAGAGTGTGTATGCATTGTTTTAAGGATGAAAAAAACGCATAGAGGAGATTAGTAAAAAGATAGCACCTGTGAGAGCTGAAGCCTACCTCTCCAGGTGGATCGGGAAATTAAATTTTATGGTACACCTACCAATCGCTTTTCTTGGACGATAGTTTTGTCTAGATGAGAATGCCACCTTATTATTTTAAGCCAATTTTGGAGTTTCACAGCCTAAATGTTTCTGAATAAAGAACTTATTTTCTAGTATTTCCTTAGGAAAGGCATGGCTGACAACCTTTAGCTGTTATTATCTCTTCTTCAATGGATTTATTAATGTATTCTTGCTTTCTCTTCTTTTCTTCTTCGTCTAGCTAGCCGTTACCCCCATGGGCGATATAAGGAGGGGGCTGAAGGGGCTGCAGCCCCCCCTCGCTGAAATTTTGATTTAATCTGTAAAAATGTCATAAAAACCTTAAAAATAAATTAAATAATATACTTAGTTCAGAAATAATAATTTTTTATAAGTTTAATAGCTTTTTAGCTGGCTAACTATTTTAAGTTCTAGATTGCTAGTATTTCATACCCCCCAAATGATCCCAGCCCCCTCCCAAAATTATTTTCTATATAAGCTTATGGTTACCCCAATAAGGTGGTGGAGCAAATACAGGCTTTCTCTTTGTACTTTCCTAATTGTTAAGATAGCTGATTCCTCTTGACTAGCACTTATCTTAATCAATAAGGTAGCCAACTTCCTCCCTGGATAAGAGCAGCAGCAGCCTGTGATGTACCTGCTACGGTACCAACAAGTGTCAACCACGAACAACTAGTCATGACCCCAGTTGAGTCAATTTTCATTAGAGTACACACTAATTTTAAAAATATTTATGAATATCTTTTGTTATCCTTACCTGTAAGAAGATGATAATACATTCTCACAATCTCTGTTTTAAAGGAACCCAGGCAATTCATAAGATAGCCAGTCTCACAGAAATTTCAAGTTTATCTGGAAGAGGCGATTGTCTCAATCGCGTTGAAGATATTTATCATGGAGTTAGCAATGTGAGAACCATTTTATACCTACTTTAGCAATTTCATTAGGGATTGTTCATTGGATGGTGGAGGTTCTTCAAAATTGTCCTATTGAGGTTTAATTGAACTCCAAATTATATTTTATACTTGCTTATTTCTTTTGACAGCATTTTTTTTTCGTTTTGTTTGTATTATACAGCCAACCAGTCCAATTAGTCATGACAAAACATTTTAAACTAATTTTCTTATGTATTTGCAGTCATTTGTGAACAACAAGCACTTCAATACAAGGCTCAAAGCTTCTGAAGAAAGAGTAAGTAAAATGTATAAAAATTCTAAAAAAAAAAAGTCAAAATTGTTGTTTCTCTACTTATTTTAGTTATAGTGAATAAAGAATAATTTAATTATCACAAATAAGATAACAAAAAACACACACACACATATGAATGTATACAATTTATAAAAATTCTCTCTCCAGAATATGCAAAGTTAAGTTAATTGTGAAGAGATAGTCACTGTTAATATTCAGAAAGTGTAGATGATTGAGTTTCGGTCATTTGTTAAATAAAACTACATTTTATAACTAATATGAGTAATATTTATTTGCCAACATACCAGCTTAAATTACAAGCCATCTTCAGGGCTAAGGAGGAGAGAGACAGGTCAGCTCCGTATCGTGGAGGCTACATTTCAAAGACTTTGAATCTTCAATATGCATTTGTGACAATGAAAGAAAATCTTATATTAAATTTCATTTACTTACCATTAGAACATTCCCCAAAAGATTACATACCCTTATTACGAGGTAGGGAGAAAGGGAAGGGAGGCATTGGAAATAATAGGGTTTATTACTGGCATGTTTGCTGTTTTCTATAACAATGTAGTATAATAAATTTGATAATAATTCTTTAACTAGGTATGTTAAATTTCACGATTTTGTTAATCTGCCTTTTTTTCATAAGTTAAATCTCAACCTACAGGTAGTCTTACAAAAAAAAAAAAAAAAAAAAAAAAAAAAAAAAAAAAAAAAAAAAAAAAAAAAAAATCATCATCATTACATCAATTAATTTTTTTACTCTAGAAATCAACAAAGAAACTTCAGTTTTCTCAAGCTGTCAAAGAAGATCACATTACCCCACCAACAAAGGTAAAATATATAGTGTAATAAATGAGGCATTTATTGGAGAGTGGTTGTTATTTTAATTAAGAACTGCAATTATTCTTGTATGCAGGTAATTAATAATGAAATATTAAATGGTGGATTTATTTTGCATATTTACGAGAGTAATTTAAGATGGCATTTTAAAGTAATAAAATATAGGTGTTAGTCTCCTGTACAATACAATATAAAGGGATTTTGAATTGCATTAGCCTTTAATCACTGCAAACACTCTGGTTCTACTGTGACTTGTATCCCTTGTTTACTGCTTCTCTAAGTAACGGCTCCTAGCGTAAAGCATTAGCTACTTGGGAGTAGCCTCAGCTATTCCTTGTACGTTTTCATGACCAAAGTCTATCAGCCTGCAGTTGGATAATGACTCACAGTCACTAACTATGCTATGAGAAATACACTTCTTCCAAGGCCTACAGCAAAGCTGTATAATATACATAATAAAACCAAGATATTTGAAGAACAATTATTTTTCCATATTTTTAGGGAAATATTATCTCTTGTCATTTATTTGTTACTTGACACTAAGATAAGACCTGAAGATCTAGGTAAATCATATAGTCTTTAAAAAATCCTTGAGCAAACCGCAGTTGCACTTGCACTGGAGCACAATGTTTCCAGTAAGAATAAACATTATTGTATAAAGAAGAGATGCTACACAGAAACACATATCTTCCGAAATATACTTTCTTATACAAAAAGAAGACCACAATAAGGAGGCCCTGATTGAGCACAATCTAAAGAATAAATTCAACATGAATATCCTCGAAAGTATCGAGATTAAATTGAACAATCCATAAGTAAAGGTAAAAATCTTAATTCAAAGACTGATAGGCAGAGATTGAAGTAAAAAACTGAAGATGCATTATCCCTGCACAGGGTGTTTTAAATTATAGTATATTTTATTAATCATACTTTAATTAAATGAAACTCTGTTTTTTAAAAATGTTTTTATTACATTTATAAATGAGACATTTCTGTGTGTAAAAAATTTTTTAAATTATGTTTCCTGAACTGTAGATGGACTAAAGGTACTGCTGTAGACTCCAAAAGCAAGCTCTGAAAATTTAATAAATAATTGTGGTGGAGACCTGATGTTTTAGTTTTCCTATTCGACTATTGAATAAAGTCGATTGGAGAATTTTTAGGTGGCAATTTTGATTGTATAAACAGTAGATTAGAAAACAACTGAAATAACAGTCAGGTGTGGCAGTTCCTCTTTATTTTGTTACCCTTAAAATATTTTTTATGTTGTTTTCCTGCCATTTTATTCATACTTACTAATTTTTTAACATTTGTTTCATTAATTGTTTAGGAAAAATGTATTCCATCAGAGATCGAATTCTTAAAGCAAGAGTTGGAGGAGAAACTTGTAGACCAGAAAGTTTTAGCAGAGAAAATAGAAAATTTAAAAAAAGTAATCCATTATTTATTATTAACTCTTATTGCCTTATTTTTGGAATACTAATAATGATTTTTGAAAATTGTATTTGAAATCTGATAAAATAAAAATATGTGAAATTTTTTTTCTCAAGAAATTTTACTAATTAGTTGGTCTATTCATGAAATCAGTATTAAAATTCTGTAATAAGATAATACATTTGATGAATTATGTTAAATGTTTCAAAATGAAATAAAGAAATGTTTTTATTAATTTTAATTTGTCTTTAGAAATTTCTAGATGAACGAGCTAAGAGGGAAATTTCTGAAAAAGCTGCAGCCAGTTACAAAAGACGGTTGGCCGCATTAGAAGGAAAGGTTTGTATCTATACTTTAAGAGCATAATATATCATTAAGACATTTTTATTATAACACGCAGGATAACAGTATGATAACAATAACATTGAAGGTATAATAACAACTTATGGGGAGGTTTTTGAGGTTAAACAGAAGATTTTAGTCAGTTAATGCATATTTTGAAGTCACAGTTACCTTCTCTTTATTTTTAATTTGTTTAAAAAACTTCAATTGAAAAACTTGTAATTGTTCTCAACACGGGCGTATATAAGGGGGGGCTGTAGCCCCCTCCAAAATTTTGATTTGATCGGTAAAAATTTGTCATAAAACCTTTAAAAATAATTTAAATAAGATTACTTAGTTCATAAAAATATTTCATTTTAAGTGTAATATCATTTTAGTTGGCTAAAACTATTCCAAGTTCTAAATTGTTAGTATTCCATACCCCAGAAATGGTACCAGCCCCCCCCCACCCCCCGAAATTTCCCCTGCCCCCCTCCCCAAAATTATTTCTTATATACGCCCATGGTTCTCAAACATATACGTTTTACTAGTGATCTTCACTTTTATTTCTTTGCTTTTCAATAATTGGTCGGTTGGCATTTTCAAAATGAATTTGTTTAATTCAATAATTTCACTAGTTTCTATCATGAGATAAATTATTTCTACCTTGGATTATTCACTTCTTTTCAAGATAAAAATATCTCATGTTCATAAAGCCCTTCGATAATTGTCGTCTATTATATGTATCAATATAATTAATAATAATTATGTTTTAATATAATTATACTCTCTCTTTAAAGTTTAACTGTGAAATTCTCTTTGACTAGTAGAAACTGAAGGGTGAGAATGCAGTGGATCTAAATGCACAACTGCCGATCGAAAAGGAGAAAGCTCCTTCCGCAGAATTGGTTAGTTGTTAACATTAGTACTTTATATATATTTTTTTTACTTTAGGTATTATGTAATATGCACTAGATTAGATTAGATGTCACCTGACTCATACCCTCCACCTTTACAGAGTGCACGTCATACATTGTCCTCTTGTGCGAGTCCTACAGTTGTTCAGGCTTACCTTAAACTCCTGACGAATCTCAGATACTGCACGACTTTCGTTGACTTTCCGATTTCATCCTCATCGAGGCTATCAAGGAACCGCCTCTTTTCCAATCCTAAACATTCAAATTTAACATTCTTAGGTGTCTCATCCTTGTCTTTGCACCGACTGCAGACTGGTGATGACCTGATCTTCATAACATACATATTTTGTTGAGGGTACGGTGCGCAAATCACAATAGATCCAATAGGGTCGCAGTGAACAAGGGCGAAAGGCGGTCCCTTTTAGCACTTTCCTCCGAAGGAAAGTAGCTACTAAGGTTGGACTCATGACGGAATTTTTGAAAAATTTCTTCAAATCTTTATCGATCCTACCTAGTAGACACCGAAAATGACCCCAGTTAAAATTTATATATATATATATATATATATATATATATATATGTCTGTTAACACGATAGCGGCCAGAGTTTTTGTTTTTTCGTCACGAAACTTGGTATATAGCATTCAATTAGCACACGATTGAACGAGTTTGCTAAACACCAAAGTCGGTCCACCGGAAGGGGGGGGGGTTTACCCCGAACCCAAAACACTAATTTGACTATGTCAGCCGTAATATTTGTTATATTTAAACAAAACTTGGTATTCGTAGTGGGAATATAGAGAGAAAAGTGAGATATAAAAATGAACTAAATCGGTTCATTAGAAGAGGGGGTTTACTCCAGACCCACAATACCAATTCGCCACTACCAGCCGTGATTTTTGGTATATTTCGACGAAACTCGGTATTCGTAGTGGTAATCCACAGGTAAATATGTGTTGTAAAAATAAATTAAATCGGTTCATTAGGAGGGGGGTATACTCCGGGCCCACAATACCAATTCGCCACTACCAGCCGTGATTTTTGGTATATTTCGACAAAACTCGGTATTCGTAGTGGTCATCTACAGGTAAATATGTGTTGTAAAAATAAACTAAATCGGTTCATTAGAAGGGGGGGTTTACTCCGGACCCAAATTCCTAATATACTCATACCGGTCGTAATTTCTGCTGTATTGTAACGAAACGCGGTATACGTCCTGGGTAACTCATGAGAAAGAAGTGTTGTAAAAATGAGCTGAATCAGTCAATCGGAAAGCGGGGGTTTAATTTGTAATATATTTTAATAGAAAAGCCCGCCAGACGTAGGTTCACAAAGCCGCCGCAAGGAGCGCTTTCTACCACTAGAGTGACTGTATCCTGTTCCTGCGTTAGATCAAAATACGATAATATGAGGTTTTTTGTATTTATTACGTAGTGCAATAGGTACCATGTGTAAACATAACTCTGGAAGCAAATTAAAAATTGATCAGTTACTCATTACAAATTTAAAAGAGAACTATTCATGTTTTTATTTTATTTATGTAGGATATTTTAAGCAAATTGTTCTGGAAAGCAGTCTACACTACCCAAATTCTGAGGAAAGTGCTTAGTTATGCAGCTCCTGCGTGACGGACTTTTTATTGTATTGTATTGTATTGAGGGTACGGTGGCCCAAGACAGTTGCTACTATCTCTTTCAAATCTCTTCTGGACATACTAAGGAAAATGACCTTCTCGCCTAATTGCCTAAGGTCTATGAATGACTTCGTTAATATGCACTAACAATTTCAATTGTATCGAAGGCTGTCATAAACTTTCAATATAGAATAGTATTAAAAGGACACATCAATCAGTTTTACGTTTGTTATTTCTAGTATATCTGTATATTTAATCCTCATATCACACTTTCGAGCTTCGGTCAGATTATTCTTTTTAACAAATTCTCCTCACCTGTTCTGAATCACAGTATTTTATTTTTCAATATTATTTAGGAATTAAAAGCTGAACAAAGAAAAAGGACTGAAGCTGAAATGAAAATTAAAGAGCTCATGGATGCATTAGAAAAATGCAAAACTGAAATATCTTTAATCGATGACAACAGAAAAGTTGCTCTTGCGATGGCTGATCAGTTTCGTGCACGGATGTGTCAACATGATCCAAAAGTAAGTTGTGCCCAGTACAACCCCCCTTCTTATCTACCCAAGAGGTATATTATAGCAAAATTTCAAGTGCATAAAACACTTCATGAACCGTGCAGTTACTGGCTCTCGGACTAATATATTTGAGGCATGAAACTACTTTGTTAATATTTAAAAATTTGAGATTTTTGATCAATACAAATGTGTGATTGTATTCCATTTACCTTATATAAAAAAATATAATATATAATATATATATATATATATATATATATATATATATATATATATATATATATAGAGAGAGAGAGAGAGAGAGAGAGAGAGAAAACTTTATTAAAAAAATGAAATAAAATGGGCTGCCCAATTACATTGGGTTGCTAGGTACACAGCGTGCTTATCATCCATTCGGAAATAGGGTAAATTTATAAGCTGAAGATGTAAGATATTCAAAATAAGGAATAGTGATTAAACAAGATGAAGACTAAAGAAGGAGATAGTGAAAGAAGAGAACTAATTGGAGGAATTGAAAATATAGTCTAAAGTATATAAAGAAATAGTGTGAATGGATGATAAGCACTCAGTGGCCGTAAATATGATTGGCGATTATGCCGAGTGTGTCCACTAGAATGGACTCAGCTAACGCTGCCAGCTGGTCTGTGTTTAGTCCTAGTTCTTGAAGGAAGATGGCCGTGTTCTTCGGGATAGTTCCTCTAGATCCGAACCATAGTCCCTTTACTATATACTGGCGCTTCCCGAATTCCTCTTGGAACTTCTCTTGATAGTATGCCGAGCATTTCGTGTATATTTTTTTCTTTTCGGCATCTAATTTTTCTTCTTCCTTGATATCATTATTTTCGAAGCATATTGTGGGATCGAGGATATACGCTATTTTCTCGTTTTTAGGGAACGCTATGATGTCGGCATACCTTGGAGTACCTTCTTCGTCAACACCATACACCTCTTCAAAGCATTGAAATCCGTTGTCTGAAAGGTGGCTTATTATTTTATGCTTCACGTTGTGGTGCCTCCGGGTGACGAGGAGCATGCTATTAGGACAACTACCAAGCACATGGGCTGGTGTTTCGGTCTCCCTGTCGCATTTGCGACAGAGGGTTCCTAAATCAGCTGCTCCTGCCACACCGGGAACACCACGCAGTGGCGCATAGTTAACATTTAGCTTCAATGCGTTCGTCCATTCAGAACTAGAGAGGATTTTTTTCTCGCAGACGAATCTATTGGCGTTGGGAAACTCCTTAAAGTGCACAACTCCTATCCCTTGCCATTTCGACATTGCCCACTCGTCAAATGACTTTTCCCGTAGCATCCTTCTAATTTTCTTTGTGCTGTGGTCTACTCCGAGGTCTTGAATTCTTATTTTTAGTCTTTTACAGCATTCTGTCGATTCACTTTCATAATTAAAAGAAGGTTCGAATAATTGATCGGACACTTTTTGGAGCTTATATATATATATATATATATATATATATATATATATATATATATATATATATATACAATGATCCAAAATTAGTCCTTTGTAGAGGTATTGATGCAATAGTTTTAATTTTTAAATTACATATTCATGGAAGTTTCAGGAAAGCGATTGAGAACAAATGTTATGTAGTTCATGAAAAAAGCACACGTCGACCACAGTTTTTGAATTTATTACTTTGTGATTGATAATTTTTTATTTACTTAGTTTAACTTCTCAGGAATTAGAAAAGCTTAAAGCAGAAAAAGCCGCAGTTGACGAAGAAATTAAGAATTTACAATGCCGTGCTGAAACAGTATTTGTGGAACAATTAGCTGGGAGAACAGAACAGGAACTCATTGAAAAAATAAATCAGTGCAATTCATTTATGACCAGGTACTGCTTTGGTGCAAAGTTGTTAAGTATAACAATTCATTAATACTTATTAACCCTGAGTAGACTCCGTCAGGAAACAAATGTAAGTTGAATTTGTCATAGGGTTGAGAGGGTTGTGGCACTACGTTCTCCTGCCAATCCCATCCCAAAGTTCTGAATTCTCTACTAAAACCTCACTTCAACTCAGTTATTTAAAATGTTTAAAAATTAAAACAAAAAATACTTTCAATAACCTTACACGTGGACCTTCTGGTGGAAGGCTCTTTTTCTCAAGTTGAAGCTTTAAGGCTCTTCAGTTACAAACGTATTACCCTGAAGAGTATCCATGTGAAATGTACTAAAACAAATTTCTTGAAAACATTTAGTTTGTTTTATTGAAGATACCCTAAAATTTCACTTAATTTCACTTAGTTCTATTTGCTTCACTTACTTTTGACTTTTTACAAGCCTCCTTCAATCCTACACGAAAAGATAGATAATTTAACAAAAATATAACAAATTTCACATTAGTCTATATTTGCATAGAAGATATCCTTGGTGCAGTCAGGAATTTTCTCAATTGGCTCTGACATGAGAAAAATCCCTGCTGCCGTTGGGACTCGAAACCACATCTCCCACATGAAAATCCAAGGCATTAGACACAAGACCATGGCAGACCCTTCAAACTAGTATTAATATAACTTGACCGACCTTATGTTGAATCTAAAACTTTATTATGTATTATATCGTACAATATCACAATTATTAAATAAAAACTCAAAACCTAAAGAAAATTCTTAAGGTAATACAAATTTTCTAAGTGATGCATATTTTGCATAACATTTTTTTTTTTTTTTTTTTTTTTTTTTTTTTTGTAAAAGTTCTCTTTAAGGTCCTCTCTATTTATTGTTTTATTTATTTCATGGCACATCTACATCTAGGCCATTAATTTGTTATTAAAACTATTTCTTTCAAAACACATTTTAGCCATAACTTTAAAATAGTTGTTGAAACAAATTGCTTTAACCATAGATACAGAGAAGGTAGAGAGGACTTCAAAGCGCAAAAAAAAAGTTCAGTCCTGTAATAGACCACAAAGGCCCCGAGGGGTAAATTCAGTAGAGGTATCTGATTATTGACCATAATTCACACTAGGGAGATAGTGAGGTCAGTACTATGGTCAGCACGCCTGATTTTCCCCTTTGCATGCTAGGGGCCTAGTGACAGTCTTGGATCCCGAATTCCACACACAAATGAAGACACCAGAAGATAAAATCTTTAGTGCACTCCAGTTTTGAACTCAGGACCTCCAGCAATTAGTCGAGTGCCCTAAAACTGAACTAATCTTGCCTCCAAACACAAAAACTAATTTAAAAATGCATTTAATGCTGCTTAGTTTAATTAGCCTCAATTAAAGGAAAGTGTTTGATCTTTATGCAAAACATTTTTTTATTTTTAAATGTTTTTTTTTTTTTTTTATTGACGTTATAAATTAAATTCATAAAAGTGTTACATTTCCATTCTTGGATATCTGTTGATAATTTTTCCTTAAAATATGAATAGTGTTCTGAATTGAAATGATTTCTTATTTATGACAAAAAAGAAAAGTCTATGAATAAGGGTTATCATATTGGTTATTTTTTAAATTACAAAATATTTGTCATTATTTGTAAATAGCCAAAAGAAAAAAAAACTATACAAAAAAATTGAGGCATTTAAACAGTAAATCCATTAATAAATCATTTAAAACCATAAAATGAATTGATTCTCTGCAACGAGTATTGAACAATTTTACCAAGAGGTATTGGCTACGCCTTATTTTTTCTTCAGGATTAATATTTTTACAATAAACTTAAATTCTGCATTTTATCTACAGAATAATGTATTTCTTTATTAAAACTATTCATGTTCATAATGCCTATGGAAATATTTTATTTTATTATTATTTAGGGGATCACTAAATGATCCAGAAGTTCAAGAAGTTATTGAACGGCACAAAGAAGCTTATTCACAACTAGAACTCGAATTGACTCACAAAAAAGCTGAACTGAAAAACCAGTGTGCTTTATTTGAAAAAGTTTTAGAAGAAACAAAAGCTCATGCTGATGAAAAGTTGGTTAAAAATATCATTGCTATCTCAAATTATACTGTACTCAAATAATTCAATTTATTCGCTATGTATTTTTGTCCATTTTATTCAGGTATAGGGATTTGAGCGAAAAATATAATCAAACAGTCTCAAATCTACAAGTCAAGGAATCAGCTGAAAAGAAGTTGAAAATTGAAAAAAGTTTACTTGAAAATGATGTTGAAGAACTAAAAAAAAAGTAATTGTTACAACTAGCCTTAGTAATTTATTTAAATAATACCTTCCTTAAAAATATCAGCTAGTTCTATATTAGTGCAGCTACTAGACATTTAATTTATTTATATTATTCTTAATCCCTTATTTCGAATAAATATTTCTGTACAAAAAAGATAATTTAAATTTATTAATTTTAAATGTTCAATTGGGATAATTGATAGAACATATTCTTGAAATATTTATAACACCATTATATTCTTCTTTATTGCACATACTATAAATACACTTTGTACAAGTAAACACATTTTTACACTTGGTACCAAAGGGTAACAACACACACACAGAATTATGGGTAACATTCCGCTGCTAACATAATAGGCGGAAGCATTCATATATTATACATTGTAACATATTTATTTTAGCGAAATACCAGAAATTAAATTACTCTATATATAAGTTAGGATTCTTTAATTTTCAGATTAGAAGTTATTAATAAGACCAATGATGACTTAGAAAAGAAAATATTAAATTTGGAAGAAAATATACAGCTCAAGGTAAAACTTTACTTTTGAATTTACATTTTTTGTGCTTAATTTTCATTTAATGAGAATATTATTACTAAATAATAAGATTAGATTTAATGTTTATTTTACTTTCTTGAATTACATAATTCATTATTGTGAGTGTTTTAGGAGGGAGAAATTAGAGAACTGAAAGCTCAATATGAAGAAAGTAAAGAACTAAATTCTTCTCTTGATGAAAAGAACAAGGAACTAAAGCAAAGCGTTACTCAGCATGAGCAAACAATTGATTCATTGAGGTGTTTAATTTCAATAAATTTATATAAAGTGAAAGATCAATAATTAAAAAACATAATTGCATCTACTACAAAAGGTTTATTGTTTCTCTACATGTCCCATACCTTTCTTGCTCTTCATCAGCAGGTTAAAACTAAAATCATTACTGGACGCATCATTAAAAATTACAAACAGCCCATGGGGGCCAACCTTCAACCTATCCTGGCTGACTAAACTGTGTTTGTCTTGACTCAGCTGCGCTCATTTTTTTTTTTTTTTTTTTTGAATTATTTTTTTAATTTTATTCATTTGAATAAAGTCTCATGTAGACAGTTCAGAATTTAAATTATGAAGGTTGGTATAGTCAGGGCTCGGTCGTGTGGTATCTTAATAATAAAACTACATTTTATTTTTGCTGACCTTTTCGGCTTGAAATTGAACCATCATGAGGGCGATGAGATGAAAGAGAACTATATCTACTATATACATATAGTTCTCCCTCTTCTCTTTTTTTTTTTTTTTTTTTTTTTTTTTTTTTTTTTTTTTTTTAATTTCTTTATTCAATAAATATAAATATTACAATTGTAATTCAGTTACAATATAGTGTTCCTCTAGACCACATAACTTCGAAATTATTTATTATAAATGAACTTACATATTATACATTTAATGAACAGTAATTGTAATGCGAGAGAAAAAATAGCCTGGATTCTTCTCCCTCTTCTCATCACCCTGATGATGGGTTGAATTTCAAGCCAAAACATCGGCAACAATAAAACGCATTTTCTTATAAAAAATGTAGTTTTATTAAGATACTACAAGACCAAACCATGACTATATCTACCTTTGCAATCCCAACGATCACTTCTCAAAGAATTTCAATTATTTTTTGTTGTGGACTTTCAATATTTCTGCCACAAAAAAGGTTTTTATTTCATAAGCTTGATGATCTTAACTCATAATTCTGGTAATAAATGGAATTGCTTGTAATTGACAGAATTTAATGAAACCTGTTTCATGCAATATGGAGTTTAATCGAGTATCTTTCAAAAAAAAAAAAAAAAAAAAAAAGAATAAAAAAAAAGTTGTTTGTACCCAGTGCCCTTAACCCATTCGATGTGACGCCCGAGTATACT
The DNA here is from genome assembly GCA_946811695.1 of Gonocerus acuteangulatus. Lineage (NCBI taxonomy): Eukaryota > Metazoa > Arthropoda > Insecta > Hemiptera > Coreidae > Gonocerus > Gonocerus acuteangulatus. Next base: position 57,323,167 of record OX328128.1, read on the forward strand.
CGCCGGAGAAAGATGTTCTCCAGAGGTGACACCCAAGTATTCTCGCCACAGCTGTCTCTTTTTATTGCGAGCCCTCTTTAGCCTTGAGCTTGTACAGAGTGCTCAAGCAGGAATGGGGGATAATTGCTGGTTTAACCCTTAACTGGTAACGTAAACATTTTGAACGTTATAAGTAACATGCGTCTGTGAGACGTGTGCACGGTAAAAATGTTCTTAGGGCATTTTTTTAGCGAAACTGTAAATAATAAAGGAACAGCTTATAATAATAACAATAATAATAATAAAAAAATTCATTGCTACCTTTAAAAATCACATCTAAAAACAAGCAGTGGTTTTGGAATGAAGTAGAAAGAGAAATATAGGGAAGAAAAGAAAGACTTTGTTTTAAATAGTTATTGTAAGTTTGCTGCGTACCTCAATTGTAGTAAATAAATCGTTTCAAGTAATACACGTTGTCGTTCACATAAGATAAACATGAAAATGATGATTAGTAACGAGCACCTAAGTAAAAAAAAATACGGATGCGCACGGCCGCTGTAGGAGAGGGAGTTTGGTATGCCTGTGGAGGGAGTAGGCAGCTAGCCCACATCTCATCGAAAAGGTTAATTAACTTATTGTGAAATGGCTCGATAGACATTTATACATTTCCATTTGTATAATCATACACATTTATATTTCAAGACATTATAACATACCTTTTATTATATATTCTGCTTGAGCTTTAGTCAACAATTTTAGATTGGAGATAGAAAGAGACAAGGATACAATAAAGATTAAGGAAAAAATGCTTCAAGATCAAGCTGACACAATTAAATGCTTAAGAACTGTATCAGACAATACAAAAAGGAATTTAGACGATGAGAGGTTGCACAAAAGAAATCTAAAAGATGAAATAGATGTAAGCTGTGCAGAACTACTTTAAAAGTAATATAAATTCTATAGATAGATTTTTAAAACCTTTTCATTTAATATTTTTACATTTTTTAAAGAGGTTACAATTGTCCCGGGAAAACCTACTGAGTAAAATTGCTCTACTGGAGAAGCGTCTTAAGGAAACTGAAGAGTCCCAGCTAAATCTTAAAAAGAGTAATGAATCATTGAAACTACAAGAAGAACATGTAAGGACAACTGGTCATATATTATTTAGTAACTTTCTGTTTGGTATTTTACTAACTTATGTAGTTGATTTGTTGATAACGGTGGCCTTACCGTTTGGTTTCTACAAAACGACAGACTGATTTAAATTTTTTCAGATTTTTATAGTTCATAAAAACTAAGTTTGGTTAACTAAATTTGGTTATGCTTGAAGTGGAGAACGTAGTAGAAAAAAGAAATATTTTGTTAGCAGACACGAGCAGCTTGAAACTTTTCATCGAATTTTATAAATATTTCTTTTAAGTGGAAGGTGACCATTTGAAAGCATAATACGTTTCCTACTATAAGAGTTTTCAAGTAATTTTCGGAGAAATTAGTTCTTAAAACGTCAAAAGTATTGATTTCATTTGTTTTAACATTTAAGTGCCTAAATTCTCACTTATCTTGTAGGTTTCATTGGAGTAAGCCTTTAAAATTATTTAATAGTAAAATTTGTTTTACTTTTTTATTTGTATACTTTTTTTTTTGTAAAAATAGCACAACGTTTGAAAGCAAAATATTAACAGGTTCTACTCCAATAAATACTAATGACACCAGGAGTAACAACAATGTGGAAACAAGCTATTGGCTTTAATTAAAAACTAAATCACATTGGCCTCCAATAGTCGATTAAAATATTTCTAGAAACAAATTACATTAATTATCATTAAATGAAATAAATAATACTAAACAAAAATAAAAATGTTTGATTCCACTGACCACATTTTTTATCCTGAACATCTTAATTTTTTTTGTTTAGTAACTTATTATAGGATTTATAATCTTTGTCAAAATAAAAATACTATTTTAAAGGCTGCATCACAACATGACATTCTTTTGGATAAGCTCAGCAAAATCTCTTATGAAAAGGACCAAGCCATTCTAACTGCAAGGTATATTATTAATTTATTACCTAAACCTTGCATAGTAAGAAATTTAAACGTTCTTATTTATGGATTTGTTTTCAGATTTGCTACAGAGAAGTTGGTACAAGCAATCAATGAATATGAAGTAAAGTTATCTACACAAAAGAAAATCCAAAACATGTTGGAAACCACACTTAAAGAAAAAGAGTTTCAACTTGGTGTTGCCAATAGACAGGTTTCTGATTTAGCAAATTCAATTTTAACCTACCAGCCGGTGTGTTGGGGTTAGACATGCGCGCCGCGCCGGCGCCGCTACGCCACGCCGGGTTTTAGCGGCGCCGTCGCCGCCGAGCCTATTCAGTCGGCGCGCCGATTGAGGGTATGGATGGGCAATAGTCGATAGTTACTGTCGATATATGGATAGTTCATGACTAACGATAGTAGCTATCGATATTTTTTAACTTTTAGCACATGTATGTATTTTGTTTTTGTTCTTTCTTCACGAAACATGGTATCCGTTAGCGTTCAATTACCAAACGATTGAACGAGTTCGTTAACCACCAAAATCGGTCCACCGGGACGAGGGGTTTACCCCAGACCCAAAAACACTAATTTGACCATGCCAGCCGTAGTTTTTGTTATATTCCAACGAAACTCGGTATTCGTTATGTTGATCTAAAGAGAGAAATACGTTGTAAAAATAAACTAAATCGGTTTATTAGGAGGGGGGTTTACTCCGGACCTAAAGTACTAATATACTCATACCGGTCGTAATTTCTGCTGTATTGTAACGAAACGCGGAATACGTCGTGGGTATCTCATGAGAAAGAAGTGTTGTAAAAATGAAATGAATCGGTCTATTAGAAAGGAGGTTTTAATTTAAACTCTGTTTCATTAGAATTCGCCCACCAGACGTAGGTTCCCAAAGCCGCCGTGAGGAGCGCTATCTCCCACTAGGGGGACTGTATCCTGTTCCTACGTCAGATCAGGAAGCTATTAGTAAAGGAATAAATGCCGTTTTTGGAGAGGGTTTGATTTTTCTAAAAAATATATAAATTAAAATCTCAAACAAAAGGAAGTTTAAGGTGCCACAACAGGAAACTTCGAACCCACAATCTACCGCTTATAAATCTAAGGCACTAGCCACTAGACCACGAGGAGACCCTACTTTTTCTGATAATTGCAATTCAAAACAACCGAGTTAAACAAAAACAAAACCCCGTTTAAAAGAACAAAGCAAACGCTTTAGAAGTTTTAAGCCGTTATTTCTCCGATTGACATCACCCAGTCAAAAATTACTTAATAACCATTTATGTTGAGACATTAGTAAGCTTTCGAATGGGAACCTTCCCAACCTATTTAAAGATATTTACTACAAAATACGAAGATCCGAAAATTTTTCACGTCCACTAATAAAAATTGTTTTTCGAATACTTCCTTAACTTCAATTGTAATCAACATCTTAGTTTAGATGAATTCCAAAGACGTAGGAATCCCACGTTTTAATGTACCCAAACCGAAAATGAGCTACGTAAACATTTGTTCCACTTATCTCAAAACTGTTGCAGATATCGCCTTACAAAAGGTTTCGTTAGTTATCGTATGTTAAGGAATATATTACGGGAGTATCTGCAAGAATATAAACCCGAAAACGTGCGAATACACTACGATTTTTTTCGCGCGAATTTCGTACCAAAACCCACCGGAGGACGGATTCTACTGGTGAACGAATTTGACGTTTCAAATTAGACGATTATTGTACCAACGTTCTTCAAAATCTGACCATTTTTAAGCCTGTGAAATAGCGGCCAAATATATATATATATATATATATATATATATATATATATATATATATATATATATATATATATATATATATATATATATATATAAAATTTTAAATTTAACATCTCCCTTGGCTAAAAAAATAGCCCATGCCGCGCGCGCCGCCGCCGCCGGAAAATTTAGCCTCGGCGCGCATGTCTAGTTGGGGTACCCAGAACCCCAGGCTCCATTTTGTTGCTGTCAAAACGCCCTATGCCCCGCTGGTCCGAAGAGTTTATTCTCCAAACCCTCCCCCAACTCCTCTTACCATCCTTCGCACTCCTGACCCAAGGAACCCTTACTATTATCCATTTTTGTGACCAATACAGTAGTGGGGCACTCTATATCTCACACACCCACTCGTGTTATATTACAGAGTTTTAATTTCCCTGGAATTTGTGAGTTTTTAATGTAGAAGTGAAGTTTTTGGTGATATCTTTTATCAATAATTTTCAACATTATATTAATTAAAAAAGTTTTAAAAAATGGACATAATTTTATTTCTACTTCTTTAAAAAAAATATGTAAAGCAAATAAACATTACTAACAGTATAATATTAAAAAAAAAAATTAAAATGTATAAAATAAAAATGTCATTAATCATCATCAAACATACGTGGGGTACTCTATACCCCAAGCGCCTACTGATTTTACAAAATGAGATGAGCCTACATGATTTTATGAACCATATAATGGTATAGTGCACTATTTCCTGCCTGCACAAATAACAAAAATAAGACAGTGAAAATTAACATCATGTCCGTTTTCATTAGAGGTAAAAGGCATCATGTAGAAGACATTGGTATTGTTTGACTATGATCAATAATTCAAATTATTTATCAATGCCAATAAAATTGGAAACATTTTCTTTAAACTGTTTCAATAAGTAACGAAAAAACAAAATTAAAAATAGTTCAAAGTTATGGAAAATTGGTTGTTCTGAACAATTACAAATACGTGACATGATGTCCTATACTTCCGGTGTACAGATTTGTTGTATATTTAACAAAATATATATATCACGTACTCCCATGGAAAGATAGTTTTGGAAAAATAAGTTCCTAAGAGTAAAAAAAAAAAAGAAAAAAAGTTGAGCCTATAATTTGTTTCTTAAGCCAATTTTTACGTTTTTGTATACATGTAGAAAATAAGAAGAGCAGCGCATGTATTTACAGAGAATTTATTCATTATTTTTTTTTAGATTAATGATCTCAGTGAAGATTTGTGGAAGTCTGAGAGAGTTTCCGAACAAATTCGAAGTGAATTCCAAACAAAGCTGAGGAAGGCTTGTGAAGTATGTACAGATGTACTAGATATGTCATTTGAAATGGAACTTTGACAACAAATTCTAAGTACTGAGAAATTTAGTACTATTTCTGAACTGGGAAATCCGAGAAATTATTAATTTATTAAAAAAAAAAAAAAACTAACTCTCAAGTATAGTGTGTTCGATTACTGTTGAACTTTATGTAATTTCATTTATTTATTTTTCATATTCATAAATCATCTACTTTTACATAGTTTTTATACTCTGTATTTTGGTATACACTACTTCATTTAATAAAGAATCTCATTTAATATATTTCCAAAATGGTCATTTTTTATTTATTAATCACCCTATCACCCTACTGTTTATTAGTATACTTTGGATATGAACACAGTTTTACCTGTTCTCTTGCACTTTTGTTTTTATCTACATGAAATATTTTAACAAGAGTTTGTACTGGAATTTCGTGTTATATTATTTTGTTTTTGGCTGAGCTTATAACGTATGCACTATTATGGCATAATCAGGGCCGCCTCATCTCAGAGCTGGGCCCGGGACCAGATCACGGGCCCCCACTTCTCAGAACCAGAATGAAAATTCTAGTACTTTGCTATAGGACTTTGGACATTTTAAAATTATTTACATCTTGAGTTTTGAGCGAAATGAGAATAAAAGCCGACAATCAGTGCAGTTAAGGTCACTTTCGGTACATGCAGTTTTATTACGATTCCTAATTTTGTTGTTTATGTACTTGTTTTGTCGTTTATGTACATTAAAAAAAATATAGATTCCATTCCAATAAATATAGGCTACGCCCGTCTATATTTCTAAACCCCATTATTTTTACAAGCTCATAATCTATACATTTTTTTCCAATTAGCGAGGCGCGGCCCGGGCCCAGGACAACTGTACCCGGCTGTCCCCTCCCCCATGTGGCGGCCCTGGGTATAATGAGACATGAATAATTTCAATTTATCCTGTTTATATAAACATTCGCTTATCCACCTAATGTTTATTTATTTTTGGAGCTCTTCTGATATAAATATTTCTTTTGAGATATGGTGACCCATTCTGCTAAATTTTCAGGCCTAAGTTTAGGCTTAAAATAATTAAGTAAAATTGATTGTAAAAAGTGCAAAAAGTATTTTGCTTTACAGAATTATGAACTACTGCAACTGGATTTGTTGTAGTTGAGTGTGGAGCAGGGGAAAAGAAATAATAGAAGGGGGCCCTGAGGGGCAGATACTATAGAGGTACCTGATTCATGACCATACAGCACACTAGGGAGATAGTGTGGTCAGCACCATGCTCCGCCCGCCTGATTTTCCCCTTGGCTGCTTTGACTGCTAGAGTCATTAGCACCCAAGGTACCCATTATTAATTAAAGGCTGGGTGGGCATAGGGACGGTCAGGGAGGCCGAATTCAACTCATGAACGAAAACACTAGAAGAAAAATCTTTAGTGCTTGCTCGGGATTTGAACTCAGGCCTCCAGCTTATTAGTCCAGTGCTCTACCACTGAGCTAACCTCGCCCCCAATAACAACTGTTAAGCTATATATATATTTGCGGGAGTTGGGGGTTAGTCGTATTCTTTATGAGTGTCCTGTATGGGGGCTTCTTAGGTTATAGAGTTCTGGATTGGCTGACAAAGGATGCTTTTTCTTCAGCAACTGTGACCAGAAGGAAGTGAGAGGCAAGGGGGGGCCCTGGTAAGGCAGAGCTTGACCCATGTTGCATGGTACCTTCGAGCAGAAAGCAAGGTTGGACCGAGAAGCTCTATTTGTCTTTTGATGGAGCTGGGCTCTGGGAGTCTAATGCAAGTAAAGCCTCTTCCTATTGGGTTCATAAGGGATCAACATTTTTAACTGGTTGGGATTTTGCCCAGTTTGTTCGAACTCACATCAATGCTCTACCAACAACTCATAGGTGCACAAGAGGTAGGAATGAGTGCCTGGTACTTATTTGCAGGGCTGGTTGTTTAGAGAAAGAAACCGGTAATCAAGCTGTCCAAAAGTGCTATGTGTGACATCGAGGCCGATGCTTGAGGTTTGATTTTGTGGTTGGAGTACTGGAGGATACCCTTGCCAAGAAGGGTTATGAGGTCCACATTGAGCTAATTTTGAGAACTGCTGGTCGCGAATGAAAGCCCTACATTATTCAGGCTAAGGAAGGTAGAGTGACAATTGTGAATGTTCCAATAGTTAATACTACTCCTGATTTATGCTTGGCTCGTACTGAGAGATGCAGAGAGTATGGTTATCATGAAGTTCGCTTGGCAGCAGGCGTATGTTTGGTGTGCTGGTGGATATTACATCCTGTAAAATAGATGGAGGGGTGTCTGCAAGGAATCTTAAAGACTTTGGTGTTTCTACAACATGCCTTAGGAAAATCACCGCATGTGATCTGAAAGGATCAAGTGTCATCTTCGGCAGATAGAGGGCTCTCCTATCACTGCAGAGTCGCTGACATTGAGACATTACTTTTTCTTTATGGTGGTTTTCTTTAGGGCATTACTTTTAATGCCTGATGCTAATTAAAATAACAAAGTGGACTGATAATTGAGTAATATGTTAATGTTTAATTTAAACCCTCGATTATCTTTTCCACTACTTGTAAAGAAAACAATTCCGTTTAAAACCTTTTTCAGATACTATTCAGAGATAGAGAACTCAGGATACATTTTTTAATGCGAGAATCTTGCAAAAATAAATGCTTTGATGCACTCTCTTCAAAAATGTTGTAAAAAAACTGGCAATATCAAATTCTTAAGAGTTTTTTATTTACTTCTCCGCACGTCTATTGATTTTTACAAACTGTGTGGAGAGATTTTCATGGAATCTATCTGAGTGATATGTGTTTATTTAATGGAAGGAAACCGATATTCAGCAGCTACTCTAATCATTGGTGTATATAAGGGGAAAAACTGAGAGAGCTGCAGCAGCCACCCCCCCCCCCCCCCGAAATTTTGATTTAATTGCTAAAAATGTGTCTTGAAAACCTCAAAAATAAATTAAATAAGATCACTAAGTTCAGAAAAAAGTACTTTTTTCTGGGTGAAGTAGCGTTTTAGTTGGCTAACCATTCCAAGTTTTAGGTTGTTAGTATTCCATACCCTCCCCCCCCCCCCTCCCAATCACCCGGCCTTCTCTCGAAATTATTTCGAAATAACCATTGTTAAACTTTTTAAGTGTAAAATCAATTGTCAGATGAGTATGTTTATGATTCTCATTACTACCCGTCTGTTGATATTTTTTATTTAGAAACGTTCAAGAGAGTTTTTCTTGCAATCTGAGTGATATCAGTGTACGGGCAACACTGCTTAAGGCGGGAACTCGGTTTCTGGTAGCCATTCCAGTTCTCCATTTTTTTCAACGATGTGGAAGAATACTTGTCTGGTGAGTTATTTATGATTCTCATTAGTATACTTAAATCAGATTTAAAGTTTGGGACTTTCGCTTATGTCAGAGATAAAGGACATGTCCCATGATCGACATTTTTTAGGGGACTAGTTTAATTTTCTTTGTTAAATATTCAATCGGCATTCGATCAACTATGTGGTGTAATGCTGACTGTTTGATTACGTTTTATAATAAAAACTTTGGTTCTACATTTGCCAAGTGGTTTGTTATAATTCGGAAATTACTCAACGAAATTAATTAATCAAAGATGTGATTTGAGCACATATATATATCCTAAAAATATATAGATAGGGCCATCTCTGACGGAGGAAAAGGTGCTTGGAATTTCTTAAGTATTGGTTTCATTATTTTGTAGGGGAAATATTATAAATTGTTAGTATAAGTTTTTCAAGTCCCACCAGGAAGACGCGGTTCCTGTTAGCTGGACGTTTTTTGTTTTCTTGTAGAATAATGACATGAGATTATAATATATCAATTGATGTAGGTACTTAAAATAAAAAATGAGGATTTTTTTTTTTTTTTTTTTTTTTTTTTTTTTTCAAGAAGAGTCGAATTAATTAAGTTTCAGTTCGATATGTGTAATTGGTCTGGAGAAACTTGGAAAATACTATGTTTTTAATCAAGGGCCTTCCCTGGATCGACTTAAATTTTTTTTTTTAAATTTATCGTATAAATGTATTCTGAAAAGAAACAAAAAAACACGAACCACCATTTAGAGTGGTGGTTTACTTGAGCAACTACTCCAGGTCAGAGTATAATGTTTTTCTACTGGCAGTAGTTTTTGTTTCCTTGACTTAACTCACACCCTTTTAGCCCGTTTTATATCTCCCTCCCTGGTGAGAAAACCTGCCTTAGACGTCGACCCAACGAAGTAATCCGAAAGTACCAAAGAACTGTCTAGAAAATTTTACGTTTTAGAACACATAAATCACAAAAATAAAAATGGTTCAAATTTGTAAAAATATATATCTTCTGAAGAGGCGAGGTCAGTTTAGTGGCAGTGCACAGGACTAATATGCTGGAGGACCTGAGTTCAAATCTCGAGAAAACACTAGATTTGCATTGAAGATTTCTATCTTCTAGTGTCTTTGTTCCTGGGTTGGATTCGGCCTCCCTCATTCATCCCCTAGGCCAACCCAGAATTTCATTAATTTATTAACAGGTACCTGCAAAGGGGAAAATCAGGCGGCCGGAGCATAACCGACCACACTATCTCCCTCGTGTACCATAAGGTCATGAATTAGATACCTCTGTAATATCTGCCCCTTTGTGCTTTCGTGACCTGTTACTGGACATTTTTTATTCCTTTGATGCGTTTCTAGCTCTTTTAGATTCTTTTCAAAAGAATAACATCTGAAATTAATATTTACGAATATTAAATTTTATAAAACAACACATTTTTAGTTATATATATAACTTAATATAATTTACCTGATGATTACCTTATCATTTATTATAATTATGTTCTCAGGGCTGTCGATAAGCAATATTTTTTTTCTAGGCCATTATCCCAATATTGTTTTAATCTCCCATCGCCAACTGTGTTATTTCACTCAATAAATATTGTGAAGCTAACTATATTTTCATCAAGCTGTGAAGCATGCCACTTACAAGTTTTATATATTTTTTGCATTTTTAGTTTTTCAAATTTTCCAACATAAACAAATTTTCATTGATTTATTTCTTTCCCTATTGCAAATTTTTACTTCTTCAATATTTATGTTGGTTTATAATGATATGATTTGATAAAGCAGTTTATATTTGACTCTGGTCATCCATATTTTTTATGTTTAGTAGCATTCTGCTCTAAATATTTGCGTTGATTTTCCAACGTATTTTGCATCAAAATTATTACATTCTGTTATATAAATGTAATATTTGGTATGCAACTTTTATTGTTTAGACTTTAACTTACTGAAATATTTTTCAATTTTGTTGTCATATTTCCTGACAAGTTTTTGGCCTGACCACAAACTGTGGCCAATTTATTTTCATACATTGGTTATACTTAAAAATATATATATTATTTTATTTAATTTCCTTTACTTGTAACGCCATCTGCTATTTTTGATTGGTCACAAATGTGCTTATTAAATGTTTCCTGAATTATAATTTTTTTTAATGTAGTTTCTTTATTATCTATGGTAAAATTATCTAAGTTTCTTGTTACATTTTTTAAAATTATTTTGTATACTATTAAATTTTGCAGTTTTTATTTCACGATTCCTTTTCCATTTTTTTTTGTTATGTTCTAATTGTTGAGTTGCCTAAATTTGAGCATAAATATGCTGTAGCAATGACTTAACTTAAAAAAAACAACGTTATAATGTTTTCCATTGAGAGGATATCGTTGACCGTTGATGATGCAAGGTAGGGATTGTCGGGGTTCGGTCACTGCTTCTTAATAAAACTTCATTTTACAGTGAAAATGGTTTTATTGTGCCGACGTTTCGGCTTGAACTAGAACCACACACCAAGCTATCTTGATCCTCCTATCTTGAATCCCTATTTCTCTGTTGTAAATCCGGATACCTCCTATTCCAAGATAAATTCCCTTGTTCCAAAAATTCCAAGATATGTTCCCTGACGATATTATTTTCCTTAAAAAATACATTGACGACCTCTTCCTCATAATCAATCCTAATAAGATTACCGAAATACTAACAGCTTTTAACTCTTACCACCCCCGGTTAATATTCACCATCGAGACCGAAACAAACAACTCCCTTCCTTTCCTTGACATACTCCTCATAAGAAATACTGACGGCTCTATATCCACTGATTGGTATACCAAACCCACCTATTCTGGACGACTTCTCCATTACCTTTCCTCACACACGAAACACCAAATCCTCAATACTGCCAGTAACTTAATTAATTGAGCCCCCTCCCTATCAGACACCAAATTTCACCCCGCCAACAAATCCCGACTCCTTGATATTCTTAAAGCCAATGGATTTCCTACAAACATAATCACCCATCTCATAAATTCTTTTAATAATCCCAAACCCCTCCCCACTACCCAAGACAATATAGTCCCTCAATTCAGAGGCCTCCCATATATCCCAAACCTCACCGAAAAAATCCAAAAATCCCTACGCGATACATTCCCCACTCTAAAACTAGGACTATCGACACAGAACAAACTAAGAAACTTATATACAACTCTAAAAGACCCTATCCCACAAAAAGACAGGACCAATGTGGTCTACAGAATCCCCTGCATCACACCGAACTGCAATAGTGCGTACATTGGACAGACAAAAAACCCAGTAAGAAAACGAATCAATAATCACAAAAACGATGTAAGGAATAAAGACATAAAGACAGCTTTAACTAGACATGCCATCACAGAGGGACATGACTTTGGTTTTGACCAATACTCCATCCTCTCCACTGAATCCAACGAAGATAAACACCTCCTTTCCGAATCAATATTTATCCACCTAGAAATTAACCCAGTAAATGACAAAATTGATAAAGAAGTCATCTCCTCTACCTACTCCATCATCTTCCATTTATTAAAAACTCCATCCTAATACCCTATACCGCCTGCAATATAGCCCTTCATACCTGCCTCCCTTCCATTTACACAAAATTTTATGACACCTGACTGTACGACACCGCTTCCGCCGCTCTTTCTTTCATCTCCAATGTACTCTGTTCATTGGGTGGTCCAGACCCCCCCCCCCTCACCAACTCCTTTCCCCTATATCAACAGTCAGAAATGATCCCGCATCTGTGAGGTATAGTTCTTAACCTTCCCATCGGTAAGCCCATCTTGTTATTCTTATATCAGTTCTAATCTAACCTGTTATTCTTATATCTGCTCTCCTTATAATCTAAGCACTACTATAGCACATTGTTGTTCTAGCTGTATATTATGTTTTTATGTTTTTTTTTCCATATATGTATGCATGTATATGTGTATGTATGTGTGTATGTGGGCATATGTATGTACATATGTGTGTGTGTGTGTGTGTGTGTGTATATATATTGTTATAATATTAAAAAATAAAGAAGAAATTGTTTTTTTTTTTAATATTTTATTCTACGTATACCTCTACGTTGGGAACCAATATAATAAAATTTTTATAATAATTGATGTTAGAAACTCTTTATCTCAGGGTTAGGGTTCGATTTTCACTAAAGTAACACAAAAACCATTTTACATAAGAAAAAACTCATAGATAAGTTAAATTCCGAATTAGACAAACTAGCATTACCTGATATAAAGCCAAATCTGGAACCAACCTCAGAGAACAGGATCCTCGTTACAAATGCAGCTTCCTTTTAACTCAACAGACTGCACTGCTTTCAAAAAGACTGACTATGATACCACTGTACACCAAACTGGAGCTGCATCCGGAATGGAATGTTTCTTTAAAAATGCACTATAAGTGACTGCTTGTAACTGTCTCTTGTAACCGACTCTCATGTGAACCTGGAGCCACTTTTTCACAGACTGCTTGTAACAGACTCTCAACTTTCATGGCGGGAGCGTCATACCGGTATCCACTGCTACCTGTATCGACTGCTAGACCAATATAACAAATAATAATTGTTTATCACAATGAACTTAACATATCAATGAGCTTTATTGGATTTTCCGAATTTTCTGTGTTAATATTTAAAACTTTTAAATATGTAATGTAAAATATCATTACAATATATATATATATATATATATATATATATATATATATATATATATATATATTAGCATTAAATCTGTCCGACTTGTTTTACAGCCCTGATGAAGGCTTGAAGTTCAAGCCGAAACGTCGGCACAATAAAACCATTTTCACTGTAAAATGAAGTTTTATTAAGAAGCAGTGACCAAACCCCGACAATCCCTACCTTGTTACAATGTTTTTTTTGTTTTTTTTTCTTATTACTGTCTCTACTTGTTCTTAATTCCTCTAATTTCATTTTCCAACACACTATCAAACATTTCATTATGAAAGAGAAAAATATTTGGATCATATCTGATAGGCTGGGTTGTGCATTTTACTATTTCCTATTTTATTTATTATTTGAAACCAGTTTTTCTTTTGTTCTATTATTTCAGTCTGGTATTAATTATTGTTAAACATTTTATTTTTACTTATTTATATATTATGGGTGCTCCGACTGCTAACGTCATTAGCTCCATGTATGGTATATTTTATTAATGAAAATATATTTTATTTTGTTTTGAATTTCGTTATAAACCACAGGGGTTGTTCTATTTAGTGCTGTCAACATCAATAATAAAAATTAAATTTGTCTTGTAATGTTAGATTTTGCTTTTTTTATTGGTTAATCACTCTTTCCAAAGCTATTCCTTTTTTGTACTATTTAAATTGAAATTTATTATTCATTTTTATTATTTCCATATCTAAATATTTCAGTGAATTGTTGATTTCCTCTTCCTTTTTAAACTTCTTATTTTTATAGTAACTATTAAATTTGTTTAAAATTATATATACAGGGTGTCCCGCATTGAGATGTCGTAACTTTTGGGGTTTGTTCTGCATATCATTTTTAGTTCAGGGGCGCAAAAATGAGCGTTCTATCTGAAAATGTAGGGGAGCTACTCAAACTTTTGTCTTTTTTAAAAACTACTGGCTTTTTTAAAGAAAAACTGAGATTTCAGAATTTGTGATTAATGTATCATAAATAAAGACCACAGTTTTAGAATCTACATTAAATTTCCAATAAGAAACACCCATTATTGAAATATTACCATGTAAATTAAGAGCTATATTAAAAGCCATAAAGGTGAGATTGTTTAATATTAGTTTTATAATTAAATTATTAAATATTTTCTTAATTAGCTATTTTCTAGACTTAGAGGTTTGCCTCCGCCTCAAAAGTTGCATTATTTAATAACCTTCAACATGGTACCTCGATGTTTTAGAAAAAATATATATTTCAATCTATTTTTTTTTCAGATTTCTAAGTCAAAACCAATAATTGTACTTTAGTGTGAACTAGCCATTCTGAACAAATTCTTTAATTTCACATGATGATGGTGATGTCCCATCCTTCCCACACTACATGACGTTTATTACACAAGCCCATCTACCAAATAACAATTTACTCTGGGGTCATTCCATGTCAAATCAACACAAAAAAAAAAAAAAAATACATTTTCAACCTCACCATCTCAGAAATTGATGAAATTTGGTGAGGATGTAGCCTTTACATAGACTTAGAAAAATGCATTAAAAAAAAAAAAAAAAATATCAACTGGTTTGGAAATTACAGCTATGTAAAGTTTCAATAATCGTCAAAAAATACCGGTACCTGCAATTTTTGAATTGTGACTGTGGCTCTTATATTTAAGATAGAGAGCTGGGAGGGGTGTTATTTTAAAGCTCTTTATAGGATGTTTCTTTTTATATGCAATACCATATAGGTTAAGGGGAAAAAAAATTTCTCAAATTCAAAAACAAAAATTTATTTTTATATATCTCAAAATGCGTATTTTTGAAAATTTTCAAAATATTATATGTTTTTCTAAATGTATTTGAGAATTGATTCCTAAAGTTTTATGATGGGATTCCAATGGGTTCACCATTTATTTACATTTTTTTATTTGCGATATTAATAAAACACAAATATTTTGGATGATCTATGAAGAACCTCCTAAAAATCCCCAATACTTTTAACCCAAGAACATTGAGAAAAGATAACAAATATTTTATATTAAGCTGATACCATTATTAAATTGGTTTGCACAATCTACAAAGTTTTATGAATATTTATTTATTTATTTACGGAGCTTCACAACAGCAAGGCGATTTGCTCACATAAATGGTTAATAAAACATAATGAATAAAAAACAATATAAAATTTATACAATTAAAAAAAAATGATAATATAAAGAAATAAAAATAAAAATAAAATATACAAGAAAAATTATACAGTTAATTAATAAAAATTTAGAAAATTATGATAATAATAAGTAAAATAATTTTTTATTGCAAGATAAAAATCATTATTATGTCTGTGTTTGTATTCGTAGAGATTTAATAAGAGGACTCTTCTTAAGCCACATCCACGTGCGCGCACACACACACACACACACACACGAACACACACACACGAACACACACACACACGAACACACACACACACACGAACACACACACACAAGAACACACACACACACGAACACACACACTTACAGTGACTCACACACATACATCCAAACCTGCATAATGCGATGCGAACATAAGGCTTTTTGTGTCATATTTTGTTATAAAGTTTTAGTTTTTGTAAGTGTTGTAGTATGGTAACAATGTGTGGGCTTTTTTCGGAAAATAATTCGGACATGTGATATGGTATTCTTAAGTAGTCTCGTGTTTTGCATTCTGTTAGTAAGTGTTTAATTGTCAGTGGCCTGTTGCATGTCTGGCATATAGGTCTGTCTTGTTTTGTCATGAGATAGGAATGTGTTAAGTGTGTATGTCCAATGCCTAGTCTTGTAATTACAACTTCATCACGTCTTGTTAATTGCGTATTAGCTTGCCATTCATGAGTACTGCTTTTTATCTCCCTTAGGAGGTTATCTCTTGTGCTGTACCATGAGGCTTGCCATTCAAGACGGATATTTTCTCTAATTAGTAAATGTAAGTCTTCAGTCGTTAGTAAGTTAGAGTCCAGTGATTCCCGTCTGCTGGCGTGCTTTGCTTGTTCGTCCGCAGTCGTTGTCTGTCCAATATTTTCGTGTCCTGGTACCCACAACATTGTTACCAGTATGTTGTGCGTCTGAAGTCTGATGATATGTTCTAAAATGTCAATGATGACAGGATTAGTGTTATATATGTGTAAGGAGAGTAAACAACTTAATGAGTCCGAGCATAGTGTTATGTTCTGTGTTGTAGTCTGTATGTTAGATAGACCTAAGAGAATGCCATGCAGCTCAGCGGTGTATATGCTCGTGCTTTTTGGTAAAGTAATGAGATATTTTTCTTGATTTATAATAGCAGCTGCACCGACGCCGTCATTCATCTTAGATCCATCAGTAAATATGTACACTGTGTCTGTAGTCGTTTCAGTTAAATGCTTGTACGTTGTCTTGTAAAAGTGTTTAGAAAGTGCGATTTTCTTTTTGAATTTAGTTAATGTAAGGTCAATTTTTAAGTTGTTTACTCTCCAGGGAGGAATTGAAAGATGTTTGTGTGCGTGAGTTGGTTGTGTAAGAACATGTCCATTCTCTCTATCAAGCATACAGCGCACTATGAGCGGCTTACGTTTTGATCCTCTTTCAGTGTATAGGTCTGTATATGGATTGTCTAAAAATGAATTTACACACTGTGAGTTTAATGATTTTGATTTTGTAATAAATTTAAGACAAATCATCTGACGTCTATTATCCAGCGGAAGCTCTCCCGACTCTGCATATAGACTCTTCACAGGACTGGATCTAAAAGCTCCTAAAGCTATCCGGATTCCAGTATTGTGCACTGAGTCTAATGCTTTTAGTGTATTTGAACTGGCAGATGAATATACTATAGAACCATAATCCAGTAGCGACCTGGTAAAGGCTCGATAAAATCTAAGCATGGTACATCTGTCAGCTCCCCACTTAGTGTTACTAAGAATCCTCAATAAATTCAACGATTTGTTGCATTTGTTAAGGAGTTCTTGTATATGGGGTGCCCATGTCAAGCGTTGATCAAATATCATTCCAAGAAATGTTAGTGTTCGTGTTTGTGTTATGTGATTATTGTTTAAAATTAAATTTGAATTGGGTATGTTGTGTTTTTTTGTAAATACGATGTACCTGGATTTATCGTACGAAAATTTGAATCCAGTCCTTGAACACCAGTATTCTAAAGAGTGTATTGTGTCTTGAATTTTTTCTATGGCAGTGTGGGTATTAGCTGATGTGATATACAATAATAGATCGTCAGCATATTGACAGTATGATACTCCTTGCGGAATAAAGCGTCCAACGGAATTGATAGCTATATTAAAGAGTGTGGTACTCAGGACACCACCATGAGGCACTCCATTTTCCTGAAGAAATTAATCAGAATGTACTGAGCCTATCACCCTGAAACATCGATTTGACAAGTATTGAGAAGTATACTGCAAGATACTTCCCTTTATACCCCAGTCGCTCATTTGTGCTAGTATTAATCTAGTCCAGAGACGATCGTATGCTTTCTCCAGATCTAGTGAGAGAGCAACTGTAGATTTTTTAAGTAAAAATCCATTTAAAACATCGTTCTCCAGTCGTGCAATGTGGTGCATAGTACTGTGGTTAGGTCTAAAGCCACATTGAAACTGCGACAGGCAATTTTTCTTCTCGATAAACCATACCAGCCTCTTGTTCATCATCCTCTCCATGACTATGGACAGGCAGCTGGTCAATGAATTCGGCCTGAAACTGGAAGGATTGCTCTTGTCTTTTCCAGGCTTCAGTACTGGAATGACTACAGATTCGTTCCAGGTCTGAGGATAGGTACCAGACTTAAATATCTCATTATAAAGTTTAAGAAGCATCACTAGGCCAGTCTTGGGTAATTTCTTTATCATCTCATAAGAAATGTTGTCAGATCCTGGCGTAGTATTTTTGATGTTGGTAAGTGTCAAGTTTAATTCTTGTAATGTAAACGGGTCGTTCAAAGGGTGGTCGAAGTTAGTTAGTATAGATATTGGAGTCTGTTCGACATATGTTTTGTGGTCAATAAAGTCGTCCGAGTAGTGCATGGAGCTGGATATTTTACTGAAATGATTTCCTAATATATTGCTCATAATGTATGGGTCAGTCAAGACAGTGTCATTGTGTACTAGTCCTGTTATCGGTGGTTTGTACTTTTTATGTAGCATTTGGTTGATCTTTTGCCAAACGTCTTTTGATGAAGTGTTTCTGTTTATGTTTGTGAGGAAGTCTATTCAACATTTCTTTTTGCTAGTTTTAATTACCCACTTTGCCTTAGCTTTCTTCCGTTTATAGTCAATGAGATAACTCTCTGATGGATTCCTGCAGAAGAGACGAAGAGCTTTCTTTCGGTCTTTTACTGCTGTTTTGCATTCTTCATTCCACCAGGGTACTGGTAGTTTTCTATAATTTTGCGAGGTTTTAGGTATACTTTGCTCAGCTGCTTCAATAATTAAATCTTTATACTGTTCAAGTGAAGGTTGATTTGAATTATTTAGTTTATTTCCAATGTAATTTTGATATTTATCCCAATCAGCTTTAAGATAATTAAATTTTGAAATGGATTCGAAACGTGGTATAAAGGAATTTAGTTTAATTTTAATAGGAAAATGATCGCTACCGTGACTGTCTTCGCAGACTTCCCACGAGAAGCGAGTATGAATGCGAGCTGAGCAAGCAGATATGTCGATGTGTGATAGTGTTCCTGCTCGAGAGCACAGGTGTGTTGGTTTGTTTGTGTTTAGTGTGAGTAAGTCGAATTTGTCCAGTAAGTTTTGAATTAGTCTTCCTCTGTTGTTTGTCGTCAGTGATCCCCAGATAGAGCTCTGTGCATTTACATCGCTAAGGAAAAGCACTGGACTTGGGAGTTGTGTCAGTAAGTCGTTCAGTTCTTGTACGTCAATCTGTTTTCCTGGTGGAAGATATACAGAACATACAGTGACTCGGAAAGGTAGGCGAACTGAGACCGCCACTGCTTGGATAGCTGTCTATAACCTTATTTGTTCACTATAAATACTATCAGCTACCAAGATACCAACTCCGCCAGAAGCTTTATGCCCCAAGATGTAATCACATCTGTATATCAAATACCCATGAATGCTGACGTCTCTATCATGTTTTAGGTGTGTTTCTTGGAGTGCTATAATGTCAGTTTTTATGTTTACTTGGAGTAGGAGTTTTAGGTCTCCAATATGTCTTTGAATGCCGTTTATATTCCATTGGATTATAGGCGCCATACTGATATGAATATTGTATCTAGAGAAATTATAAGAAAACAATTAGAAAATTTAGGAGGAATAACGATAATATAAAAGCAAATGTAAACGCAATTAGCAAGCAGAAACAATGAAAGCTTTAATTTATAAAATATGAAATAAAATGCAGTTTTAAAATATTTGTTCAGCATAATTAACTGCATTTTATCCCTTAGATTTATTTTTTATAAAGTCTTTCATATTCTTTCCACTTGCTTCATTGCTTTTCGACCTTGCTGTTGTGAAGTTATTCGTTTTTCCATTTTCATTCTTGTTTTTCTCTATTGGAGTGTTGCTCATCTCATTGTCAATTTGTCCGGATACAGTTTTTCTTTGACTTTTTCTTGTTGCTATTGTGCACTGTATTTTCAGCTGCC
Source organism: Gonocerus acuteangulatus (assembly GCA_946811695.1). Taxonomy (NCBI): domain Eukaryota; kingdom Metazoa; phylum Arthropoda; class Insecta; order Hemiptera; family Coreidae; genus Gonocerus; species Gonocerus acuteangulatus. Next base: position 57,342,972 of record OX328128.1, read on the forward strand.
TCCTTTGCCTGTTCCTGGAGAATCGTTCGGGATTTCTGCCGAGAATCGTTGAAACCATTACAATCAACTCTACTTTGAGTACATAACGGAGCAACATTACCATCTTGCGTTGGCATTTTCAAAATAATGTTTTCAAAAACTTCTAATTTCTTAGTAAGTACTTCTACCAAAGATTTGAGTGATGGAATCGTGTTTTCGTCCTCATTGCTTCTCTGGGATTTCTTCGCGTAAGATTTAGCTTCTGAAGACAATACTTCTTTTCTCGCCTCTTGATAAGTAACTCTATTCAGTGCCATAATTCTAATGATTTGTGCTTCTTTGGCGTAAATAGGGCAGGACTTATCCCAGCAATAATGGTCTGAGCCACAGAGACAGCATTTAGTTTGTGTACAAGGGCCTTCATGTTCATCAAGTGCACATTTTCCACAAGTGGGAGACTTTTTGCACGTAGCCGCAACATGTTTTAGGCCATGACATTTCCTGCACCTAAGAGGTTGTGGGATGTAAGTTTCAAGTCTGACGCTTAGATATCCTACGTGAATGTGATCGGGTAAGTTCGGCTGGTCAAATGTAGCGACAAATAATGAAGTATTTCTTGGATTTTTTCGTGGGATGATTCTTCTTATTTCTGAAATATCTTGATCTCGCAATTCATCCAAGATTTCTTCATTTGTGACGTCGCTTATTTCGCGGCAGTAGAAAACCCCTTTCGTTTTATTTAAATGTCTGTGAGGTTCTACAGATATCTTCTTATTGAAAAAAGTATTTAATTTTAATAATTTTGACGAGAGGGATTTGTCATTACAATCTAATGAAAGAGCTCCTTCTTTTCTTAATTTTTTAACTTTTATATCTTTCGATATCTGACGTACCCATTTGCATATATTAAAAGGGGTTACATTGTTAAAATCATTTCCTTCTTCAAGCATTCTAACTATGAAGTAACGCAAACAATTATTTTTATTAACCTCGAAACTTTTTGATAACCTAATTTCGTTATTATCTAGGTTACTTTTAACATTTTTTAATGGTTGTTCAATGCTAGAACTTTCTGATATATTTTCACTATTTATTGACTTCATTATAAAAGAATGGTAGTTTGAATGATTACTTTTGAATCTTCAAAGGTTCCTTTCCAATAATGGACTTTCTGCACTTTCGCCACTCTTCCTAGGCGATGAGGTGACAAAAGTAAGACTTTCTGCAAAGGTTTTAACTTGGAAATGCTTCTCGATTCCAAAGAAAACGATTTCAGGCGGAAGTTAAATTTTTAGCACAATTTTCTTCAATTGATCATATGTCATCTTCTCTCTGTTATTTTTATGAATATTTTTTTATTTATTCATGGAGCTTCACAACGGCAAGGTGATTTGCTATATGAATATTTAAATACGTATAAATAAACGTATAAATAAGTTTAATTTTATAGAATATAAAAATTAAATCTTAGTATAATGCAACTTTTCTGCTACGTCAGTTATAGTAATGGTAATTTAACTATTTATTTATTTAGGGCTTCAAAATATATCATTCAGCCCAGGTCCATCTTGGTTGTTTTCTAGTCTTCACCTGTAATCAATAAGACACGGAGAAATAAACTGGAAACAAATATTTATTATTAAACTATCTACTAAAATATTAATTTAGCTACACATTGTCACCACCAGCTCAACTAAACGATATGTTTGATTGTTATTCTTGTAATTTTGGATATCCCCTTGAACCGCATTATAACTCCTACGAGAATGAAAGATATTAATGACCAAATATATTTTTGTTTTTCGCTCTATGGATGGAGAACACTAAAATAATAGGTGCTTATCATAGCAAATATAGAATTATCTATATATATATATATATATATATTTTTTTTTTTTTTTTTTTTTTTTTTTTGTATAATGCATATATTATATACATTATATTTTTTTCCCTTAAATCATGTATGTAGCACATATATATGTATATATTTTTTTTTTTTTTTTTTTTTTTTTTTTTTTTTTTTTTTTAAGTGTGGCATTTGACTGCTGCATATTAAGCAAACATGGGACCACTTCTAAGGTAGCTTGTGTTGTTAGTACTTCTTGCTTCCGTCCAGTAAGACTGAAGGTTATTCTTCGGTAGAAGATATTCTACAGGCTGAAGGTACTTCTTGAATCCCAGGAGCAGGAGCTTGGACCAATTTGAATTGGTCAGCAATTCTACAGGCTGAAGGTTATTCTACGGTAGTAGAATTCTAGAGACTGGGGGTATTTCTTCGGTAGAAGGTCTTCTTTATCAGTCCCTTAAGATTAAGCATTGTCCCAATTCTGTCTTCACGCTCCGCGCAACTTATACAAGTGGAGTATGCAATGCCAAATATTTCACACACTTTTTTTTTTTTTTTTTTTTTTTTTTTTTATTTATTTATTTTTTTATTAAGTAATGGTAATGAAACAAATTAATGAAAACTTGAAGGCTTTCACAGCTACTGATCTTGTTTATGAGTGAATATGTATAATGATATTCATACATTAATTAGTAATGGTAATGAAACAAATTAATGTATGAATATCATTATACATATTCACTCATAAACAAGATCAGTAGCTGTGAAAGCCTTCAAGTTTTCTTGTTTCAACAGGCAGGTTTCCTGTGGTAGCAAGAGATGAATTAGTGTTACATGTCAGGACAAGTCGGTGTGTTTTCTGTAGCAGCATATTAATAAAGGATTTTAGTGGATATGTAACTGCTACATATGACACTGATGGTGGTTGGCATATGTTTTGGATAAAAATGAAGATGAACTACAAATGCTGTACCGCCCCCATATTTTTCATTCCCACAAAAACCTGATGTTCTTTGGATGTCAATTAACGATCTATTGTGTAAAGTTGATCCCATTACACCAACTGGAAGAGTTTACACACTTACAGAAAATGACACTCAAAAGTCAAATGAAGCTTTGCGGAAAATGACATATGCTACTCAGCATCACTAGTCATCTTCTTACAGTAGTCTGTACTGATTTCTTTTATTTTTTAATAAAAGTGCTTTCACTATTATAATTATGAAATTATAATTATTATTATAAAATGTTATTTATTAAAAAAAGATTATATTTAAATATTTTGAAAAGATTTCAAATTCATTAAAGTTGCATTGCAATTGTAAATACACAACATATAAATGTGTGTATAAATATATGATTATGCTTTTTATATCGTCCAAAATGTTAGCGTTTTAAAAAAGCCAAAACAATTAATAAATGGTGAACCCATTGGAATCCCATAATAAAACTTTAGGAATCAATTCTCAAATACATTTAGAAAAACATATAATATTTTGAAAATTTTCAAAAATACGCATTTTGAGATATATAAAAATAAATTTTTGTTTTTGAATTTGAGAATTTTTTTTCCTCTTAACCTATATGGTATTGCATATCATAAGAAACATCATACAAAGAGCTTTAAAATAACACCCCTCCCAGCTCTCTATCTTAAATATAAGAGCCACAGTCACAATTCAAAAATTGCAGGTACCGGTATTTTTTGACGATTTTTGAAACTTTACACGGCTGCAATTTCCAAACCAGCTGATATTTTTTGTTTAAAAAATGCATTTTTCTAAGTCTATACAAAGGCTACATCCTCACCAAATTTCGTCAATTTCTGAGATGGTAAAAAAAAAATCACTGTGTTGATTTGACACGGAATGACCCTCTGCTTTCAAATGGATGGTTGCCCAGCTGATAATTGACGAGTGGTGACAGAATGGCTGAAGAGAGAATTCCCTAATCATTTCACACTACGTAAACACAATCTTTGCTCTGAATAAGGATAGGGGGCACTTCGGAATCAAGGGTGAAAGAATTCAGAAGAACATATTGGAAATAATTACCATTATTGTAAATACAATGAATACATTATTATACATTGTGTTTACAATAATGAATTATACATTATTGGAAATTTAATGTAGATTCTAAAACTGTGGTCTTTATTTGTGATACATTGATCAACAATTCTGAAATCTCAGTTTTTCTTTAAAAAAAGACAAAAGTTTGAGTAGCTCCTCTACATTTTCAGATAGAACGCTCATTTTTGCTCCCCTGAACTACAAATGATATGCAGAAAAAAACAGATATGCATAACATAAGATAATGTTATGACATCTCAATACGGGACACCCTGTATATATATGTTGATTTCATTAAGGCAGATCAACGTATTTATGTATTAATAATAAATTATATTCATTTTTTAAATTATTTCTGTAATTAATTGATTCATCCAAATACAACTTAAACGAACAGGCAAAGGATTTTCCCATCTGTAGACTATTTAATTGTGAGAAGGTATTTTTTTTTTTTTTTTTTTTTTTTTTTTTTTTTTTTAAATAAAGTTTAGAACATGACCTAAGTCCTTCCATCAATAGTTCTCTATCTTTTATGTTTTCCCAGTGGTTATAAACTGCCTCCCATGCTTTATTTTTTGGTCTATTTGGAAATTATATGTTCAAAATCCAACGGGAACTATCTGTATTCAGCAGGAATTTTCACCTCTTTCAGTTTTTATTTTAATTGCTCAGCATTTTTAATATCAAATGGATTACTGTTATTTAAACTATTTAAGGCGTTATTTATAAATTTAGCCTATTTATGTATTCAATTTTCACAAGCTCTGATTATAGGTTGCAAAGGTTTTTCTTTTTTATGCACTGCTACCAACCCATAGATACTTTGTATTATACTATTGTTATTTATTTATTTTTTATTTTTATTTATTTTTTTTTATTTTTTGCGGCACATCTACATCTAGGTCATTAGCGCCGACATCCAGGGTGTAGCGAGGAATTTTACCAGCGAGCCTTGGGATGATAAAATTCCTGCCGGAGGTTGGGAATCGAACCCACCATCTCCCGCTTATGAATCCAAGGCGCTAGCCATTAGACCACGGGAGACCCCACTATTGTTATTATTCAAATTTTGATATTCTATTTCTATTCTGATTTTATTTTTAACTAACGATCGCAAATATGTCTTTATCTTGTTTTGTAAGATATTAGTAGGGTAATTTTTTAAGTTTTTAAATAGAGTTGGAACCGTTTTATTGATCTTCCCCGCTTTTGCTATGTAACTTTATTGGTTGTTATTTATAAATGTTTTTGCTAATTTCTCTAGATGATTGATTCTCATTGCTTGCATTATGTCAATATGGTTGGGCACATTTTTGTTCTAAAAATTATTTTTAAAAGAGGCAACTCTATTGGATATAGTTTTCCTAATTTTGTTTTTATTGAGACCTGTAATTGGTACATTTTCCAGCATAATTACAGCATCAACTATAATTTGTATTACACCTATCTTATTAAGGCTCTTTATTAAAAAATGGATTTGTAACTATAGGAAAAGAACTCCCTAATCTCACTGGTGATAATCTTACTGGTTCTCCACCCAGTCTGCAGCTACCACCGCCTTGCCTAAATCCAAGTTCTATTTAAAATGTTATTAATTTTTTTATCATTATTCCATTTCCTGTGTAAAGCATTCGTTCTATTATTTCAGTAAATAATTCTATTGTTCCTCTTGACATTGGCTGGGCACAGTTGGAACTTCATAAAATAGGAAAACCAAAATTGTTTACCACCACAATTATATATTAAATTTTTAGGCCATGCTTTCTACAGTGAGAACCGCCTTCAGCGTAGTACTAGATGGTCTGAAGATGGAGTTATAGTCTCCGAGAGCAAACTTTGAAAATTGAATGATTAATTGTGGTGGAGACCTGGTGTTTTGTTTTTCCTATTTTTTTCGTCCCCTATGTTCACACTTGACTGTTCTTAACATTTTTCAATATTTTCACGAATCTTATATATAAAAAAACAAAAAACAAACTCATTTTTGTTCAAGATGTCACTGGAAGTGGTGTTTAAATTTTTCCCAAAATATTTACTAAATCTATTTCGAGTTTTCGAGATGACAGTATAAAGGGAATAAAAACGGAAATTCGCTAAAATTACGCAATTTCTGAGAGCCGGACTTTTTTTTAACGATTCATCGAATGTCCAGGTCTTTTGATACAGGGCTACTTTTCACGTGTACAAGCCGCACGAATGGCTTAGACTACACCTACCGCAATCCGACAAGGTCCGAAGTCACGTGAGTGCCTACGTTGGCCAGACCTCGACCGATCCGATCTAGTCTCTCCTCGTCAGTTTTGAAATCGTGGTGTAGTGAAGATGAGTGTAATGTTGATTACATATTTTTGTTTTAGTTTTCTTTGAAAAAACAAATTTAAAACCCCCCAAAATTTTAATGACGCAGTTTACGGTCGGGGGATATCATATTCGATCCAATGTAGGTGCACCCTTAGCTATTTGTTTGTTTGTTGCAAATTGGCCACTCTAAATCCCCGTTATATATATATATATATATATATATATATATATATATATATATATATATATATACACACACACACAGTAGACTCTCCCTAATTCGGCGTCGTCGGGACCGGAAAACAGCCGGATTAGAGAATTAAGTTAGATGCTTTTGAAAATACATAAGGAGGATGTAACGATATATGCCATTTTAAATATTGCATATTTAAAATGGTACGTGTTATTAAAATTACTTAAAAACATGCACTCCACTCGCGATGATGAATATTCGAACTAGAATGGCTAAAATCAGGCGTTCCAGCCGCAGGTGCCTCAGTAGAAACATGTATGCCTTTTTTAACTTCTATTAATGGAATACCACGAAAATAATGTTAGGTTAGCTAGGAAGGGAAGATTTTCTAGGAACCCTCCTGCAGGTCTCGCTCCGGCAACTTCCCAGATCCGTCTCTCATTCTTCTCGGAGAATAGAGAAAGCGGCGGATAAGAGAACCCCAAATAAGGGGTAGTCTACTGTGTGTGTGTGTGTGTATATATATATATAGACTGAAACCCATACACGGTATGATACAATGGTACGTCCTTGCTCGTCAGTGTAACCTAAGATTCAGCGCGTGTGCTTAAGCCATGGGCGAAAATAGAAAATAATTTCGGGAGGGGCTGGGAATATTTCGGGGGGGGGGGGGGCTGAGACCATTTCCGGGGTATGGAATACTAAAAATTTAGAGCTTGGAATAGGTTTAGGCAACTAAAACGCTATTACACGTAAAATAAAATATTTTTTATGAACTAATTGATCTTATTTAATTTTTTTTAAGGGTTTTACCACAAGTTTTTACTATCAAATCAAAATTTCGGGGGGGGGGGGGGGGGGCTGCAGCCCCCCCTTATATACGCCCATGGGTTAAGCCGTGACATAGGAGTTGGGTAGACATTGCGAAGGGTTTCCTCAATTCTACATATCTCGACGGACGATCCCACAACTAACATCACTCTACCACACAACTAAAAAAGACCCAAAACATCCACAGATCCTCAGGGATATTCCTTGCCTCTTGAAAAGATATTTGCTCTGCCCTTCTGTCGAGTTGATTGGAGCCATAGGCGAAGGTCCGTAAGGCGAAGATGATAGACGAGGTACAATGAACCAGAGGACAATAGGATGAAGAGAATTAACTTCCACGAACAGCCAGCCACTTCCTCCTTCTGGGGTTATCTTCTCACGAGCCTTTGTCATCTTCAGCATCTGCCACGCCCAGAAATGAGATGGCTCCTAGGAGCACATACCGGACCTATGCTTGTAAAAAGATGAGCCACAATGAAGAACAGTGCCGAACGAAATAAAACCCCTACACAACCAGCTTCCAAAAGTTTTGTTAATCTACTTCAATAATAAGTCCGCCCCGCAGGAAGAGCGTAACCTCAACACGTCACCCAAATATAAAAATATAAAATATAAACAGTTTCGTACTTTTAAGTGTCTTAGCTTTTTACTCGCTTCGCCGGTATATATACAGTTCGAATGATTGATAGCTTATAAGTATGAGCCCTGTGCAAAGATGACACATACATCATGGGCGTATATAAGGGGGGGGGCTGCAGCCCCCCCCCCCGAAATTTTAATTTAATGGTAAAAACTTGTTGTAAAACCCTTAAAAATAAATTAAATAAGATCACTTATTGCACTAAAAAATATTTTATTTTACGTGTAATAGCGTTTTAGTTGCCTAAAACTATTCCAAGCTCTAAATTTTTAGTATTCCATATCCCGGAAATGGTCTCAGCCCCTCCTGAAATTATTCAAAATATATATATATATATATATATATATATATATATATATATATATATATATATATATATATATATATATATATATATTAAACATACATACCCCTTTTCATAACTTTTGATGGGGGTAACGTTCCGCATGAAGCCGGTAGAATCGATGAGGAAAATTTCCATCAATTGAAGGGTTTGCAGCAACAAAGAGTTAACTCCATTTTTAGGCCAAACAGGGTTAACAAACATTTCTTGGGGGGGGGAGGAAGAGGTCATACTTTCATTTGGTTCAACAAGGAGTTATCTCCTGTTGATAGTTCTCAAGATATCCGCTAGAATGAGTTAACTGAAAGAGTTTTTCCTTCCTTCCGAATATGTGAGAATAGTACAAAATACGTGCACACAGTATTGGAGTTTTGCTTCAAACACTTCAATTCTTTCAGCCTTAATATTCAACTGAGTGCAACCTCAATAAATACATTCAAGTGCTAAAACAGAATTATATCAAGAATCGCATAACTTTTCCATATTCTAACTTGGATAAAAAAGGTAATTTCTTTATTTGTCTAGTGATGCCAGGATACTGTTGGTTATCAAACCGATATTCTATGTCATAGAGTGCTGATGTTTTCCCAGATTATTGAATATTTGGGCTTGTGAGGCGCGAGGCTCAACCTTTCCCAACACCCTTCCTACAAAAAATAAAGACGGGCTGAACCAGGAAATATATAGATTTCTCTGGAATCTATATCGCTAAATCAAGGGCGAATATCCTGTTTGAATCGGACTATTAGACAAGGAGAACATTATAGCATAAGGATCATAAGATTTTCCTGCTGATTCATGATTTAATCCTTGATTACAGGAACTAGGAGAGGAGGATGTAAACTAAATCATTAAAAAAAAATCTGAATCACAGAAACTGCGTCATCTGCGCGCGTTTTCGATCTAATCCCTAGTGAAGGAATTGAAAAAGTTATTATTATTTTTTGTTTTATCTTTCGTGAAAAATTACAAATGTTTCTCTTTTTCTTAGCTTGTTTTACTTGAATACTCATTTTACTGTTAATGCAATTAAAAAATGAAAGAAAAAAGAGAGATAAATAGAGAAAAAAAAAACGCTGTAAAAAGAACGAAACCAACCTCAGTGCTATAGTAGAACATATTCACACGGCATCTTCGAATTTTGCACGGAAAGCCTAAAAAATAAATAAATAAAAAAATAATTTGTTTTAATATGAGGAATCACAAAAAAACAAGGAATAAAATACTAAGGGAAAGAGACAAAAAGAACCGTTATAATGAACGAAACCAACAACATCAAAGTTTGAAGCTCTTATTTCTCCGAATGTGACCGTGTCATCAAAAATAACTTCAGAGTCGATTTTGTAGGACATTTATTAGGCTTTCGAATGGATACTGTTAATTTACCACGATTTCCCAACCGTTTTAGACATTTTTAAGAAAATATACGAACACCCAAAAATTGTTTTTTTATTATAAAAATAATTTTCTAGTTGACACTTCCGGATTACGTCATGCAGTAAAACTCATAAATGGATTTCCTCCCTAAGAAAGGAAGGAGGAAACGGGCTAAAATATATGATTAATTTTTTTTGTAATAAGAAGTTTCACTCGGCGAAATTTGATTATAATCTAAACAAAGGATGATGAAAGTTCCAAAATTAAAGTTAAATGAAATAAATTATTTTGTTTTCTTTTTGCGTATAATTACAATAGGTATAATGCTGTGACAAGAGTTATTTGGACTCTATATTAAAAATATTATTATTTAAATTTTAACGTCCATTTATTATTAACTACGAATTTTAGGACGGGTTATCTATAGGTTACCACCCTTTTCTAGCCAGGATAGGGGTGATGCCTTTTCTTTTTTCGAAAGAAAAGCCACCACCCGTAGTGGGAATCAAACCCACGACCTTTAGCACGGAGTGTTAAGTGCTCACGCCTTAACCCTCACGGCCATCGGGTCTCCATATATTAAAAATATAATTTATGTTTTTGGTATATGAATATATATATTTATTTTAATAGTCCGATTTATCCCGGTCTCGGCTATCATATTTAATAGAAAAAAGTCCGTCACGCAGGAGCTGCATAACTAAGCACTTTCCTCAGAATTTTTGTAGTGAAGACTACATTACTGAATAATTTGCTGTAAATGACCCAAATAAATAAAATAAAAACGTGAATAGTTCTGCTCATTTACATTTCTTATGAGAATTGTTCAATTATTAATATTGTAAATAATTTGCTTCCAGAGTTATGTTAATACATGATACTGTACTACTTAATAAATACACGAAAACTTCATTTTTTGTCTTTTGATCTGACGCAGGAACAGGATACAGTCCCCCTAGTGGGAGATAGCGCTCCTCGCGGTGGCTTTGGGAACCTACGTCTGGCGGGCTAATTCTAATGAAACAGAGTTTAAAGTAACCCTCCTTTCCAATAGACCGATTTACTTTATTTTTACAACACTTCTTACCTATGAGATACCCACGACGTATACCGCGTTTCATTACAATACAGCAGAAATTAAGACCGGTATGAGTACATTAGTACTTTAGGTCCGGAGTAAACCCCCCTCCAAATAACCCGATTTAGTTTATTTTTACGACCCATTTTTGTCTGTTGATTACCAGCACGAATACCGAGTTTCGTTGAAATGTAACAAAAATTACGGCTGGTAGTGGCAAATTGGTAATGTGGGTCCGGAGTAAACCCCCCTCCTAATGAACCGATTAAGTTTATTTTTACAGCGTATTTCTCTCTTTAGATCAACATAACGAATACCGAGTTTCGTTGAAATATAACAAAAACTACGGTGGCATGGTCAAATTAGTGTTTTGGGTCTGGGGTAAACCCCCCCTCCCGGTGGACCGATTTTGGTGGTTAACGAACTCGTTCAATCGTTTACTAATTGAAGCTGTATACCACGTTTCGTGAAGAATAAACAAAAACTCTGGCCGCTATCGTTTTAACAGACATATATATATAAATTTTAACGGGGGTCACTTTCGGTGTCTACTAGGTAGGATCGATAAAGAATTGAAGACATTTTTCAAAAATTCCGTCATGATTGCAACCTCAATAGCTACTTTCTTTCGGAGGAAAGTGCTAATAGACTATCTCTCTACTCACGACAAGGAATAATTTGTTTCATGCTTGATTTTTAAAAATGAATCAACTGCTATGTATTAGGTTGGGTTTACACTAGGATAGTTATTGCAGGATATTTATATCAGAGAGAAATTCTGACTAATGTAAACCATATAGAATTTATCTCAGACATAAATTTTACATGGTTTCCATTAGTCAGAATTTCTGTCTGATATAAATATCCTGCAATAACTATCCTAGTGTAAAAGCACCCTTACACGGGCGTATATAAAGGGAGGGGGGCTGCAGCCACCCGACATTTTGTTTTGGTAAAATTTTGTGAGAGAGAGGAGACCAATCTGAAAAGTAGCTGACCACTTTTGGCAGTAACATTCTCCTAAAACCATTAATAGGAAACGATTTTTAAAAAATTAATTTTTTTTTATTATTAATTTATTATTATTGGTTGAGGAAAAAAGCATGCCTTAGTCGTTACCACCTCAGTAGTCTATTTATTTTATTCATAACATGTAAAGATCATTTTTAGTTTAGTCATATCCATCATATCATATCTTCTCATCCGTAAAGGTGGTAATTCACTATGTTAATTGTGTCCTTCAGGATTATTTTGCTGATTCGTAGTAGGACTTCTTGTTTCATTTTGAATTTTGTGGCAAATATTTGGATAAACTTCGTGATGGTGCCGCCAACTCCAAACATAAGTCCTATTACTTCCCACTTGTGAACCTCGTGCAATCTTCATACATTTTCTTCTTCTCCATATCGACTGCCTTTGGTTGGTCTACGTCTAATTCAAACCGAATTGTTGGTTCTAACATAGTGCCTGAAGACGTTTCCTGTTAATTATCACTATGTCGGCTCTTCGAATTGAACCTTGATCGGCGACCCCTCTTCGATCTGACATGTCGGCTATGATGGTACGTATTTTATGGTGCCTGTTAATCCTCATTAACACTCAGTATTTCGGCAGGCATCCACGATGTGTGGAAGGTTTTCAACTTATACCCTTGTTTACTACTTAGGTCCAGAGGACCTAAAACTTACCATTTAACACTAAAATATTTAAAATTTTTCCTACTCCCAAATCCCCCAGTCCTACCAGCCCCCCCTAAAATTATTTTCTATATAAGCCCCTGATGTATTATAAAAACTGTTTTTACTTTACTATCTACTTTGCTATGGGACTAAAGCTTCCCGCGTACTGAGTATGTAATGTCAGCTATTACACCAACCACCACTCTATCGTCCTCCTTTGTAATTATGCAGGCAACTCTAGAAGAAACTACTTTCTGTTTACTCTCACTCGTCATTTTAACGGAGTTTTTTTTCCTTTTCAATACTAAAGACGTTTCTGAATTGTGATATCTAGGGGAAATATTTTTAATAATCTCTAAACATTTTTGGCGTATACCGTCCGTATGTATTGTTCTAAGGTTCAACAAATTCAAATTCTAGTATGTGCATCTACTCCCAGCCTTATAGGGCAATAATATCTGATTTTGCAAAATATTAAGCTATTTCACCTGTTTTATAGTTTGGATGAATAACCTTACAACCTAGTTTACTTCGGAAAGTCCTAAAAAATATGTCCGATTAGCAGGAACTATACAATTTTAGAGGGTTTTATCATATTGCTTAGCCTGCCATGATATGGAAAGCATAGAATAAAAACTTAAAAATATTTCCCCTGAAATGGGATGGGACCTAAGCTTCAAGCAACGTTTTGATGTCATTTGGAAAACTTTTAACAGGAATTCATACATTACGTGCTCAGAAAGAAAAATAAATAAATTCTATAAATCATAATTGAATCAGCTGTTCATTACAAATATAATATGTTATTATTTAAATTTTAAAGTCCATTTATAATTAACTTAGGCGTGAGCACTTAACAATCAGTGCCAAGGGTCAGTGGTTCGATTCCCACTATGGGGTGTTGCCTTTTCTTTAGAAAAATAAGTCCGTCGCGCAGGAGCTGCATAACTAAGCACTTACCTCAGAATTTGGGTAGTGTAGACTGCTTTCCAGAACAATTTGCTTAAAATATCCTACATAAATAAAATAAAAACATGAATAGTTCTCTTTTAAATTTGTAATGAGTAACTGATCAATTTACTTCCAGAGTTATGTTTACACATGGTACCTATTACACTACGTAATAAATACAAAAAACCTCATATTATCGTATTTTGATCTAACGCAGGAACAGGATACAGTCACTCTAGTGGTAGAAAGCGCTCCTTGCGGCGGCTGTGTGAACCTACGTCTGGCGGGCTTTTCTATTGAAATATATTACAAATTAAACCCCCGCTTTCCGATTGACCGATTCAGCTCATTTTTACAATACTTCTTCTCATGAGTTACCCACGACGTATACCGCGTTTCGTTACAATACAGCAGAAATTACGACCGGTATGAGTATATTAGGAATTTGGGTCCGGAGTAAACCCCCCCCCTTCTAATGAACCGATTTAGTTTATTTTTACAACACATATTTACCTGTAGATTACCACTACGAATACCGAGTTTCATCGAAATATACCAAAAATTACGGCTGGTAGTGGCGAATTGATATTGTGGGTCCGGAGTAAACCCCCCTCCTAATGAACCGATTTAGTTTATTTTTACAACACATATTTACCTGTGGATTACCACTACGAATACCGAGTTTCGTCGAAATACACCAAAAATCACGGCTGGTAGTGGCGAATTGGTATTGTGGGTCCGGACTAAACCCCCCCCCCTTCTAATGATTCTAATGAACCGATTTAGTTCATTTTTATATCTCACTTTTCTCTCTATATTACCACTACGAATACCAAGTTTCGTTGAAATATAACAAATATTACGGCTGACATAGTCAAATTAGTGTTTTGGGTTCGGGGTAAACCCCCCCCCCTTCCGGTGGACCCACTTTTGTGGTTAACGAACTCGTTCAATCGATTGCTAATTGAATGCTATATACCAAGTTTCGTGACGAAAAAAACACTCTGGCTATAAATAAATATATATATATATATATATATATATATATATATATATATATATATATATATATATAGATATATATAAATTTTAACGGGGGTCATTTTCGGTGTCTACTAGGTAGGATCGATAAAGATTTGAAGAAATTTTTCAAAAATTCCGTCATGAGTCCAACCTCAATAGCTACTTTCCTTCGGAGGAAAGTGCTAAAAGAAAAGTCATCAGCCCTATCTTGGCTAGAAAAGAGTGGTGACCTATAGATAACCCGTCCTAAAATTATTAGTTAATAATGATGGACGTTAAAATTTAAATAAATAATTAATTCAGAATTTTAGGACGAGTTATCTATAGTTTACCACCCTTTTCTAGCCAGGATATGGCTGAAGCCTTTTCTTTTTTTTTTCCATAGAAAAGCCATCACCCCTAGTGGGAATCGAACCCACGACCCTTGGCACGGGAATATATATAACAAAATTAAATCAATATATTATATTGATTTAATTTTGTTCTGTGGGGGAGGGACGAGGTTAGCTCAGTGGTAGTGCACTGGACTAATAAGTTGGAGGACCTGAGTTCAAACCCCGAGCAAGCACTAAAGATTTTTTCTTCTAGTGTCTTCGTTCATGGGTTGAATTCGGCCTCCCTGACCGTCCCTAGGCCAGCCCAGCCTTTAATAAATTTATCAATGGGTACCTTGGGTGCTAATGACTCTAGCAGTCGAAGCAGCCAAGGGGAAAATCAGGCGGCCGGAGCATAGTACTGACCACACTATCTCCCTAGTGTGCCGTATGGTCGCGAATCAGATACCTCTATAGTATCTGCCCCTCAGGGCCCTCGTGGCCTGTTACGGGACTGATTTTTTTTTTTTTTTTTTTTTTGTTCTGCTGTTACCCAACGTCTACTGGACTATTTTCTTTTGTTATTTGTTTTTGCTACACTTTTTAGTTGTTTATTATGTGTCTAGAGTTTCGTTGCAAGTAAATAAAAATAACGCCCGGCTCGAAATTAATAATTTGGTTTGTGAATAAAAACTCATTCCTGAGACCAATTTAGTTAATTTTTACAAGACATCATTCTTTTTATATTAACATGACATACATCGGGTGATGCAATATAACAAAACTTTCTGTATAATTTTATTTATTAGCATGATGAATTCCACAGCCATGAAGATTAAATTTAAAAAAATAAAATAAAATGTATTAAAAATGTATTAATGTTTCGACACGGTAGTGCTCACAATGTTTCTTCCTTCGCAAAATGAGGTAAATAAGCCGAAATAGACAGATTTCGCTAGTTTCAAGAAAACATCATTCTTATAAGTTGCCTGATGATTCAAATATTCTGCAAATTAAGAGTAGGCTCCTTCAGGATTCAAAGAAGGCTATGGGCAACAAGTTTCTCATTCGTGTATCTTCGGTTCCAGTCGGCCGTTCTCGGAGCCCTCCGAGCTGACGCTCCTCCAGTTTCAGTTTCAGCCGCGAGCTGTACCGGGACGGTTTAGTGGGAGTTTGTACTTCTCAGTGTTAGTGTCAGAAAGATCGCCAGGCTCATCTCATCAAAGATATCTGCATCCATAAAACGTGAGTAATATTTTTATCATCATACGCTTTATACTATATTGTAAATTGTTTGCAGTAAATTTTAAATATATTTCATGCAAAAAGTGCCAAAAAATTAAGTCATCGTAATGTAAATTTGTGTGTAGATTGAGAAGCATTTTTGAACATTTTGAATGTAGTTCGAAATGTGGGGCTTGAAAGGACTAAAAATTGCTCGGTTGTTATGGTCCCTGTGTAAGCAGCTTAGATATATAAGTTGTCTTTCAATATTCTGCGGAGAAAGAAATTAGATTAGGTTTGAGAAGATTAGGATCACCATTAATGAAAAAAACAAGAACAAAAGAATTGCATTTAAAAAAAAATAAACAACATACAAAAATAATAAACTGTCTACAAAATAAATTAATACAACACCATTTCATTTATTTATTGCTTTAATAAAGGCACTAATTTATTTACGAATTTATTTTATGTTCCTTTATACTTCGGACTTTTATGAGACAGTCTGTGTCAAAATGAACAATTTAAACTGCAGCATCAATTGATTTATAAAGGTCATTAACATTTTTTGTTTCAATATTTTTTTTTATTTAAAAAATTTTATTTTTGGATAGTATAAGTAACGTGTGATCAGCATCTGTGGTCACCCAAATATATGTAGGTTTTTTTTTGTTTTGTTTTTTGAAAAATAAATAAAAAATACATTAATAATAATATCATTTATATATACATTTAAACAGTTGAATATTTTATTAGAGGGATTTTCTTTTAGCGAGGGTCCACCAAAATCGCTCTAATCACTAATTTTAATTTTACTTATTTATTTTTATTTTTTGTAATAGCTACTAAATTTGTCACCGTTACAATGTGTGTATATATCGTTATGTATGTATGTGTATATATTTATATATATATACACACACATATATATATACATATATATACATATATTTATATATATATATACATATATATATATATATATATATATATATATATATATATATACATATATATATATACATATATATATACATATATATATACATATATATACATATATATATATATATATATATATATATATATATATATATATATATATATAAACACACACACAAATGCATACAACCTTATATTACTTAGCGCTGCAAGAGGATTTGGTAATGCGGGCAAGATGAACTCCAAGCCACTGACTTGTATACCTTTAAAATGGCCAGTTTCTTAATGCTGCGCCATTTTCCATGTATTTATGAGCGATTAAGAAAAATCCTAAATATTTTGTTTCATGGCAAAAGTTACTTCGAGATCACATGAGATAGACTAGGTTTCTTAATGCCAAAAACTCAGATAGAGTCGTGTTTTGAGGCGACTTAGCTTTATGAAGTGAGGGTTTGGCAAGTGGTGTTAGTAAAGGTTTTGTTTTAGTTAGCCACATACATATGAAGAATTTATGCGCCTAGTCAGGAATAAAATTATTTAGAGAATAGAATAGAGAGAAGGCTAATTTGTCAAATTAGCCGGCAGATTAAACTATCTTGTTGAATCTGTTTATCCCGATAAAGTCGTCAATGATGGAAGCAACAAAAATAAATAATTGTATTCAAGTGACTGGGGTCGAGGTTAGCTCAGTGGTAGAGCACTGGACTAATATACTGGAGGACCTGAGTTCAAATCCCGAGGAGCACTAATGATTTTTATCTTCTAGTGTCTTCTTTCCTGGATTGGATTCCTTCTACCTGACCACTCAGCCTTTATGTAATTTATTAATGGGCACTTGTATATAAAAAAATCTTCCTAACGTGCCGTATGGTCATGAATCAGATACCTCTATAGTATCTGCCCCCCTGGGCCCTCTTGGCGTGTTACAGGACTGATTCTTTATTCAAGAGACTATTTAATTCATAAATATGGCGAATTCAACATTTTCCCGTGATAATTTCCTTCATATTTAGCTCAATGCGATTCATAATTTTAAAGTCACGTTAACAACTTCGCGGCCTCATGTTTGATCTTTTGCAGGATGCCTGAAGCGCATATAAGGCTGCAGACTCCTGCGTTGAATTCCTTTCCTGAATTGCTGAGCAGTGACTCATCTCCCGCGCTTTTTACAGCCTTCACTAATCTCTTAGCTCCGTTATAACATTTACCGGTCAGAATTAGATTTTATGCCTCAAAGGATATAATTTCTTGTAAACATAAAGTTCCATTCATGGAAATGCGCCATCTCAGAGCATTGCTCTTATATCATGGGCGAATGTAGGAAATAATTTCAGAGAATGGAATACTAACAATATAGAACTTGGAATAGTTAGCCAACTAAAATGCTATTACACTCACAAAAAATCATTTTGGTAAAAATGAAGTTTCACGCCCTCAAAACCGATTTCTTTCAAATTTTGTACAATAACGTATTCGGCGCTAATGACCTAGAAGTAGATGCGCCGTAAAAAAAAAAAAAAATAAAAAATAAAAAAAAAATAAAAAAAAAAAATAAAATAAAATAACGTATTTTGATGCACTAAACACGTTTAAAAAAAACCTTCGCATTTAACTTGGAAAGAAGTTATTAAGCACTAAAGTTAATAGAATAATTAATAGAATTCTATTAATTTTAGCGAGTTGGATTGACTGGTGTTTTGTTATCTTCTTGAGCGAGCGTAGCGAGCGGAAACGCATAGCACGTATGCCCTTAAGCGACAGGTGACGACGTTTGAGGATGCCCTTAAAATTAACAATATTTTTGAATGAATGGTTTCTGAACATTTCAAATGAGAGTTCCCTGTTTCCCAATGTTACATATCTGCGCATGCGTATGTTTACAAATACGCTGTTGACGCCTAGTTTTATAACCTTCCTAACAGTGAACTTTAGTGCTTAATATTATATTCTATTAAAATTGTATTAATTTTAGCGAGTTGGATTGACTGGGGTTTTGTTATCTTCTTGAGCGAGCGTAGCGAGCGGAAACGCATAGCATGTATGCCTTAAAGTCGTCATTTATGCCTTAAAGTCATCACAAATTTAGTTGTTTACATTAGCTCTCATAACCCGCGTAAAAGTGAACTTTAGTATTTAATAACTTCATTCCTAGTTAAATGCGAAGGTTTTTTTTAACGTATTCGTGTTTAGTGCATCAAAATACGTTATTGGACAAAATTTGAAAGAAATCGGTTTTGAGGGCTTGAAAATTCATTTTTACCATAATTTTTTTTGAACTAAGTGATCTTATTTAATTTATTTGTAAATCCATACCGTTCGACCGCTTTTGACCAAACTTGGCACACAGGTAGGTCTTGATACGGGGAGTGTCATAGGCTAGGTCAAAAGCGTCTATCAACTGTTAGTCTGTTTATTTGTTCTTTATACAAATCCACACCGTTTGACCATTTTGACCAAACTTGGCTCACATGTAAGTATTGATAGGCTAGGTTGAAGTCGTCTAGGACTAACAGATCGGTGGTCACGGGTTCGGAAATTCAAAAGTCTTGTTTGTAAATTCTTTTTTTCATGATGTAACAAAAATTTTATAAATTTATGTTTGAATGGTGGCCATGAATAACAAGGCGTAGGCACTCCGTGCCTAAGGTCGTGGGTTCGATTCCCACTATGGGTAGTGGCTTTTCTTTAGGAAAAATAAAAGGCAACAGCCCTATCCTGGGTAGAAAAGGGCGGTAACCTAAAATTCGTTGTAAATATTAAAAGGACGTTAACATTTAAAAGATTTTAACAGGATATGAGAAGAACATCAAAATAATGATTCTCAATAATCAGTGTTCCGATGGACGGATTCCGTAACGTGATGGTTTTAGTTGGCATGAACTAACCATATTTCAAAAAATACCAAATTTCTCTGTATTTGGATCTGATTAATTGCAGGTTATAAACGAAGCTACTAGTGAAATAAATTATCAACTGATTGACACGTTCATAATGGCCCAAGATCATAATTAATCATCATTAAGATTATGCTTAATTTCAATGGCTGGCTTATGTTATATCAGTTTCTCTTGATTTGAATGGTCAGAGTTACTGGTAGCCATACGATACGATCTAAAGCGTCAGTCCATTTCCTCTTTACTACATCGTCAGAGCATGTACCGTTCGATCCTTAACACGTATTCAGCGGGTATTTGACCCAAATGCTCAAAACCTAGTGTAATACTAATGCCGAACTCATCAGTCTTCTGTCCCATTCTCTTCTAGCGCTCATTGTGCACCTGTCTTCTACAAGACAAGGAGAAACAGTTGATAAATGAGCTTGAAGATGTCGAAACATCTTTGTTGCAGTGCAACTATGCAAATTATACCTTGTTAAAAATATTCTGCGGCGCGAAGGATCATCCACGGTGCAGAAGGGAGCCTTCCCAACGGGCCCTGAAATGGGAAAAATCCTTGCTGCGGAAGTGACTCCAACACCAATCTCCCTCATGTGAATCCAAGGTGTTAGCCACAACAACACGGGGAGACGCTTGGACGATGATTTGTTTACGTTTTAGCACTTTCCAAAGGAATGTAGCTACTCGTAATGCATTCATGAAGATATTTTGCCACATTTCTTCAAAATATGCTCCACTCGAGGTCTCAGCATGATTTAAATTTGCTGGGCGTCTCCTTTGTACTGGTTGTTATTATGTTATGTAAGAAAAAAAAAATCGTCAAGCTGAAGCTGAATTACAAACTAAATTTCTCAGAATTGGGATAATTTACCTTAAATGGCTGGGTTCCTAAATAATTTGCTTAAAATAACCTATATACATTTAAAATAAACATGAATAGTTTTCGTAATGAACAGTTGACTCAATAATTAATTTGGATTTCTTTTCTGGAGTAAACTCCAGAAATGGACCTACCAGACTTTTAATGGACCTATTTTGATTTCTTTTACAACCCATGTTCCTCAATAGTTGGGCATCTTGTCTACCGCGCTTCGTTGCAAGGAAGTACAAATCATGTCCGGTACATGCCTAGGCCCACCCGGCCTTTAATTAATCTATTAATTTATTTATTTAATTTATTTAAATTTGAACGTCCATTTATTATTAACTACGAATTTTAGGATGGGTTATCTATAGGTTACCACCCTTTTCTAGCCAGGATAGCGGTGATGCCTTTTCTTTTTTCGAAAGAAAAGCCACCGCCCCTAGTGGGAATCGAACCCACGACCTTTGGCACGAAGTGTTAAGAGCTCACGCCTTAACCCTCACGGCTACCGGGTCTCCAATCTATTAATTGGTATCTGCAAAGGGGAAAATCAGGCGGCCGGAGCATAGTACTGACCAAACTATCTCCCTAGTGTGCCGCTTGGTCATAAATCAGATACCTGTATAGTATCTGCTCCTGTGGGCCCCCGTGGCCTGTTACGGGACTGACGGGAATATTATTAATTTGTTTCGGGATTAAACCCCTACTCCTAACGGACCGATTTAGTTTATTTTTACTAAACATATTTCTCTTTAGATGGGTACCCCTGACCTATACAAAGTTTCGTTGCAATATAACAAAAATTGCGGTCGATATGGGCAAATTATTAATTTGGGTCAGGGGAGGAGTATTTGGGTATCTAGTAGATAGGATCGATGAAAATTTGAAGTACTTTTTCCTTTCTTGAGTGCAACCTCAGTCCAAAAAGTTTGGCCATTAAGAGCAAACTAATTATAGAATTTTAGTCTTTTATCTTTGAGAGGTGTATTTAATCGAGGATAGTAGGAATTTAATTACTTCATTTGAAGCCACTCTGGATTGTCGATTGATCAGTATCGAATCAATTTCTGGGACAGTGTTAAGTACTTGTTTCCATCTTGTTTTCGTATCAATATATTTATGGATGAAAATAACCAAATGAGGTTGATTATCAAAAAAATAAACAATTTTTGTTAAGTTTTTGTCCCCTAATATCATATCCCTTACATTTTTCGTTTTTTTTTTTCTCAATATACGAAAGTCAGTTACCTTCTAGTTAAAGTAATCTCACAAATACTAGTTATTTTAAAACGTCATTACACGTCAATAAGTTGTATTTCACTTTTTCCGTTAGTTACAATTAGTTTTTCCCTCTGTACTTGATTACAAGTACAGAGGGAATTTCCGTTGAAGGGTTTTTTTGAATAGGATCAGCGTATGTTTCGGTTTTTCCTTGACGATAAGTCACGTAAAAACATCACATCCTTAAAGGAACTTCCTGGTGGTACGTTAAACCAACAATAAACCGCGAGTGATCAAGAACTATAGATATGAAACTATCATCATGAATTAGTAGTAAATCATTTGTTGGAGTATGAAACAAACGCATCGAAATCATAATCTCAAGAAGAAAATATGACGGTGAAATGACTTGAAGAGTAAGAAATGTAGCCGCTTACCTGGATAAGACTATATATTTTAATATATTATCATTTTTCATTAGTTGTTTGGTTCTAACATACGATGCTTTATCCATTTTTAGCGCCTTCAGATCATTTTATTGCTCTGAACGTTTACCTGTTGTTTTAATGGTGATTAACCTAGTTACTTTTATTTCAATAATTTTCTTATTATGAAAGAAATTTTAGTTTGAGTTTGAAGAATTTTTAAGGGCTAATGACAGACTGAATGTATTGTAGTTAAAAAAAAAGGAGACTAATTTATTCAATATTCCTTTATACTTTGGACAATTTTGTGCTAATTCGCTTCAAAGTACACTTTTGTTTATTTATTTTGGCATGGGGAATTGATTCATGTAGACATACCCCAGTTTTTTTTTCAATTTAATATGTAAGACCTCGAAAGAATGCATCTATTGAGGAAGTTCATCTGAAAAAAATATTTTTATTATGTTTTCGACCTTCGTCTAGATGCCCAAAATGATCCCCGTTACAATTTGCATATATATGTATATATATATATATATATATATATGTTTATATATATATATACATATATATATGTTTATATATATATATATATATATATATATATATATATATGTTTATATATATATATATATGTATATATATATAAACATATATATATATATATATATATTTGTTTGTCTTTTTAACGATAGCGGACAAAATATATTTTTTCCCCCGCTACCTTGGTATATATTATTTCCGTCACAAACGAGGTCGTTATTAAGAAAAATCAGTTCACGAAGGGGGTTACATGGCAGTAAAAACCACTGAGGTGAATTCGCTTTAAAAAAAATTAGGAAAATGCCCGTTTTACATGTAACGGAGTAAAGTCATTGTTCATTAGAAGAAACTATTCATAAAGAAACCCTAACTGTCCATCCTGTTAAGTTGTATTGTTTTAAACGAGAATATGTTATGAATGAATCTTAAAATAGTGACTCAAGACCTCGAAAGTGACTCCGTTAAACGTAGCATTGATCTTCTTAGAAATATTGCTGACAAGTTTTGTTCAAAGGGAATTGGCTTGTTTCCGAGAAGTTTAGTGTTGTAACAAATAAAAAAAGGCTGCAGACGAAACAATGTTTAGACACTGGGAAATATTTATTAAATTTAATCACGTGTGATTTTCGTGCAAAACTCTTATTTTTTGATAAGTGTAAAATATTTGATAGGGATTACAGCCGTTGGGATTTTTACAAATTTTTGACGTCCAGAAAATCATGGAATTTAAATGAGCGAATCAGTTGTGATTAGGCCAAAATAGCAACGATTGGCTGACATTATCCTCCTGTTTATCTCTTTGGGCATCTTACTGGTGGATGTTACAAGAGATCCAAGGTAGGTGAATTCCTGCACTCTTTCAAATTTGTAGGGGCCTATTTCGATAAAGGTTTCGCCTTGATGCGTGTCATCTGCCCTCCCCACCATATATTTTGTTTTTGCCTCATTCACCTCGAGTCCGAGAAGCGAAGCTGCTCTCTGGAGTGCTATAAAGGCATTCTTTAATTCAGTTTTAGACCCAGCTACAACATCAACATCATCCGCAAAGCCGAAGAGCTGGACGCTTCGATCGATAACACTTACCAACAATGAATATGTTTCGGGCTTAAAAATACCTAATTATTATGTATTTCCACCCCCTGAGTTCAAAAATCACCTCGAAAATGACCAATTAGCTCTTGTTTTCAAGATAAAGTAACATGTCACTTTTTACATGCTCAACTTTCACTTTGTTGAGAAATTTAGTTTTGGATGTTGCTACAACTGTTAACTGACAAAACCAAACGTTGTAAAGCTATTTTGAGGTTATACACGTGAATGAGACTTATGAAAACATGAAAGCCCTCCTCCACTCAATCAAATATGCTGAACACAAGTGGAAAGTCTGTAGTGATCTAAAGGTCATCGCTATACTTTTAGGAATGTAACTGGGGTATACTAAATACTGCTGCTTTGTATGTACGTATGTGGGACAGTAGGGATAGGAAATCACATTAGATTCAAACAGACTGGCCTGCAAGAAATCTTGGCCCCAGTGAAAAAAATGTTGTTGCCCTTCCTCTCGTCGACCCGAAAGATATATTTCTTCCACCACTACATATAAAACTCGGTTTGATGAAAAACTTTGTCAAAGGCATGAACAAAGAAGGAGAGGCCTTTAGATAATTGAGAGAAAAATTTGCTTTCTTAAGTGATGCAAAAGTTAAGGAAGGTGTTTCTGTTGGCCCACAAATTTGGGAGGTTGTGAAGGATCGTGCGTTTGACAGAGTTTTGGAGGGGAAAGAAAATGAAGCTTGGAATGTGTTCAAGGGAGTAATTAAAGGTTTTTTTGGGGAAAACGAGAAGATAACTATGTTCAGTTGGTGAGGATACTTCTACAAAAACATCATGAACTTGGATGCAACATGTCTCTCAAAATTCATTTTCTCCACTCTCATCTAGGCTTTTTCCCTCCTAGTTGTGGTGCGGTGAGTGATGAACACGGTGAGAGATTCCATCAGGATATTTCTGTAATGGAACAAAGATATCAGGGTCGTTGGAATGAATGAATGCTTGCAGATTACTGTTGGTCCATGTGTAGGGATGCTCCAGAACTCACCTACAAGAGACAGGTATGAAATCCACATAATGGTAATAATATCCAACCTGCCAAGTATTCTGCCATTTATTTTCAACTCTTAAAAAAATGTAACTGCTATTTAATAAATCCAAATTAATTTATAATATTGATAAACTTATGGTTTAAAATTTACAGATTTGCCTCAATTTGTTAACGTTTTATATTTTGACCCATGGTGTATCACAGAAACTAGAGCTAATAACATTTTTTTCATTGTCATTTTCGTTTTTTCAACCCAAAATTAGTAAGATTTGACTCATGAAGTGAAGGAAACATTACAAAAATATTTTTTTGTTGGCCAGTGTAATTGTTGATGTCTGTATTCCTGAGTCTCGAATTGCTTTTTCATGTGTATATATACTGAGGATTAATTGATATCGGTAAGAAAGGCTTAAAAAGCATCGATATTGTATTGTAGTAGTTTTCAATTAAGTCGAAGTACTATTACAACTTTAAGTTGTTTGTCTGTAATCTTAAGTGATCTAGTAAAACGGCAGAGAAGCCATATCACATCTCGAAGAAACTGAACACCTTTTCAAGCTCAGTTACAAATCTTCTTGTTATTATGTAAGATAGAACATGATCTTACTGCGCACACCAGTGCTAAACATAGTATCGTTAACACCACACCACTCCAGAGTAAACAAGTGAAATAATCAGTATGAAATGTCTATAATATTTATTGGTTCTTGTTTGTTGACAAGTTTGTTTTTATTTGATAAATATTATACATAATAAAATGGGCCTTTTAATGATTATATTTATTTCCTCGTAACCTTGTATTTATTTATTTGTAACCTTTAATGAGTGACAACTCGTCAGAAAGAAAAATAATTAGTAGTACATATTACAACGTTAAACGATGAAGATTTAAATTTAACATTAAAGTACCACAAATGATTGTGGAAATTCTAGTGGATAAGCTACATTTGATCGTTTGAAAATTATCTGAAAAGTGGCTTATTATTACAGCAAAACAAGAACAGAATTGGTTCAAAACAAGCATCTTCAAGAGAGAATGATTGAACAGGATTCCTGTATTCTGCCAAACTCTTTCAGTTTGTAATGCCCATCTAACTATAGGTACATATATATATATATATATATATATATATATATATATATATTTGGCTTTACGTTTCTTCTTTTCAGGGGAGTCGGTTGACACGGCTATCTCTAGCGGTTGCTTTCTTAACCTATTATCTAAATCACATTGCTTCATCAGACAATCTATTTTTAATTCCTTTTATACACACACATATATATATATATATATATATATATATATATATATATATATATATATATATATACGAGCTGACCTGACAGACGTTGTCTTAACTAAGAATATTGCTATAATTAATCAAAAACAAAAATAATTATTCATAAACAAAGTGTTTATTATTCTAGTAGTTTATGATACACAACATTCATCGTTTTATTTTCTGATTTGTATGTGAGTAGTTTCGTTAGTATTTCGACAGGTGAACATCCGAGATGGTTTATTTATTGACATCGCAAATGCCCTTCGCGCTGAAAAAAAAATTATAACAGTTTAAATTCGAATGGCATCTCGTTCGGAATCAAAGGAAATCCATGGGATCAAAACGTCTTCGCAATTATACTTATCAAAGCGGGTTTATATTCCACGACATAAGTACTACTGATCAGATTTTTAATTGCTTATTATGATGTGGTTATCCGGGAAATTTCAGATAAATTAAGAATCCCGTTGGATAGTTGACATCATCTTGTTTAGTGACGAAATCAATCCATTTGTATGTCATCAATTCGCCAGCTATCTTTTTTTAAATTTGAAAATTTATTAACATAAAAAATATAAAATCTGTAATTCTGAAGAACACGCTTGAAGAAATCCTGATTCTATTTGAATATTATCCAAGTATGACGAATCATCAAGACTCTGACATAATATTACGTACCATTACTGTGTCTAAGTCATTAAGAAGCTACGTAACGTGAAGCTCTAGTTGTGTCGAAGACAGGCAAGCTCAATTTAAACTACATATGCTCGCTTCCTTCACATAGTCACTTCCTTGTGGAAATGTAGTTTTGGGTTTTAAATGGTTTTCTTCCTCGTATTGTTTAGTCTCAACTTGATATATCTACTAGTTGGATTTAGGCAGTCCTTGAATGAATTACAAAAATGCGTTGAAAAAGCAAGCGTTTTAAGTAACTCTGGACTAGATGGTGTATATATGATTTCCAATACTTTATTTAATTATTCTTCAGTTTTGGTGGACTTTACAATACGGAATTAATGTGAAACACTTTAATTCGCTCGAGGACAGCAAACCGCACATAGAGGAGTTCATTGCTCAAAAATCTGAGAAGTTCTGGGAGGACGGAATTACCTGAAAGATGGTAACATGTAATAGATCAAAATATGTCGTATATAATTGATTAAAAATATTCACAAGAATCCGAATTATTTATTGAAATCACCAGAAAAAAACGCTACGAACTTATTTTGCTAGCCAATATATTGGTGCGTACAGATTATTTATATGTGTGTTCATTTCCTTCTCAATTGACTATTTTTTTTTTTTTTTTTTTTTGTTTCTTTTAAGCATATCAACCTTTAACGCCATTTATTATAGAGTTAGGTATTTCATATTATAAATGTATAAATGAAATCAACTGTTAATTAACTTTAATGTAATTTATTCTTATCTTTAATTTTAATGTTTGAAAATGTTATATTATTTTACATGTATATATTATTTTATTACAGTTTATTCAGTAGTCCCGTGGATTTTAAAAAATGAAATAAATTTGTAATCTTAGTCGGGCCGTCACCCATATCTTCACTCAAATTACCGGAGATGCCAAATAGAGACTTTTCATCCTCGTAGACATGGCATTCAATGAAGATTTGTTGATTGGAATGATGACACCACAAGCTGGGCACTCTGGTGCTTCATTCCTCGACATAAGATAGGAATGAGTCAATCTTGTGTGACCTATTCCGAGCCGAGCAAGAACCACCTCTGCTCTCCTATTTTCCACTATAGTCGAGGTCTTCCAGGGCAGAGGGTAAGCCTTAATTTCTCATAATTTGTTCTCTCTAGTACTGTGCCATTTAGAGAGCCAGGCTATTTGAATTTGACTTTTAATATAAGACATAAAATCATTCCGTGGTACTTGATAAAATGCTACTCCTTCAGTAGTAGCTACTTTCGCCGCCTGATCGACTGTTTCATTTTTAGGTATCCCACAATGACTTGGGATCCATTGACTATTATTATTCGAAAAACTTTTCCAACACTGGTAGAAGGCAGTAAAATACTGATATTGTTTATCTGTTTTCTTTTGCTCATTAAAGTCACTACTTTATGTCATAAGTACATGAACGTTAAAAACAAGAAAAAAAGTATCTGTAATATTGTTTGTGGTTTGCCATTACTCTAAGTGATGTCTCATTACAAGTACTCCCTAGACCGCTTGTCTCCGCAGACATATATAGAATGCTGACACACCTCTAATGTATTGTCTTAAAAAAAAAAAAAAATAAATAAAAAATAAAGTTTGAGAAATGACCACCTGTCCTGTGGGGTTTTCTTTCTTGTTTCATGAGCTTAGCCCTGAAGGATGTAAGAAGGAAGATTTTCCCCACACCATAACTCAGGATCATGTCTGCTTTAGGGAGCACTTGAGCGTTTTCCTGCGCGAATGAATCCCCACACACAATGCCCGTCCGGTGTGGATTTTGGAATTTCTTCCATATATATATATATATATATATATATATATATATATATATATATATATATATATTAATTAACGTCCATTATAATTAACTAAGAATTTTAGGACGAGTTATCTGAATCTAAGTAGACAGTTTCAAACTTATAGTGCCTCATCAGTAGCTTTTCTTACAACAACCCTGACGAGGTACCAAAGTTAAGAAATTGGCTGAGAATTTTATTTAAATCTTACTTTTAAGTTAGGTGTTTTTCTTTTTGACATTCCACCTTATATTATAAGTAAAATATTTTCTGTGACGCCAGAGCTTTGAATCAGAATTCTTAATATATTTCAATAATAATAATTTTATGATAAGTGATTTTTGTAAGACGGCGTAGCTTGCTGTGAAGTTATGCAGTTATAGGATTTCTGTCATAAAACAATTAATTATTTTTTAGAATTCAATTTTACAGACAAATTGCATTGTTTTTTTTTACGTTGATATGTCCAGGAAAAAATGCTGTGAGCCGAGAACTCCTAATGTAAATCAATTTTTTATAAATTCTTTGACATCATCCATGACAGACTACTTTTTTTCATCTTTACGATTTAAAAGTTCACTCTTATATTTGGAAACTGGAAAATTGACTCAAAAAAATCAATAAGACTCATGAAACTAACTTGTTATTAAATTTGTTTTCACATTCTGCCTTCCCTTTCCCGTTAAAAAAATTCTTTAGAAGACATAATAGTTCTAGCTAATAGCAGTTTGTGTATAACTAATTATATATAAACTCTCACAAGTAAAATATTAAAATAGCATTAACATGGACCAAATGGATCTTATACTTTAAGGCTCGGGCACAGAGAAGGCGATCTGTACCGAGGCGACTAGCGATCTCTGACCGAGGGTAGGAGGCGATCTACATGTTTTTTTTTTTCGTTTTTAACGGCGCATCAACTGTTTGGCTATTAGCGCCGGGCTATCTACAGGTTTACTACCCTTTTATAGTGCCAACAGCACGTGGTCGGTCACCCATTCAGGTACTGACCACGCCCGACGTTGCTTAACTTCGGTGATCTACGGGAACCGGTGCATTCAACGTGGCTATGGCCGTTGGCTCTACATGTATGAAACAGTATTTCATTAGCAGCGGATCATCTGCCTTATGAGAGTCTTGTTAATAAATACATAAATGAAATATTCCATTAGCTCCATCAAACAAAGGACGATTTGTCGATGCGAGCTTGTATTTATCGCTTTACCGCGCGGTACGGTTATAAAAAAAATACAGATTTACCGCGCGATCTGTTCCCTTCTAGAGAACAGATCGCGCGGTAAATCTTAAATTTTTTACAACGTCCTTTGTTTGTCGGAGCTAATGAAATACTGTTTAATATACGTAGATCGCCTCCCGCCCTTCAATTCCTCTCCCAACAGTTGGCATTATTTTATGAATTAGCATCGATTGTACGGGGAAATTATTAACTGGAGATTTAAATGCTTATCGCCTCCAATGGGGTAACATCATTAAATAAATAAATAATTATTTTATAATCTTTTGGATAATACTTTTTTTAAGCTTATTGAAAATACATATTCAGGCTATGAAGTAATGATTATTTTTATGTAGGAGTAAGTAGAACGGACATGTTGCGATCTTGACCCGGATAGCAAGTCCCTGAGTGTAAGGTCACACTGACCACCCGCTAACAAATTGCTTGTGAGCACACCTCTCCGGAGTCCGGAAGCACATTCATTCGACCAGTTAGTTGAATTTAACCACAGCAGTGCCTTAATGGAGTGTAACCATTGCCAGGTCTGTAGCTCAAGGGTTGCTCAATGTCGAAGGTCATGTTAGAAGAAGCGGGTTTTACGTGTATATAGTGAGTTACTATATTACTCATCAAATAGATTTTTTAATGATGACTCAAAGTTCAAGGCATAAAAGCAAAAGAATATCTAACTTTTAGCATGTTTTCCTCTCATTTTATAAGGAGGAAACCCCGCTCATGACTTCTGTCCTATCAAGTAAGCCGGAAGGGCTGACAAGTAATGTGACTTTTTATAACGAAAAATAGGTCGTTCAAATTTATATGTATATAACATACCCACATCCATCGTGAGGTGATAGTTTTGCCCCAAACCATGGGCCATAATGGATCATAGGAAATAATTTCGGAGGGGGGGGGGCTGCGACCATTTCCAGTGTATGGACTTCTAACAATTTAGAACTTGGAATAGTTTTAGTCAACTAAAAAAATATTCTTTATGAACTAATTGATCTTATTTAATTTATTTTTAAGGGTTTTATGACACCTTTTAGCACTTTCATCCGAAGGAAAGTAGCTATTGAGGTTGGACTCATGACGGAATTTTTGAAAAATTTCTTCAAATCTTTATCGATCCTACCTAGTAGACACCGAAAATTACCCACGTTAAAATTTATATATATATATATATATATATATATATATGTGTCTGTTAACACGATAGCGGCCAGAGTTTTTGTTTTTTCGTCACGAAACTTGGCATATAGCATTCAATTAGCAAACGATTGAACGAGTTAGTTAACCACCAAAGTCGGTCCACCAGAAGGGGGGGGGGGTTTACCCCGAACCCAAAACACTAATTTGACAATGTCAGCCGTAATATTTGTTATATTTCAACGAAACTTGGTATTCGTAGTGGTAATATAGAGAGAAAAGTGAGATATAAAAATGAACTAAATCGGTTCATTAGAAGGGGGGGTTTACTCCGGACCCACAATACCAATTCGCCACTACCAGCCGTGATTTTTGGTATATTTCAACGGAACTCGGTATTCGTAGTGGTAATCCACAGGTAAATAACTGTTGTAAAAATAAACTAAATCGGTTCATTAGGAGGGGGGGGGGGGGTTTACTCCGGACCCACAATACCAATTCGCCACTACCAGCCGTGATTTTTGCTATATTTCGACGAAACTCGGTATTCGTTGTGGTAATGCACAGGTAAATATGTGATGTAAAAATAAACTAAATCGTTTCATTAGGAGGGGGGGGGGGTTTACTCCGGACACACAATACTAATTCGCCACTACCAGCCGTGAGTTTTGGTATATTTCTACGAAACTCGGTATTCGTAGTGGTAATCTACAGGTAAATATGTGTTGTAAAAATAAACTAAATCGGTTCATTAGGAGGGGGGGTTTACTCCGGACCCAAATTACTAATATACTCATACCGGTCGTAATTTCTGCTGTATTGTAACGAAACGCGGTATGCGTCGTGGGTAACTCATGGGAAAGAAGTGTCGTAAAAATGAGCTGAATCGGTAAATCGGAAAGGGGGGGGGGGTTTGCTTTGTAATATATTTCAATAGAAAAGCCCACCAGACGTAGGCTCACAAAGCCGCCGCAAGGAGCGCTTTCTACCACTAGAGGGACTATCCTGTTCCTGCGTTAGATCAAAATACGATAATATGAGTTTTTTTGCATTTATTACGTAGTGTAGTGTAGTAGGTACCATGTGTAAACATAACTCTGGAAGCAAATTAATAATTGATCAGTTACTCATTACAAATTTAAAAGAGAACTATTCATGTTTTTATTTCATTTATGTAGGATATTTTAAGCAAATTGTTCTGGAAAGCAGTCTACACTACCCAAATTCTGAGGAAAGTGCTTAGTTATGCAGCTCATGCGTGACGGACTTTTTACCGATCAAATCTTGTGGGGCTGCAGCCCTCCCCCGTATGTACGCCCATTGCCAAAACCTACAAATTTAAGGTCATATTGCTTTATTCAAAAGTCACTCGTTTTCAAGATATTTAATATTTTATTATTTATTTATTTAAATTTTAACGTCCATTTATTATTAACTACGAATTTTAGGACGGGTTATCTATAAGCAATATTGTTAAAAGGGAATTTAGGCGGCGATTGCGATGGTACATTAGAAATAATGGTAGCCATATTGAACATGAACTTTAATATACTAATAAAATATTTCTAATACGGCTTACGTTTTTGCGTTACTACGCTTCCCAGGAAAACGTTCTATAAGTAATTTTTTTTTTTTTTTTTTTTTTTTTTTTTTTTTTTTTTTAGTAATACGTTTATTTAACATCTGTACATTTGGAGAGTACATTAGTTAAGTTTGCTCTCAGATATAAATAATGATTATATACAGAAATTGAGCTGAAATACAAATGAAATAAAAAAACAAATAAGCAAATAAATAAAAAAAAAAAAAAAGAAAAAGTACATAAAAAACAAAACAAACAAAAACAATGAATAGGAAATAATAACACAATAATAATAAAGATAATATAACACAATAATAATAAAGATAATAGCACTTTTGGAAGGAGCCAATCAATACTGGCTTAGAATAATGTTTTGTCCTTATTCAGTTAATTGATCAAGAGGCCAATGTTTCTTGAGCCTTCTAGGCGGGTGTTTGGGGTGAGTTTGGGAGGAAAGTGCTTGTGCTCTAGGATTGGGATGGGAGGACAGTTTGGAATGAAAGGTTAGGAAGCGGGATTTTGCCAGTTCTTGAACGAAAGGGATGTTGAGGTGACTATGAAGAGTTTTATTGGAAACATAGAAAAGGAGCATTAACTATTTTGCGGAGGACATTGGATTGGAATGCCTGTATTCTCTGTATGTTAGAAGTTTTAGTTGTTCCCCAGAGTTCAAGTCCGTAAGTCCAAATAGGTCGGATTATGGTTTTGTAAGTAATGAGTTTGTTGTGTATTGTCAGTTTTGATGAAGGTCCCAGTAGTCGTCGTAAGAGTCCGTATCTCCTGTTCAGTTCCTGTATTTTCAATCGGGTGTGTGGCTCCAGGTGAGTCTACTGTCCAGTAATAATCCCAGGTAGCGCACTTCGTTGGATATGGGGAGTTCGTGGCTGAATATGACGACTGGAGGGCAGGTTCTCTTATTGAGGGTGAATGTGATTTGGCAGCATTCCTCAGGATTCACCTTTATTTACCACTTGTTGCACCAGTGCTCGAAAGATTCCAGATGTTCTTGTACATAACAGGAAGCAGTTACGGGATCAGGAGAGGAGGAAAATATGGCTGTATCATCAGCATAGGTAGTTAAGTGGGTGCTGGGGTGGGTAGGGATGTCTGCGGTGTATAAAAGGTAGAGGAGAGAACCAAGAATACTTCCCTGTGGTACTCAGGAGGAAATGTGTTGGGAACTAGACAATGCGGAACCAGATCTTACTTGGAAGGAGCGGTTAGATAGATGGGATTGCAGGATTAGGAAATATGTGTGAGGAAGTATGCGCTTTACTTTGTATAACAACCCCGGGTGCCAAACACGATCGAACGCTTGGGCGACGTCGAGAAAGGCACTCGTGCAGTAGTTTCTACTTTCAAGCGCGTGGGATAGGGTGTCAACAACGCTGAAGCATTGTTGGATGGTTGAATGCTGAGGACGAAAACCAAACTGGTGATCTGGTAAGGAATTTGGAGGGATCGTGGACAGAATTCTTTTAAGGAGAAGTTTTTCAAATATCTTGGATATAATTGGGAGCAAATTGATAGGGCGATAGGAAGATGGATTCTTGGGAGATTTCTTAGGTTTAGGTATAAGGATTATTATCGCATGTTTCCATGGATTTGGGAAGTGGGTAGTTCGTAGTATTAAATTGAATATGTAGGTGAGGAAAATAATTGCTTTGTGAGGTAGATTTTTTAGGATTAGGGCTGTTATAAGGTCGTAACCGGGAGATTTTCTTGGGTCTGATAATGTATTTAACTTCTGCAGGGTGGAATGCTTTAGGAGGAAGGGAGAGTGGAAGAGGGCTATTCAGCGGAATGAAATTTTAGGATTTTACGGGTTGCTTGCCAGAGAGAGTTGTCTTCGGTGGTGAGTGATTGGTGGATTCAGATCGGAATTCGGATAAGGCTTTTTTTAGGAGGCGATTGAAGGAAGTGTGGTCGGATGGGTAACGAGACCTCTGCCAGCGAGCCCTTGCTTGGCGCTTAGCTGACAAGAGGTTAAGGATGTGGTCTGGGAGTTGAGGCTTAGTGTGAAAAGGAAGACGAGTTCTTCGTCTGCTTGAGCTCAGAGCACTGTCTTGTATGGCTTTTGTGAACATCAAAACAGCCTCATCCACGTCGGATGAAGTTTTCAAGGGAACATTGAGATCTATGAGTTGAGAGAGTTGTTGACGAAACAACTCCCAGTTCATAGGCTCTGGTGTGAGAGTGGGATTGCTGGAGCGTGGTAGAGGAGAGGTATTCAGGACGAGTAAGATGGCTGAGTGATCGGATGAGAGTTCAAGCAGTGTCTGAACCGAGTATGATATTCCTCGTAGGCCAGAAGTGATGAAGAAATCGACAAGGTCGGGAGTGCGAGAGGGATCAGTTGGCCAATATGTAGGAGA
This sequence comes from Gonocerus acuteangulatus, assembly GCA_946811695.1. NCBI lineage: Eukaryota > Metazoa > Arthropoda > Insecta > Hemiptera > Coreidae > Gonocerus > Gonocerus acuteangulatus. Next base: position 57,377,927 of record OX328128.1, read on the forward strand.
ATCCGAGGAAATGGTGTCATAATTTTGGGATTGAAGGATGTCATAAAGAATTCTGCCACGAGGATTGGTAAGTCGGCTTCCCCATCTGGGATGTTTCGCATTGAAATCAGCCCCTATGAGAAAGTGAGGCCCAAAGGATTGGAATAGAGTGAGGAATTCAGGTTGGTAAATGGTAAAATTTGGAGAGAAATACGCCGCAGAAACAATTATATTGTAGGATGAAAGGGAAAGGGAAATTGAACTTACCTGCATGCTGTCTGTCGAGAGAATGGAGTGCGAAAAGTGAGCCAAAGAACTTTTCACCATTACTGCTGCTCCATGCCGGGACTATAAGTAATTGGACGCGGGAATCAAATGACGTCATTTCCAAAGCTATATCTATAACCGTTGTTGAGGAAATTGAAAACAAAAATATATTTTTCTTGGGGTTTTTGGATATACATATTATTAAATATCTCGGAACCGGTTGCTAGAGATCATTGACCGTTGACGGTGAGTGTCTGGATTCGTTTGCAGTAATTAAATAAAACTAAATATATAAAAAAAAAAATATATGGAAAAAACAAAATAGTAAGAAATTACATGGAAAGACCAACTAAAATCAAATCAAATCAAATTTAAATTACTTTCCTCCTAAATTAATATTTACAATATATATAAAAGTGAATAAATCTATACATTTTAATAAAAAATAATGATGTCTTTGTCCTAATCTTTCGGCTAGATTGTCAAGCCTTCATAAGGGCTATGATGGTAGCAAGAACTGATCCGATTGGAAGTTACTACTTGCCTGAATTGATTCTTCAAAATAATCTTAGCATTTTCAAGGACTCTCCACTTGATACTTGACATTTTAGCTTTCAGCTCCTTGTTGATTGTACGAAAGTCGTCCTCGGCTAGTAATTGCATTTGATGAACTTTAGAAAATCACACACTAATTAGCTAGCATTTTAGAAATGCATGATCATTATAAGTTCTTATTGGGCTTGTCCGCCCAGTTCCAGTCCCATTAATCTAGAGCTCATTTTCCTTCTAAGAATTGTTTTCCCAAGGAAACAGGTGGCTGATTGTAATTATAGACTGACTATATAATTTGGTATTTTTTTTTCGAGCCTTCGAGTTCGGCCTTCTAAGCACATCAGTCAACCGCAAAACACACGTCTCTGTGTTTCTTCGTTTATTTTTGTTTGAAGTAGTGCACTAACTTTAATAATGGATACTTCTAAGGTTGAAATTTGGCGGTGTAAATGTCTTTACTCGTCCTTTTTTGCGATATGGTGACTAAAATCATTTGGGGGGGGGGAGAATTATTTGAGCTCATACGCATATAACCATTTATCATGATCCTTACTATGATCCTTACGATAACGCCCTTTCTAAGGCATAGCTTTTTTGGGTGGAAGAACCTCGATCCGAGTTTCGACATTATTGACGGGTTTTTGCAATCATCCGACTAATGCTATCTAGGACCTGAGATCAAAACACGAGCGCGCACTCGAAGGGGGGCTTAATTAATTAACTAATTAATAATTCCTTAATTATTTACTACGCACCGTATGGAAGACGTAAAAATAAACTGCGTCTATTGAGAACTGCAGCACCTGAATACATATTATGTCTATCAGGTGACACACATCCTTTCATTGATTCAGTAAACGTTGCAAAATTCTAATTAGACACTCTCAATCCACAGAAATTCAGCTATTAAAGTTGAAAATGTGTTTGAAAGATCTTACCCACTCTCGTTAATGCACATTCACTCACCGCCTTTGTGTATGTATTATATATATATATATATATATATATATATATATATATATATATATATATATATATATATACATTGATTTGGCTGGAGTGGTGGTATATTATATTATAATATTTATTTATTTAAATTTTATCATCCATTCTAATTATCTCAGAATATCAGGAGGTGTTTTCTATAGGTTACCACCCTTTTTTAGCCAGGATAGGGCTGACGCTTTTTCTTTTTTCTAAAGAAAAGCCACCACCCCTTGTGGGAATAACCCAGGACCCTTGGCACGGAGTGCTAAATGCTCACGCCTTAAAACTCACGGCCACCGGGCCTCCGATTATATTAATTATTACTTTCATAATTAGAATTGGACCGGTGTTAAAACTAATACAAAACATGAAAACAATTTGTCTTTTGTAGCCTGCCTTGCTAAAGAATATGGTCAGTATAAACTGCTCCTGCGGTACTTTTGCATTTTATTGTTTGAATAGAATAAAACATAATTTATGTCAAATCGGCGCCACGTAGCCGCGAATGATCTGAATTTTTATTAGGCGAACAGCGCCTATATATTTAATATGCTGTTGTTGTTGGTAAAGTGATTGTTTATAAAGCATATTGGCAGGCACCAAGAGTATTTATATGGCTAGCCTCACTTTCTTCCTGTCCATTCGAGGTTATCTAGACTTCGATCGCTTGCATCGTGTTGCACGTCCAGGCCTTGGTTGGCGGTCGGTAGCTACCACAGCTGTAGTGGTTGGTGTTCGCTTCTTGGTTTGTTGGTGGTTTTCTAGGTAGGAGCTGAGAAGAATCCCTTGTTCTATTATAACAGAAAATACAGAATAATTTTGCTTAGAAAACAATCGGCCATCTATTTTTTGACAGATTTTTACCTGAAGTTTATATATAATTCTTGGCGCTCACTGTGATGAACCAAGGTATTTGATGGGCATGAGAACAATTTTAGAATAATATCTCATCTCAGTAAGTTAATTGATCCAAAAGGTACCGAAATTTCAGAGTCATAGCTTCATTTATGTCGATTTATTATTTAAATTTTAACGGCCCTATATTATTGACACAGAATTTTAGGAATGGTTATCTATTGGTTACCACCCTTTTCTAGCCAGAATAGGGCTGACGCCTTTTCTTTATTCTAAAGAAAATCCATCGGTATCGTTAAATGGGAGGATCTTGAATCACATCCCAGCCTAGGAAGAACATGTTTCCAAAAAAATAAAGCGTTTGAAAATAAATTACACCTTAGATTGCCCCTTAGGAAGTTAGTCGAGTGCCCTCAATTTCAGTCCTGGACACATCCTTGAATAAAAGATCAGTAAAATCGACTCAGTAGGCCATAGCCTGTCCGTTACCACCATTTTTGCAGGTTGATATTGGGGTGTGGACATTTTCAGCACGTCAATTAGAGAAAGACGTTTCAGGCACCAGTTCTAGGATCCTTAGTGCCAACGACCAATTCTCTAACTGCTGAACGAACCGGGGTCTTGTAATCATTATGTAAATATATATATATGTTTCTATAAACATGGATGACTTGTTGTTTTTTTGTGGCCTATGAGTTATGAAACGTGGAAAGATGAAAACACGACCATGGAGTTGAGAATAATTCATAAAATGTTTGGCTATGTGCTGGAACGTATGTCTAAAACTCTAATATCCTGGAAAGAGGTGAATTACGTTCAGACCTAACCCAGTGGGACAAAACGTTTAAGTATAACACCTAAACCCGAACCTTCGAAAACCTTGAATGTGGTTTCTGTCTGGAATTACCGGAAGGCATCTATTTTATCATCCGGAACCAAATGCTTCCTCTTCTATTAATAAGTTACTACCCTGTAATATCTACGAGATGGTAAGACACGTCTGGAAGACTAGCCTGCTGATTGGCTAGCTTCCAAAAACCCGAGCACGTAGTACACCTCCGCTGTATAGCTTCCATTCAAACTCTTCGCTTAACGAATCTCATAGAATATTTTACGTCTAATAGATTTATACATTCCTCAACAATTCAAGGGATCGGACTGATAAATGTGTGTATTTGTTTGAATTTACAGAAGATCAAGGAAAATCAGCCTTCGTTCCGTCAAATCACTATGACTGTTATATATTACTTATATCAGAGAATATAATTCTACATTTAGACAAAAATCAGTAAGTTTCATTCGAATTAATTCATTTCATTTGAAGTGACAAATAGTCCATACACTAACTAATAAAAATAATATATAACCGAAAATATAACAGACTAAAGAAGTAACAGGTAAAATAAGTGTAGGTTAATGTAGAAACATTAATATATTCTGTTATTGAATATTTACATACAATTAGATGTAGACTGTAGAACTGATAACAGAAAATCGAAAATCAAAAATAAAGAAAAGCATTAAGTTAATAAAGTGTAAAATTCTGTGTATTGGTGTTTTACTAAATTACATTCTACGTGGGATCCATTAAATGTTTCCAGTTCAAATCAGGAGTCGAAAATAATTGTTTACTTTTATTTTTAAAAAGAATTTTTAAATATTTTTAGTTATTTTGAAAATAACTTTTTGGGTATAACTTTTTTTAGTTATTTTTCAACTTAAAAAAATAAAAGCTTTCAAGTAATTGTTACTATAATACATAATAGGAAAAAGTTTAAAGGAATAAATTAAAGCTACTAATGTTTATTTGGTGTTTTGTATCAACAAATATATTTGAGCAAATAAACAAAAATAATTTTTTAAACAAAGATCATTTCACTTATTTTGAAGAATTAACTTAATTTCAATAATAATTTATCTTTTAATTTGGTGGAATTTAGATTATATCTATAATCATTTAATATATACTTTAAGGTTGAAAAGGGTCTTTAATCACTTACTTAAGTGGCTATGGCTCCATTGTTCCAGGTATTATAAACCAACGAAACCCTAAAATTCTTGATAAAAATACTGAAAACTTTTATTTCATGTTGAAAAAAAAAATTATTAAAGTATTACATTAACTTTTATTTTCGTGTACCTACTTAAATTTAGGACCTTCTATATAACTTTTACTCTAAAACGTTTAAATAAAAGTTTTTTTTAAGAGTTATTTTTTAACTTATAAAATAAAAGTTAAATTTTAACTTTTTCGATAAAAAAAAATAACTGTTTCGATCCCAGGTTTAAATTAACCCAAAACACTACAGATGTCGTAGTTGTAACACATTAATCAGCTTTAATCGTTTGCTCTATAATTTGACAAATGGACTATGTTTATGTTCATGAAACTACAATGAGATTTTCTTAATAAATACTCGTCTTGCATTCATTCTTACGTCCATCTACTAAGTTTAGCTTTGAAAAACATTCTGAGGAATCCCAGTTATGAAAATTAAACATTTTTCATTTCAAGTGAAAGTTAAACTGACTCGAGTAAAATGCTAGTTACAAAATAGTTTGCGGGATAACTGTCTATATTATCTTGAAGACAAACAGTTGTTACCCTAACAATGCTACCGGTGGCTAGAGAGAAACATGGGAGGACTGTGTCATCGGTCGTCGAAGTTAATTAGGGGCTGCACTTTGAATGGTTATGATTTTAATTGAAACAAATATACATATGTAAATTACACAAATACAATATGTATATCCGAATATGCATAGGCCATTATTCCGCCGAACCCTTCAATTATGTATTAAGTGATTTTAAGTGGTTATTAAGAAATGATGTAATTTCATTATTTCAGTTCTTTATTGTACTATTAATAAGTTCTTGTTTGTATGGATAATTTATTACACAAGGTTCCAAATTGTTGATTAATGGAATAAATTTTTGATAATGAGCTTATGGGATCCAATGTGCATTCCTAAACCCTTCGCCATTACTCCTGCCTACTATCTCATATAACATTTGTTTTGTTATAATTTTAATTCAAAATCTAGCAGGGTTAAGAAAATTCCTTTATCCTCGCCTTGGTTTAGAAAAGACGCCCAGATGCCTATAAAAGGACGATTTCACCGACAAAAGCTACATTTTTGAATGCTATTAGTCTTGCGAGCGGGCTTTCATGCCACGAGCAAAGAGAGAACCCTTGCATCAGAGACAATTGCGAAGTTCCTTTTAATAAATCCCAGCCGAAAAGGGTCTCGCAGAACATTGGGAAGAGAAGAAGGGGAGGCATTTACGTCATAAAAAAAAAGCCACCGGAGGGTGTATCAGAAAAGGTGGAGGTTTCGACAAGACAGGTTAGGTAAGTGCCTCCATCTTTCTCGGCTTGTGCGCGGACAATGCGGCTATAGTAAGTGGCATCTCGTGATCTGGGAGCTCATTGTGTCTCGGCATCTTGGCCAAGATATCCCTGTGGCCTCCTGTGCCAGATCTACATTTTATGACGGTGGGTCGTTTCTTTTTTTATTTAGAATTCTCATTTCCCTTGTGTTGAACACGTTGTTTTAATGGTTGCTCGCAAGTGATAGAAGCTTCGACTACGTATAGGAATGGGTCCCTGAGACGTACTGTCTCTCGAGTAAAAACGTTTTACCTGATCATTATAAAAATTGGTGCATTAGGAGTGGGGGTTTGAAAATTGCCTACATTTTCAATCGTATACTTCTTAATAATTGCAGGAGCAAATATAGGAAATTATTTCAGGAGGGGTTAGGATCAGGGTCCTTTCACACCTAGTAAACCAGGTTATATATTCTAGGCATTTTTTTTTCCTTTTTTACAGAAAATGTTTACCAAAACAACAATATAAACATATAACATAAAATTTTTAACTGAATAATTTGTCAATTTGGTTCCATTTCCATGATTGGTAAAATCTGTATGCTACAATTAGTATTACCGAGAATAGTTTTAAATATTTCTATACATACACACACTAAGCACTAGTTTGGCATATTAATTCAAAATTTCGGGGGGGGGGGGACTGGAGCTCCCTTATATATGCCCACGACATCGTGCATAACTAACGAGCAAGATATTTTGTGAAAAAAGCGTAATTGAACATTAGGTTTGAGGGTTACCTGATTTTCCACTCCTAATCCTAATATATCGATTTTCATTATATTTCTAATATATCTGTCTCATTAGATTTGAATATTAAGGCAGTCTGGTCATATTAAGTTGGTCTGATTGGTGCGTACAATGATGTAAGAATTCGAAGAGACAGTGTGAATGTATGGCTTGTGTTCTTCGGCATTGTTCCTCTTGCTCCAAACTAAATACTAGGAATTCACGATGAAACCAGAATATCAGAATGTAAAAATATTTCATATACTGCTTAGAGCTTCAATGAGGCATTTGCAGAAAAAAAAGTGTTTCCTTTGCAATATTGATTGTTTTCGCGATGAACAGAAATGAATATTTCCTTTGAAAGTTGGTCATTGGATATCCATAAATCAAAATGATGACGGTTTGGGTGAATCAGGCATGAGGAGAGTGATTGGCTGGCGATGACTAGTTCCCCATATGTACACACAGTCAATGTTGGGCGTCGGCGATCCAATCACAGGAGAATTTTCGAATGTCACAGTTTCCCAGCATCATCCATTCGACATAATTCTATCCGGGAGATCTGAATGCTCGGCTTCAACACAAATTCCTCTTTATCAAACATACAATGAAACGGCAAGTCAGAGCTCTTTGACGTCGAGTCTTGTACAATGATAGGCTCCTTCGAAAGCCAGATCGATGTTACAATATGGAGTCGATTTCCTAAATCCCGACTTTTATCGATTATGCAACAATGGCATCTGGAAAACTGTCTACTTCCATCGTGAATATTTATAAATACATGTAGCTCTTTTATATATACACATATATGCTCTATAACCGAAACTAAAGGTAGTTTTGATGAAATGGCGTTTTCTCATGGGAACGATCGACATTCTCGTTATATTTGATGCAGCGTCACAATGACGATAAGTGCGTAAACATGGAGTCCGTTATGAAGGCTTTTGTTATCTTTACCTAGAATAGGGCGCAAGCTATGACGAGTCCCAAATTTTCTGAAAGAAAAAATAAAATTCTTTTAGAGGATTTCTATATATGTCGAACCCGCACCTGTGTCCAAAATCCCAGACAAGTAATTTTTTTGTTTTATTTCCCTGCCTCTGCAAGAAACATTCCATTAGCCATTTGATTAGGGGCGGTAAATAGATCATTGAATGAAGAATTGTTGACTGAAGACCTTACACTGACATTTAATGAAGAATAATTCAAGGAGTCAGGGGAAAAAAGTGCCAAGCAACATTTTTAACTAAACTTATCTGTAGCTAATATATGTTGGATATTATGTGGGACTATCAGTCTATGATGCAATTGCTACTAAAATATGACTACAAGCTATGTATGCTAGTTATTCTTGTCGTCTCGAACCATTTTAACCGATAGTCCCACTTAATATACAACATAAAGCAGCTGCAGTTAAGTTTTGTTAAGAATGTTGCTTGGCATTATTTTGCACCGACCCCTTCAATTGTGGAAAGGCGAATTTATATGACAATTTATGGTAAAGAATTAGAGAAAGACATTCTATTGATGTTTAAAATTTAAGGATGAAGCTGTTAGTGAAATGAGATTTATTTAAATTCTGAATAATAAAATCCCAAATGAACACATCATGTTACCCAACAGTTCGTAACCTTTTAGAAAATACATATAATACCTCTTGATTCTCTTAATAATAATAATAACACGTGGATAAATAAATTTGCGTTAAAAAGCAGTGATGTACCCTAAACATTAGACCCGCGTGAGTTCCTCCCCTCAAGATAACAGGTGAATTGGGTAAACAGACCATACGCTCTGTTTGCACGTGCTGTTATGATAGCTTATCTTATAATTATGTACAAGACTCTCTTGGAATAATGCACTGCGGAGGCCGATATAACGTCTCAAATATTACGCTTCATCGATGACATTTTTAAAATACTAACCTTCCTAACTTCTTGGTTATAGTTAGTTCCCTTTAACAAAGGTTAAAGTAAATGTTACAGTCGTTAGGATTTGGTACTAGAATAGATTACATAATACGGATTGGGTAGCGTTTATCTTGAACGCTCAATTTACGAATACACAATTCAGAGAGAGATAGGTTGTAAAAACAAATATATATTAAATCTGAGAGATTATTTTTCCCGAGATCTCCATCGCGTTAAATTGGTTCAAGTAAGAGCTACATTGAGAACTATATGGACAAATATTATTTCTGGGTGATCGAACATTAATTTATTCTTATAGCGCTTTGTAGGAAATAAAATTTCTTTATTAATATAATGGTATTCTGAGCCTTATAACTCTATTTGTTTTGTCGTTTTAAGCTCTTTAATATTTTTTTTTTGTTTGTTTTTTGGCGTGTCAACCTTTTCGGTCATTAACGCTCTTTAATATTATGATCATAATGAAGAGTCATCTGCGAACCCAAGCATTTGAACACACATCGGGCGCAAACCATTGGAATCTCCAACCTAAAGTTGGAATGCGTGCCTGAAGGAACAGCATGTCAGGGACAGCTGCAGGATCATGTTAATCCGATAGGAACCAAGCGAGTTCTGAGAAAATTATCCTTTAAGTTAAAATATCATGGAGATTCAGTTAATTAATATTTTTCAAGTATTTTGTTGACATACTACACAATATTCCAAACGCTATTTTAATGGTGTTTCTATTTAGGATAACATTTCTGACGACTAGATAGCTGAAAGGAAATAACACTTAATTTTTTTCAAAATGAGGCGCTTGGTTCCTTTCTGATGACCATGGTCCGTTTATGGTTTTGTTACATATTACCAAAGTTCTGTGTTCTCGTTAAAGACTTACTTATTTTATTTGCCCAAAAGTCTGGAAAAAAGTACGACTCTATTGTTGGCCGAATAAGATCGATGTATGGGCAGTAAACTGTTAATGTAAACCTGTCGGCACTTGCGGATTGTGACACCTCATCAAAGTCATAAGCGGGTTTCCTAAACTATAGAGGGAGGAAAGAAATGCGCTAAAAGCTCAGCATAAATACTCTTAGTATTTTTTAACCCCCTTGCTATTTTTATGGAATTAATTTTTATTTTTTAGGATTAATCATACAAGATGGCTCGAAATTTATAAATCGATTGATAGTGGATAAAACCAATTCATTCTCGCCTTGTATTAACCAAGTGCTTCTTGTTTTGAAGGAACGGGTTATTAAAAAAGCAAAACCAAAAAACGACCAACGTAGTTTTAATTTTTTATGCATATTTACTTAAAAAAAACTTACAATACTTCTAAGTCGTCTGGTCTTGGAGGCTAAAAATTTCGTAAGAGATAAGCTTAGAACAAAAACTTGAGCCCATTCTTGGAGTTTAGCAGAACATAATGCGTATGTATGAAGCACAGTGGAGTTCAACGTTCCCTAAGAGTTTTTGTTCGTTAATTGAGGATGCGTGGTGATCAATTTCACGGCGACTCATCAACGCTTCATGAAACATTGGATGTGTCCTGTGGCGTTAATATAGTCCTTCAGTTTAGTCAAATCGTGTATTTTACTATAAGAGTAGACAAAATGTCGGCGTCTTTCCAATGGGTTTCTTATGAAAATGAATAACGTTAAAGATTCACTTTTAGGTCAATAAATTACATTGAAATAGTATTGAAAGGTGGCAAACATTAGACAATATGAGGCGTATAGATGCAAAATCGCTTTTATCCAATTTTTGGCTCATAACGTTTTCTTCAAATCTGTGCCAATACTACCTACTTGATATCGAAAATCACCAACATTATAATATAGAACAGTATAGTATACTGTATTATACTGTTCTATATTATAACGTTGGCGATTTTCGATATCAAGTAGCTAGGATTGGTACAGATTTGAAGAAAACGTTATGAGCCAAAAATTGGATAGATGCGCTTTTGCATCTATACGCCTCATATACGCTTTAAAAAAATCTATATAAAGAATATACACAAACACAAAAAATGTAGCCTTGCTTCTTTTTACCGTGTTCCGTTCATAGGCCAGGTATATTTTTCTAAAGATATCTTCATCAGTTTTCAAGAAAATCAGAAAAAAAAAAAGTTATGTTAGTCATGCTTGAAATTGTTTTCACCTTTCTTCCAGGTGGTACCTGTATGGTCCAATGAACCAGCATCGTGATTAGAAATTTGATTCACTTATAAACAGACGTATGGAAATGCCTGTAATATGCCAGAAAGCCAATGGTTATTCACCAGATGTCTTCAAATGAGATTGTATAGTTTATTGATGTGCAAGTAGGAGAATATTGTATTTATGTACTGGCTGCAGTCCCTCAACAAATTGGTTGTCATTAGCAATATTTAGTTTGTGTCGTCTTCTGCACCCTGTAAGTAGGTGTTTTACGGTAAAGTCTCTATTGCATATATTTCAGGTTGGTTTGTCCTTTCATGGGACATAAGATTGATAGGATAAGTCGTTATAAACTTTGGTTATGTTTGGAGAAGAGAAGGTCTAAACAAATGTTATTAACAGATATTTTTAAGCTTTTTGAGACTTCTGATAAATGGTTGAGAAACATAGTTAATGGAAGGTGACACTCTAAACCTAGTAAATTTCCTAAGAAAAAGGTTCTCGCGCAACTTCAGATGGTAGTAGAAATCAGATGTTTAAAGTTTTAAATGTTGATTTCTTTGCTTTAACCGGGTTATCACCCTGTTTCCGCTTTGTTTGTTTATTATATTGTTTTGAGTTTCGAAAGGTAGCTGGGTATTGGAAATGAGAAAGTCGTTGGTTGTTAATGATTAATTTTGAAGTATGAGGAGTAGGAGAGGAAGTGAGCTATATCCACTAACATTCTAAAATATCTATGGGTTCTGAAACGAGAAATTTTCTAGTCGGCACTTCCGGATTGCTTCATGAGGTCAACCTTATAAGCAGGGCTCCTCCCTATGGAGGGAGGGAGGAACCGCGCTAAAAGAGACAAAAGGAAAACTTGTTGAAATGTAAACCCAGGAGTCGTGAACAAGAAATTCTTCTTAATCTCCTTTCCTGTATTTTTTAAATTTTAGTTTTTATACGGTTGAAGTCTATTGATAAGATGAAGTTTAGGTGCTACTTCATGATGAAAAGTGAAGATTATTATTGTTGCAGTTTTTAATTGCTATATGTTTGCTTTGGCGGAAATAAAATCACTTGAAACTTGAGATAGCTGATCGGAATATAATAGGCGGAGGCAGGAGGAAGCTAAGATTTTTTTCTTCTTCCTTCAAGATTTTAGGCTGTTAACCCGTTGACCCCTCTGATATTCTCTAGGATAATGATAGTGTATTACAAAGCTTGTTTATTACTCATGAATTCACCTCAATGTTTTAATTTTCTACTGATTCGATCTAAAAATATCTATTGTGTAAAGGAGCCCATAAAACTTGTCAACTAGAATCCCATCCTGATTGTAACCTATTATACACACTACAGGTAGAAATGTTGGCAACTATGTTGTGAACTATTACCTTCTTAAGATAGTCAAAATTCGCATTTGGCTCTATTCGCCAGACTAGAAAACATTTGCCACTAAAAAACATTTAGTGTGAATATAACTCGTCCACTCAAGACATCCTGAAGATTTTTACCCGGATTTAATGTTCACTCTCAAAATTTAATATTTATGAACCTAAAATGCAATTTAAAATTAAAATAGACCTTAACACAACTTGTACAGATATTTCCATACATACAGGCAGTGTTGTAAAATACCCGGGTATTTATTCTTAAGGGTAATTACCCAGGGTAAATACCCAATTTCATAAATACCCGGGTATTTAAGGTATTTAACTAAACCGCCACTTAGTAATCGAATATTGTAAAATGTCATGGATCTTGCCAGTTTAAAGATATTGCAACACTGAGAAACTATTAAAACCATAATAAATTATAAAATAGGATCACTGAGAGGTTAATAAATAATAAATTATTACCTGAAAATTTGCCATGGACCTTCCGACTACCAATAAAACAAGTTGTTTGCCTAAATTTGATACTACTTTACTGCATTCACAAAAATTTAGTCTCAGCTAAAACTTTGGACTAGGATTATCTCAATTTCTCAAAACACAAATTAAATTAAATTACCTACTCATTGATCAAAACACATGTACCTTTCAAGCCTCTCCACCATAACAAGGGACTTATTTTATTATCTTCTTTGTCATTGTCTTCAAGACCTTCCCAAACAAAGGGCCTTTGCCATAATCCCTTTTGGTCCCTATAGTCAGCTATGTTTTTCCGAAGATCAACTGATTTCAATCTCATGCTTCTGCCTAACTCACACACTAAACAAATGGAAGAGTTCAACAAGTCTGCAGCAAGATGTGCGTTTCCAACACCAAACTGAATGCGTTTCTCCTATTTAGTTAACACAAGTTTTTCCTCCGTTTTTTGAAGAGAAGATTCTGGGTTTTTTGTTGAAGAGTTTTCAGTAATTCTTAAATCTCTTATCAACTGTGTGGATCAGAGGGGCATTTAACTGAATGGCAGTGATAAGTTCAACAATTGGATCAAGGATGTTAACTAGTTTCCCAACTCGGACTCAAAACACTCTGTCATCAAGAAGCTGCCTTCTCATTTCTGGTGAGATTTCCGCTTACTGTAATGTTGTTACTTCTGTATGAGCATAATTTCAAATAATATTAACCAGGATCACAAACTTAAACTTAACTTAAAATGGTTTTGAACTATTATAATAAACATTAAAAATGTTTTTGGCCATTTTTTTAAATTTAAATAAGTCCTTAATAATGAAATAGGCCTCATTAAAACCTTTTTAACATTAATTAACCTTCCCCACTGTAAAAGTAATCATGAAACTTCATAGATATACATTAAGTTGTAAATACCCATAAATACCCGGACCGACTTTTAACTTTCCTTAAAATATTACTAGATAAGTATTAATGTTCATTAAGTTTTTATGATCGAATGGGTATGTTTCAGTCCTTGTTTGCGCCAAAAAATATTCAAAGAAATTGTATCAAGCTCAAAAACTGAAAATACCCACATTTTGGGTATATACCTTCCCTGTGGGTAAATACCCGGGTAAATACCCGGGTAAATACCCAATTTATATTTACCTACCCACTGGGTATTTACCCACCCCACATCACTGCATACAGGAATACCTGTGAAATGTTTGGACTTTTTTCATTATTCTGAATAATTTAGTAAGTCATAAAACTCGTCCATCGACAAGTCTATTAACCAGAAAAATCTGTCTATTAGGAATGACCGGCCGTAATTTTTAATTCCTTGCTTCGACAACCAGTAGATTTCATGCCCAATAATGTTTTCTAAAAAAAATCGTTAACGAAGTAGCCCTTGATACTAAGTAAATTTCTCAGCAAGATGTTTAGTTAACGCCTCAATTCTGAGGACTCTGTTTAATGTAGCCTATAAAAATACAATATATATATATATATATCCCCCTAGAAAGAAAAAAGAGTTGGGTCCTGGAGCTAGACCTTATAAATAAACAAAAAAAAGTTTGCTCTTATGTATTTTTAATAAACTGCTGATTCAATGACTTTTTTTTATTTAAATATGTTCGGGTAGGCCTAGTGGTCCCGAGTGTGTGCTAAAACCATGGGTTCTATTCCTACAACCATTGGGGGCTTTTCTTTGGAAAACAAAAAAAGTATTAGTCATATCCTGGCTTAGAAAGGGTGGTAACCTGTAGAAAACCCGTCCTGGCTGATGACTTTTCTTTTTTCGAAAGAAAGCCATCGCCCCTAGTGCCCTAGTGGGACTCGAACCCACATCCTTGGGCACGGAGGACACTCAGCTTGACACTTACGTTCACCGAGCTCCCAAAGGGAAATTATAAATCTCTTTAAAAAAATATTATGCATACAGCGATGCATTTTTTATGTATTCTCAAAGGAGAAAATCTAGTTCCTCGAGAAGTTTCCAAAATAATAAATTTCTTATTAATGTAAAACTGTACTATAATAATGCCTCATGAATAACTATTTAGGTTATAATAATAAAATAATGAAAAGCCAGCCAAATCCTCCCTACGAGGCCATCACGTATTATTATATTATGGAATGTGTTAGTCACCCTTCTTGATATAATGTACTTGTTTATAGATGTAATAAAAGTTTATTTATTACAGCTTTCTATCAATATATTTTCTATAAATAGGTGTAAGTTATAGGTAATTCGAATCAATTTGCACTCCATTATAAATAATAAGTACAGCTGACTCAGTTTATTAATATTTTGCTTTTATGAAAATGAAATCGAATTGAATCACTGGTTTTATTATATATAAGTGACCATAAAAAAAAAAAATAAAAAAATAAATCACAAACGTTTCCTTCCTAATTCAAGACAAGGGAACAGAAATAATCTATTACATGTCAATGCATTAGAAATTTGTTTGGTCTTGTCGTTGGCATCTCCTTTAAAGACAATGAAAACACAATTTTCTTGCAATTTGCTTTTTCTGCAAGGTCTTTATTAAAAAAAGACAAAACAGGATTATGATTGGGCGTTCAATCAGTTTCAACAATTTCATCGCCTAGAATTATTATTCTACACCGCTAATGGCCAAGATTTGTCGATGCGCCGTTACATTTTTATTTATTTTACGAGCTTCGCAACAACGGCGACTTGCTCTTTTTTTTAAGATAACGTAAAAAATACAAATTTATATGTTCACAATTATCAGTAACTTATAATACTAAATACAACAAAAGTTTGAAAAGAGCATACGACAAAAGTTAGGATGTTTGTGTTAAGAATTATGTGCTAAACATTATTTAGAGCCTTGCTATTTGAAATATAGTTAATATATTTATTTGGGGTCTCCCGTGGTCTAATGGCTAGCGCCTTGGATTCATAAGCGGGAGATGGTGGGTTCGATTCCCAACCTCCAGCAGGAATTTTATCATCCCACGGCTCGCTGGTAAAATTCCTCGCTACACCCTGGATGTCGGCGCTAATGACCTAGATGTAGATGCGCCGTAAAAAAAAAAAAAAAAAAAAAAAAAAAAAAAAAAAAAAAAAAAAAAATTATTTATTTAAATTTTAACGTCCATTTATTATTAACTACGAATTTTAGGACGGGTTATCTATAGGTTACCACCCTTTTCTAGCCAGGATAGGGATGATGCCTTTTCTTTTTTTCGAAAGAAAAGCCACCACCCCTAGTGGGAATCGAACCCACGACCTTTGGCACGGAGTGTTAAGTCAATTTTGTAGTTTTGTACGCTCCAAGGAGGGAATGTTAACGGTGTGTTTGTGTATGTGGGTGTGTGTAGTGCGTCTCTATCAGTGTGATGTTGCATGTTTCTTATGAGCAGTGGCTTCTGTTTTGGATTTTTTTTGTATGTATTTGTTTATCAGAGATTATTACATGTCAAAACACATTAAATTAGTTATCAGTTACATGTAGTATAAATATTTATTATATCATGATCAAATTTAGCTCCCAAACATGTGACAATACATTTAAATGATTCGGCACCCAGGAAATCCATTTTGAAAAACTGATTGAGGGACATTTATTGTAATTAGTACAAGCTTTAGCACCATAATGAATATATTTATTTATCATATGCAATTCTATTAACCTTTAGAACCACCTGTTAACCAGGTTAGTTCTATCTGATTTATGTAAGACAAGCCAACCATTACACCCTTTCTTCTCTCAAAGATTGAGACGGCTTGGCTGTCTGATTCTCCTTCCACTCCTAGTCCTAACTCCTTCTTCTCTTCCTTCATTATCTTGTCTTCTATTCCCTTCTTCCTGGCTCTCCTTCTCTTCTGATCTTCTTTGTACCTCTTTAGATCCACTATTTACATCAATTTTTTCACTCCTTTTCTTTGCATCTTCCTGTCTCGGACAATCCAAAGGCGAAAATCGTGATTCACAGGGTACTATAAACACACGGTTTCTCCTAAAATTTCGCCCAGAAACATCTATTAGATATTCTCTTTCATTAAGGCCTTGGTCTAAAATGGTCCCATATTTCTTTAAATTTTTCACCCATACCTTCTCACCCTTCCTTAAGTGTCGAAGGTTACAGGCTCGATGTCTGTTATCAAAATTTTCCTTCTGCCGGGCTTTTGAATTCTCCCACCATTTTCTATACCAGTCCAAATCTGGCCAAGCAGGGATCAATTGTTCCTCTATGATTGGTAAGGTTGTCCTTATCCTCCGCCCAAATAAAAGCTGAGCAGGACTAAAGCCACACTCCAGCGGTGTTGATCTATATGCCAATAAGCCATCGCTGAAATCTTTATTCTTTTTAAGAATATCTTTAGCGATCCGTACAGCACGTTCTGCCTGACCATTCGAAGACGGATACCTTGGGCTTGATGTAATTATCTCAAAGTTATATTCCTTTGCAAAATTGTTTAGTTCCTTGCTGTTGAAAGGGCTGTTGTCTGCTCTAACTGTAGATGGAATACCATGCCGAGAAAATATTAATTTGAAGGTTCCTATAATGGCACTAGAATCAGTTCTACTCAACTGCAATAATTCTATGGATTTTGAAAAATAGTCTTGCATGACAAGGTAGTTTTTACCTTTAAAGTTCAAAAGGTCAACCGCAACCTTTTCCCATGGTCTCTTAGGCATATCGCTTGGTATCAGTGGCTCACGAAGATTAACGGAATTTTCAATACACGGTAAACAGTTTTCTATCTTCTTCTTTATGTCCACCGTAATTCCCGGCCACCAAACAGTGTTCTGTGAATGAGCGATGCATTTTGTAACTCCTGGGTGTCCTGAATGTAAGCTGTCCAGGACTTCTTTTTTTTTTGAGATTTCGGCACAAAAACTCTAGTATTGTACAGAATTAACCCCTCTTGGTAGACAAAAGATCCTCTCTCTTTGTAGAATGGGCTATTCTCTAATCTAGTCCAGTCACCGGAGAGTATCGCTTCTTTTAAAAGTTGGCTTACTGCGTCTTCTTCTTGCGCTTTCATGAGTTTCTTGAGTCTTGAATCCCTAATTCGTAAAGACGAAACAAGTTCTGAAACATGAAGTTCGATTTCGTCTAGAACATCTTTATCCCCAGGCTTTTCTAACGGATTTCTAGAAAGCAAATCAGGAGTTGTAAATTCTTTTCCTTTTATATATTGAACACGGAAGGTAAATGGTAACAACCTCATTCTAAATCTCTGTAGTCGTGCCGACAAGCTTGCAATAGGTTTCTGACCTAGAATTTCAACCAGAGGTTTGTGGTCTGTCAACAAATCAAATTTCATTCCTAAAATGAACTGCGAGAACCTTTCGCAGGCCCAAGTTAGTGCTAAAGCTTCTTTTTCAATTTGAGCATAGCGTGTCTCGACTGAACTTAAAGTTCGCGATATGAATTGAACTGGCATCCAGCCCTTAGCAAACTTCTGTTCTAGAGTTCCCCCGATTCCAAAGCTGGATGCATCAGCGCAAACACGTGTTTCCCTCTGTGGGTCAAATGTCGCTAAAGAGACGGCATCACTAACAAGTGATTTTAGTTTATTAAAATTCGAATCGTGTATGTTGGTCCACATCCAAGTATTTTTGCTACTCAATAATTCTCTCAAGGGTTTGGCATAATCGGAAAGGTGAGGGATAAATTTCATCAAATAATTAATCATACCTAGAAAAGACCTTAAGTCTTTCTGATCCTTAGGTTTTGGCATTGCCGAGATTGCTTTAACCTTTTCTGGATCGGGTTTAATGCTGCCATTTTCCAAAACATGTCCTAGAAAGTTTAGCTTATTAACTTTAAAAATACACTTTTCTCTATTAAGTGTGATCCCATACTCTTTTAGGCGATGTAAAAACTTGGTGAACCTATTATCATGTTCAGCTTCAGTTTCACCATAAACCAGAAAATCATCCGCTAAGTTAATAACACCTTCTAGGCCTTCAATTGCCTCAGACATTCTCCTTTGGAAGTGTTCAGGAGCAGATGATATACCAAATGGTAAACTTTTAAAATGATATCTGCCGAATGGTGTAATAAATGTAGTCAACTTTTGACTTCTTTCGTCCAAAGGGATCTGCCAGAAACCGCTATTGGCATCTAATTTAGAAAGAAATTTAGCAGAATTAAGCTTACACAGTAACTCATCAACAGACGGTAATATAACCTTTTCTCTTACAACGAATTTGTTTAATTCAGTAAAGTCTACACAGAGCCGTATCGTGCCGTTTTTCTTAGGCACAACTACTATTGGCGAGCACCATTCTGTTGCTGCCGAAATAGGAACGATGATGTTTGACTTGACCATTCGGTCTAATTCAATTTGTAGTTTCCTCTTGAGAGGAATCGGAACTCGCCGGGGACATGAAACAGAAAAAGGTTTAGCATTTGGAGCAAGCCGGATTAAATATGGGTCGCCTTTGACCTCCCCAAGGCTTTGGAAAACTTTTGGAAATTCGTTTAAAATCTTATAATCATTTGGATGATTTGTTACTTCATCTACCATAAGCTTGAGTAGTTTAAAATTTGCTATGGCAGCCTTCCCTAGAAGTGGTTCTTTTTGTCCTTTTACAACATACACAGTTTCTGTATGGTCTATTCCATTTTTAGACATCACAACTTTAACTTTACTAAGCACTTTTAGTTGGCTACTGCCTGCCCCATGAAGCTTTCTAGACGTTTTGTGCATCTCCAAACGCAGTTGTTCGATCATATTTGGACCATAGATGCATACGTCAGTTCCTGAATCGATTTTGAATCTGACGTCTTTCCCATTGACTTTTATATTTGTATAAAATAAATCATCTACCTGAGATGTTGCTGTAAAATGTACAACCCCAAGACTGCCGCAGCTGGAACTGGAACTCCTTCTGTCCACCTCGTCGACCTTCTTGGCAAAACGACAGGCTGACTTCCAATGGCCCCTCATCTTGCATGAAAAACAAATAGAGTCCTCAGCTGGACATTTCTGATGATGCTCATCACTGTAAGCTGCTCCGCATCTGTAACAAGATCTATTAAAATCTTTTCTTTGGCTCTTTACTCGTTCTGGTCCCTTAGAAAGACGGCGATCTTTATTAGGATATTTCCTAGAAACAGCATCACACTCTACGATTCCAGGATTGTTATTTGATTGGCCACGGATCATGTCTTGTTGCGCCTCTATGACAGAAGCTAAACGGATGCGTTCAACAGCCTCATCTATCTTCAACTCTTGACGTAACTGTAGTTCAGTAGAAAGATGTCTATCGGCTAGGCCAGTAACTAATTTCAGCAATAACAAGTCTTTTCCGAAATTACAATGTTCACAAGCCCAGTCACATTTGGCTGCTAATTTGTACAAGTCCTGTATATAATTGTCTATCTGTTCAGTCGGTGCCTGTGTTCTCAAAAGAAATTTTGAACGTTCGTAAAATAAGTTTTTTCTTAGCCTGAAATGATCGTCAATATGTTTCTTCACCTGGGCATAAGTGTTTCTTTTATCCGGAGGTAAACCAATAGAGGTTAGAAATTCATCTCCCTCCAAACCCAAAGAATAAATAAAAAAATTAATTTGTTGGCATTCACCTTTGTTACTGAGACCGCTTGCTGACCTGTAAATTTCAAACCTTCGTATCCATTGCGGCCATTTCGAACAATCTTGGAAGTTAAATTCTTCAGGAGGCTTAACTTCAAAGCCAGTAGTTCCTTCCTCTCTTGAAGACTTCCAAAAAAGCTTTTGTAATTTCTTCAATTGAAGACATTTATTTTATTTTTTTAATTTACCGCTGCCACCATGTAATAAGTACAAGCTGTAGCACCATAATGAATATATTTATTTATCATATGCAATTCTATTAACCTTTAGAACCACCTGTTAACCAGGTTAGTTCTATCTGATTTATGTAAGACAAGCCAACCATTACATTTATAGCCCTATATGTTTCCCCCTAAATCTATATCCCTGAGTATGAGGTTTACAAATAACCCACCCTATTATTAACCAAAACATATTATAGAATCGATTAGAACGTCCATGCCGTTTTTTGAGACATCTCTAAACAGCGTAAATAAAAAAATCAATTTAACATTTTAACCATTGATATATTTTTGTTCACTTTCTACAAGTTGTCGCCTTCCAATTTAAATTCCATTGCTCTGGTTTTGATTCAAACTAATTTCAAAGTTTATTTAGCACATTCTGATTAGAATTTAACTTTTACTCTTACAAAATATTTTGTAATACGAAATAAGTGAAAATCCCTTAAGCTCTCAAATAAATTCATTAATTTTTTGTAGCGTTGTTTGACCCTTAAGTAGTCATAATAAAGCAACACATAGTGGCCATCCCCCATTCGCGAAGAATTCATCATTTCTACGATCCGATTAATATTTAATAAAACCTTTGTTACTAAAATTAAATCGATGTCCTGAACAGATAAATTCTGCTTTCTCCAACTTTAAAGGCAGTCCTTATGCTATTAAAGGCTGGGGCATACAGGACGCGATCTGTATCGCGGCAGGCAGCGATCCAATGATCGTTGCGGCGGTCGGCGATAAGGGGACATCACATGGGACGCGATATCTTTTGGAGAAATACAATTCTTAATTTAAATAAAGAATATACATTCAACAAGCAAGATAGAATTCATGTATTTTTTATTAAACCAACTGAACCTCAAAACATATGATTTTTATTGAATTATTCAGTTTCTTCACTCGTTTTATGACTGGCCTGATATTTTAATAATTAGATGATATTTGTTCTGGAAAAATGACTGACTGCTCATCGGTAAGATATTAGCCATGATAAGTCAATGAGTAATTTATTTACTCAGTAATCAGTTGTCAAGTCATCATTAGTCATTCTTACGGTAAACATTAACTCAAGTGCCTAGTACATGTATTGTATTACTAATCACACTGTTCAATTATCTGTACATTTCTATATTTAATTACCTAGAGAAGACAAAATACCAGCTCATTTGAAGAAATGGTTTGAATAACCGCTGGCGTTAAAGCATATAAAAGAAACCTTAAACCCTTAGGTATAGTGGCCAATGTACTGGCAATCTCGAGCTCATACAGGTGTATTGACAAGAGTGAAATCGACGAGGAAGCTATACACTTATTTTATAAAAATGTATTCATCCTCTAACATCCACTTATAAATAAAAAATATTTTTGAGACAGATTATATTTAACGAATTTTCCTTTTCTAGCCGGGATAGGGGTAATACCTTTTCTTTTTTGGAAAGTAAAACCACCATCCCTAGTGGGAAACTAAAACGCTTTAATAAAAATAGTAATAAATATTATTATATGCATTATAGTATATTATTATTACTCGAAGGTTAACAGCACTTCTAATTTCGATTAATGGGATCATTCGAGAAAAAAAATTGATGCTCCTAGAGCTACTTATTAAATACGCACAATAAACGGTACTGCCAGATATCACCTAAAAAGTGGAGTTCCGGTGTGTCCAAGTGTCATGAAACCACATAAAGTGATCCACACGAAAGAGTAATACAATGTCTATCACCTAAACACTTAAGAAACACCCATAAATATAGACACGTAAAACACTGAGATGTTAGGCGAAATTCATCCACTAAGGAAGTTTTTTAGAGTTAATGATTATTTGCCTTTATGATTTGATATATCTGCAAAAATTATAAAGAGCGAATATAATTTAAATTTTACTCATATACCAAGAACTTTTCTTGATTTTCCGCTCGGTATTGAAAATCATAGCCACTCCCTGAATGTCAGATATAGACCCTTGCGGATCCTGCCGACCTTGCTTCGAACTAGGAAGCGTGTAGAGAGATCTTGTCAAGGACCTGAGAACAGAAAAGGAAGTATTTGCGGTTTCTTCTCCTCCTTCTGGGGTTCCTGTTCTCTCTTGGTGTCTCTTCATTCCTTACCGCCTCGCCACTAACAACATCTACCCAGCCTCCAGACTGCTGGAATGAATCAACGTTCAATTCCGACTCAGATCGGTGCCTTCCTATTGACGGAAAACATTTTTCCTTAAAAAGAAAAAGCAATATTGGAATTTCCTCTTCTAGATGCCATTGACTTATATTGCCAGTTCGTTGCACCAGCACTTATTGGTGAGTCGAATGTTAGACTGGATTTCTCAAAAATATTAAGAAATATGAGGATTTCGTTAGAATTTTTAATTAATGTTAATCCTTAAGTAAATAACCAATACCATTAGAATGTCTAAACATCTTGGACGCTAAACATTATCTAATCTGGTTTGATTCGAAAGGTATTCTAAATTCTGGTGAACACTATATCCACATTAAATTTCATATTGAGTAAACCTCAATTTCTAATGGACTTTATTTGCTTTTTTTTTCCAACAGATCCGCATTAGTTTGGCAGAATATAAACAGTGTTTCCTCAAGGGGGAAAAATAACTGCTCTACAGGTAAATGATGATTTGGGTTCCGGAATTAACCCTTATACTAAGGGACCGATTTAGATTATTTATACATCACATGAATACGTTGCAATATAAAAACCGTTTGCATGGCGTATGGGGGGGGGGGAATGTGTCATAAAAACCTTAAAAATAAATTAAATAAGATCGCTTAGTTAATAAAAAATAGTTTATTTTAGGTGAAATAGTGTTTTAGTTGCCTAAAACTATTTTAAATTCTAAATTTTTCATATTCTATGCCCCGGAAATGGTCTCAGCCCCCCTCCCGAAATTTTCCCAGCCCCTCCCGAAATTATTTCCTATATACGCCCATGACCGTTTGAGGCGTATAAGTAATTTGTTTCCGGCTTAAACCCCTCCTCGAGATGAACCGATTTTTCTTGGTAACAAACTCATCTAATCGTTAGTTTGCATGTATGCTGAATTTCGTTGAAAAGAAAGAAAAATTGAGTAAAAAAATATCATTTTAAAACACTCGCGCACACACACATATATGCATTTATACACATACGTATATATATATATATATATATATATATATATATATATATATAATGGTGCTATAATCTTTTAAGATATTATTCATTAAATGATCCTTAGCTTATTACATGCTCCTTACCCTTAGACAGTGGAAGGTTCTCCTCCTCAAGTTGAGGCTAAAGTTAGGTTTTAAGTATATTCCCCTGAAGAGGCACGAAAATGGCGCGAAACAAGTAGGGAAGAGGAATAAAAAGTGTGAAAGTGTGTGGCGTAGTTTTATTGACCTTCCGCCTTATTCGCCAATTTTAAGATCTAAGAAATTTTCAATCGAATTTCAGCTCAGTACTTTATTTACGAAGGCTGCCGATTTTAGAAGTTCTACATTTTAAAATGATAAAGATAAAAAATAAAATAAAAGTAAAATCCTGTTTAGGTTAATTTTAGAAAATTATTTCATATACTTAGTTAAGTATTTCCCTACCAATAATTCTCTTCCTAACGAAACTTAATCCTCTTTTGATTCTTGTTAGATGATAATTTATTGAAAAATGAATGTTGCGTTTCATTTTTAAAAATATTCAAATTTGATGTCTAAAAACTTGTAGATTATGAGAAAAAACGTAAAAATTCAATTTTTATTTGTTTCCTGAGGCTCTAAGGGGAAATATTAAAAACAAAAACAGATTTAAATGATTCCCTGTACGTTCGTGACAATTACGTGTAGAAGTGTTTAAACCCAGAATTAAAATTCCAACCCGACCAAACCCAACCAGAAAAAGAGGTACAATTATCTGAATGCATCAAATCCCTAAGCTACTAGGGCAGTTATCTGTCATGATCAGTAATCAGCTGAAGTGCCTTCGTGACTACTAATAATGCCTGAAGCCGTTCATCACGCGACGTCGAAACGTTCCGAGTGATAAATAAATGACAGGGAACCTTTTTATTTATTCCGAAATAGCTAATTGAGAAAATCATCTGATTGATAAGCAGAATGTCTTCAATCGACTCCAGAATTTCGAGGGTCAAGGGCATTGAAGGAATGGTTTAGATTTAATAAGGATACGTTGGTGTTTTATTGGAGGACGAAGCTTGTTAGAATTAGATGGAACTCTTGGTCATAGCAGAGTAGTGTTTTGCAGCTATGCTCGGTATCAGAATTAGTTCGCTAGTAGCATCACTCTAGGTCATATGTCGGCAACAACCGGCCCGCGAGACATTTTGAAAAACCCAATTAGAAACTAAAATGACTGGATTAGGCTAGGGCAATTTCCCTGTGGGAAATAGCTTGTATCATGGCTGTGTCTAAAGGGTGCATAATAAGTTATCCATCCACGCAATTTCTTATTCATCATTTATTGCCCAGAAGTAATGCTTAATATTACTTATCGATGGCCTAGAATGAAAACCTCGTTTCTAAAAAATAAAATTAATTAACTTTTATACCTAATTAGATGGATATTATGGTTACTGAGAAAGCTACAAGGTTGGCTTCTTCGTCGATATAGTCCAGGACGAGTAAGATAGAGTATCTTTGACACTCAAGGATTGTCAAATAGAATCTTATCCGTCTAATAACGTATAAAAGTTATTAAAGTTTTTTTTTAGATATGAGGTTTTCATTCTAGGCCATCGTTATGTGTGCAGTAAGTTACAGCCTGTAACTAAGTCCACTGTTAGCACTTTCCTCCGAAGGAAAGTAGCTATTGAGGTTGGACTCATGACGGAATTTTTGAAAAATTTCTTCAAATCTTTATCGATCCTACCTAGTAGACACCGAAAATGACCCCCGTTAAAATTTATATATATCTATATATATATATATATATATATATATATATATATATATATATATATATATATATATATATATATATATATATGCATATATATATATGTGTCTGTTAACACGATAGCGGCCAGAGTTTTTGTTTTTTCGTCACGAAACTTGGTATATAGCATTCAATTAGCAAACGATTGAACGAGTTCGTTAACCACCAAAATCGGTCCACCGGAAGGGGGGGTTTACCCCGAACCCAAAACACTAATTTGACCATTTCAGCCGTAATATTTGTTATATTTCAACGAAACATGGTATTCGTAGTGGTAATATAGAGAGAATAGTGAGATATAAAAATGAACTAAATCGGTTCATAAGGAGGGGGGGTTTACTCCGGACCGACAATACCAATTCGCCACTACCAGCCGTGATTTTAGGTATATTTCGACGAAACTCGGTATTCGTAGTGGTAATCTACAGGTAAATATGTGTTGTAAAAATAAACCAAATCGGTTCATTAGGAGGGGGGTTTACTCCAGACCCACAATACCAATTCGCCACTACCAACCGTGATTTTTGGTATATTTCGACGAAACTCGGTATTCGTAGTGGTAATCTACAGGTAAATATGTGTTGTAAAAATAAACTAAATCGGTTCATTAGGAGGGGGGATTTACTCCGGACCCAAATTACTAATATACTCATACTGGTCGTAATTTCTGCTGTAATGTAACGAAACGCGGTATACGTCGTGAGTAACTCATGAGAAAGAAGTGTTGTAAAAATGAGCTGAATCGGTCAATCGGAAAGGGGGGTTTACTTTGTAATATATTTCAATAGAAAATCCAGCCAGACATAGGTTCACAAAGGCGCCGCAAGGAGCGCTAGAGGGATTGTATCCGGTTCCTGCGTTAGATCAAAATACGATAATATGAGGTTTTTTGTATTTATTACGTAGTATAGTAGGTACCATTACAACTTAAAAGAGAACTATTCATGTTTTTATTTTATTTATGTAGGATATTTTAAGCAAATTGTTCTGGAAAGCAGTCTACACTACCCAAATTCTGAGGAAAGTGCTTAGTTATGCAGCTCCTGCGTGACGGACTTTTTTAATCTCCAATGATTTTGCGTCATAACCTCTGAAAATGTGACGATAGTACGATAACTAGGTGGGTTAGTCTCCATAGCAACGGAACTCTCGTGTCCGGACGTTGCCGAAGCGTTACAGTTTTAGCGTCACACTAGGCCATAGCTAAGACATATCCACGCCAAAAATAATATTACACTACTTACTCACACTCCAAATGAGGAAGATTGAGTGAGATTGGGTTTGTCGCAAGTGAGCGAGCAAGGCGAATGTCACGTTGATTTCGTGTCGCTATTTAACTTTCGTTGTTTGTAAATTTTTTCTAGCATAAATATGCTTTAGAGGTGACTAAACTGGAAAAAAAGGTTACAAAAAAGTGTCAGCTGGCGTTCGCGCAAGTGCAGAGCCTTACGCATGTGCAATGGCATTTGCACATGCGCAGTGGCGTTCGCGCATGCGCAGTGGCCATGTACGAAAAAGAAGACTGTATGTGTAAAAAAAAAGTGTCTGCTGGCGTTCGCGCCTGCGCAGTGGCGTTAGCGCATACGCAGACTATATGTTATACAGCACTGTGTATAGGTTTGTCGGGTGGACCTAGGCGTTCCAAAAATGTGTCACAAAAAAGTGTCCGCTGGCGTTCGCGCAGCCTAGTGGCCATTTACGAAAAAGTAAACTGTATGTTTTAGAGTACATTACATAGGTTAGTCGGGTGGACCTATAGTATTTATGTTCGTGAATTTGAGTACAAGGCTTCAAACGAAATATTTTTTTATTTTTACGGCGCCTTGACAACTAGGCCATTAGCGCCGAAATCCAGGGTGCAGCGAGGAATCTTCCCAACGAGCCGTAGGATGAGAAAATTCCTGCCGCCGGTAGTGATCGAACCCACCATATCCAGCTTATGAATCTAAGCCACTAGACCACGGGAGACCCTTGTTGTTTGAAATAGTTCTAAATTTCGCGTTACTTTAATAAACAGTAGTACATTAACATTTTCGTATTATTTCAGTTCTGGTATCTATCGCTAATAATTATCAAAAGTGCTTTAAACTCTACTATTATTTTATTTTGAACCATCTACGCGGCCCAAGAACGAATTGGCACGCTAAAGTTAGGCCTTCAAAATGTCAAAGTTTGCCCATACTCTAGGTCTGACGGGTCGAAAAAAATCTCTTGATCTCCAAAGTTTCCGCAAAGCTTTTGATCAAATTAGTTCTTTACACAGTATAATCTGTGAGAGTATTAAGGATATTAATTCAACTTTCCTTCCGAAGGTGTATTTGTCGTATCAATGAAACACTTTGACCTATGTCATAAACACTGTGAAATACTCGAAAATAAAGGGAAAGTTTATTATGAAAACGAGCAAAATCTGACTTTGATTAAGCTTCTTTTAAGAAATAGAAACGATCAATGCCGTTGCCTTAGAATGTTCTTAGTTTACGCGGCTACTCCTGTATTGTTTTATTTCTTCTATAGAAAATGAGACATACTCCCTGCGTAAAGAGGAACTCAACAATAGAGTCCCAAGCAGATCTTGTATCTGGGACGAGAAACGGGGTCAAATGAGCATTTATGAGTTCAGCTGAAGACGGACTATTTACTGGAAATGACTCCCTCCCATTTTGTCGAGGCCTTCTTGCTCAGGATTACATACTCCTGGAAGACTTTCTCCTTGAAGGTTTCTCTTGTAACTAGTCATGAGTGCGAGGGTTGTTGTAGCGATCTACGCGAGTATCTTGTAGTAGGAAGTATTAAATCAAGAAAGTATGAAAAACATCCACTCCGCAGGATAAAATAAATATAAATCGTTAGATATGTAATAATTTTCTTACGGTCCACCAACCTCTAGGCTATTAGCACCGTGATTTCTAAAGGTCCACCCACATGTCATATCAAGGACGTCTGGTTATTCCATACGGCACAACAATTATTATCAACAAATCCCCTAAGTTGTGGGTTACGACAGTATACACGCAAGAAATATTCACTGCAGAATTCTATACAAGTAATCTGCCTGGTAAATTTCGTGATCGTTATTCTAAAGATAATGATTTAGTGTTTCAGTTTACGAATTTGGCGAAAATTGGTTCTATGTGCTAGCACCTGCTCGAAATTTAGGCTGTGAAATCTTGAATGTTGCTCGACGCCTTTCAATTGTTGAAGTTAAAATTTAGTTGGACGAGCAACAGGTGTAGCTGATGTTCCAGTTGAAATAAACTTCGGAGTAATTCTTGCTCAGTCAATGCATTTAATTGAGTCAAAAAGTCTTACATACTGTTTACGTTTCATTGTATTTATGGTATCCCAAATAGTTTTATAAGGTGTTAATTGGCGTCTGCCCAAAACAAATTGTTATCACCTGGGTCCATTTCACTGTTCATAGAGGCATTTTTATTATTCTTAGAATCTCTAAAGAATGATTCGAAATATCAATTATATATTGCAACAGAAGTAACTGCAGAAATGTTTTGTAGTCAATTTATTCTTGTTTTAAATATTGTTAATACCTGTAATATTAAAATGTATTTATTTAATTGGTTTTATGACCCGAAGCTAGGCGATTTGCTCAATTGTAGGATGCGAGAAAAATAAACCATCTATAAAATAAATAAATTATATCATTTCTACGTACAAGTAAAGGAAATGAACTACAACACTGAAAACAATAAAGTAATAAATTTAATAAATAATTTGAAATAAATTAAAAACTGCATTCCTTTCGCTATATTTTGGATCAATTTAATTTAATTCAATAATTTAATTTAAGACCGCATACATTTGCTTCTTTTGGTATAGTTACCTATATTTTTAATCAGTGGGTTAGGTTTTCCCCTGCATGCTTTAAAAAACTTGTACCTAAGTGAGCTTGTATATGAAGAATTTATGTGCGGAATATTGGATATGCTATGAATTGTATCTATTTTGATGCATCTGAGTAAGTTTCTTGCCATTCTTATACATTTATTTTGAAATATCTGTACTTTTGTATAGTTACTATTAGATGTACAACTCCAGACGGGACAAGCGTATGTTAATATAGGTCTAATGCAGGATTTGTATGATTGGATTTTATATTCAGAGCTTAACTTATATACAGGGTGTCCCAGTATATTTGTCCACCCCCTTTTCCTCCTAGAGTTGTTGGAATTTCGAAATGAAACTTGGTAGGTCTTAGTTATGTTGCATGAGGTTTCTTTTAAAGGTTTAGTTGACTTTGTAACATTCTCCAGTTTTTCTCCAGCGCATCTAACTCTTGATTTTCCAATGGTGGCAGGTATTTTTTATGTCGAATCCTGATAGAAAATTTAATTTTAAGACTAATTTATTCCGAAACATCTTTTGATCCGACGCACCGTTTGCGCGTAAAATGCAAAAAACTGAAAAAATATCGCTCTTTTGAAACCAAGCCTTTTACGTAAAAACACCTCGATGCAAACGTTGCAGCCTATTAATTTTCCTTTCAAACGATACCAAGATCAAAGTTGTAGGTTTAATATTTAACGGGATATTATGAATGAAAAATATACCTTAAAAGTTTTAAAAAGTAACAATGCAGAAAATCGATGTGAATAGAAAAAAAAGTAGCTGACATAAACAATAAAAAAAAAGTACTTATTTACTTTATGAAAAAAAGTATATAAAAATAACACAGAATAAATTTATTTTTCCATATGAAATTATTATATCATAAAACTAAAAAAATAAATATGTCATTGTTTTCATTCATAATACCCCGTTAAATATTTAATCTACAACTTTGAGCTTGGTATCATCTGAAAGGAAAATTAATAGGCTACAACGTTTACATTGAGGTGTTTTTACGTACAAGGCTTGGTTTCAGTGATAAATAGGAATTTGTCTACAAAAGGGCGATATTTTTCAGTTTTTTGCGTTTTACGCGCAAACGGTGCGACGGATCAAAAGATGTCTCGGAATGAATTAGTTTTAAAATTAAATTTTCTATCAGAATTCGTCATAAAAAATACCTGCCGGCATTGGAAAATCAAGAGTTAGATGCGCTGGAGAAAAACTGGAGAATGTTACAAAGTCAACTAAACCTTCAAAAGTAACCTCATGCAACATAACTAAGACCTACCAAGTTTCATTTCGAAATTCCAACAACTCTAGGAGGAAAAGGGGGTGGACACATATACTGGGACACCCTGTATATGACATTGTGTCTAATTTTAAAATGATACGCTGTATTAGCGTCCATCTCCTAAATTGGATGAAAGGAGTTTTACTCGTTGTTTAAACACACTAATGTCGGCCTCAAGCACTTAAACCATAGGCTTATATAAGGGGGGGGCTGAGGGGCTGCAGCCCCCCCCCCGAAATTTTGATTTGGTGGTAAAAACTTGTCGTAAGACCCTTAAAAATAAATTAAATAAGATCGCTTAGTTCATAAAAAATATTTTATTTTACGTGTAATAGCGTTTTAGTTGCCTAAAACTATTCCAAGCTCTAAATTTTTAGTATTCCAAACCCCGGAAATGGTCTCAGCCCCCCCCCCCCCGAAATTTTCTCAGCCCCTCCCGAAATTATTTTCTATATACGCCCATGACTTAAACAAAAAAAAAGTAAATGATTGTGTTTACTGCTATATTATGTGGCGTGGAGTGGTTGAGAGGCTGTTGGTCAGTGTCAATGTAACAAGAGAGTGACGTCATAGAAGGGATCACCACAAAAAAACAGGAAGCACACGTCCTCCAGCCCATCTATCTCCTTGTATGAGCTATCCTCACCATTTCCCCTCGAATTCCATCCAGAGTTGTCAAGTGACAACGTCGTACTATGTCCGTATGCCTTTTTACTCATACATGCAAACTAGGAGCATCCTTCAACTTAAAAAGTGCAATAATTGGCCCTAAGATATCCTCTATCCTACAGCCTGTTCAGATAAACGGAAAAGTTCAATTCCGCTACAGCGAAATGTTGAGAAATATATTCCCGACGGTTCCACCATAGGCAAACTATCATTTGAAGGAACAACACGATACGTGAAACATTATAGAAACTGATTATGTCTGGTTTAAGACTAGGGAAGGATTTGGAAGGTCATACAAAGGAAATAGTGTCTAATATTTATCAATACTTAGCCAAAGCTAAGACTAAAAACGTTTTAAACCTACTAGTGATAAGGTTATAACAGAGAGAATTGTTACCTCCAATTTCTTGCACGGAGAATATAGGCCACGCCCTTTTCCCTCCAACTAAACCGTCTATTTGAACTGGCTATAGCTTAAATTGTTTTTAGCCTTAGCTTTGGTTAAGTATTGATAAATATTAAACACTATCTCTCTTGCCTGATCTCTCAAAGCCTTCTCTGGTCCTAAACGAGACATAATCAGTTTTCATTGAGTTTAAAGTAGCGCGTTGTTCATTGTAATGGAAATGGAAATGGCGGAGCTTTAGGGAATATTTCCCTCAGAATTTCGCGCAGGCGTGATTAGAACTATTCCATCTATTCATACAATTTAAGCTATAGCCAGTTCAAATAGATGGTTTAGTATATATTCATATTTTAATGTTGTGTATTTTTAAGTAATATATGTATATATATATATATATATATATATATATATATATATATATTATGTATGTGTGCCTGTTATTTTCTTATGTAGCGTGTAATTATTAGTCATCTATGTCGCGTCCATTAACATCTACTAACACCAAATGGGCCAGATTCCTTGGCTATACGATGTTATAAGCCAATAAATATTAAAAAAAAAAAAAAAAAAAAAAAAAAAAAAAAAAAAAAAAAAAAAAAAAAAAAAAAAACTATTCCATCTAACTGAACGGGCTACAGTTATGCTTTATAAGAGCACTAGGTCTGCATGAAAATAGTCGGAGAATTGATTAAAACTACATTTTTAAATAGTTGTTTTAGTTTGATTTTCAAGACGTTATGAGGAAAGGTAAATGCTAACCTGTAAGAATCTATGACATTTTTCACAAATTCTTTCATGACTAGGTCAGTAGCTTCGTTCCTTCGAAATATGCCAAAACGCAGCTATAGATTTAACACAAATTGACGAATTGAATAAATTTCCTGTAAGACATTTGATGCATGTGACAACGAATGTCTGACTTGTTGAACAATAATAATAAATTGTTAATAATGCAATTTTATTTTCTGTTTCAGGTGAGGCTTTTTTTCTATTATCACAAAATCAAGCTTAAGGCCACAGTGAGTACGAGTTTTTCCTGAACATTTTATCATCTACTTCCAAAACTAAATGATAGAGGAATGGAATTGATAATTCTTTCTCTTGATAAAAAAAAAAAATGTTTTACTTTAAATAATAGAATATCGAAAAATTCATCCCTAAGTTATTATTGTTTGGACTTTATGCCCTATGTGTGTAGTTGTATGATATTTAACATTGTAATATGAACTATTTATAGATTCTAAGCTAAGCTTTTCAAATCACACTAGATATCAGTCTTTTATGGAAACACGCTAGGATGAAGCAGTTCCTATGAGTCGGTTTTTTGTTTTAATTATTGAACATTAGCCTGGGCAATTGAGATCCTACGGACGTTTTTAAATTTAAATGTTTATTTAATTTTTTTTGTCTTAAGGGGACAGGAATTAACTTTTTCTAAAATATTTAGAAAGGTTTATTTTCCCCAGTTTAAATTAAACGCTGCAACAGCTCCTTAATTCTAAACCCTCAACAGCATGGGCTCCTTGTTCCTGACAATAAGATTATTTTATATATATATCAGTCTAAAGTTCTCATTTTTTATTCTGTCCTAGATATAAAAAGAATCGCAATACTTAGCCATTTTTAAAAACAGGTTAAAGACTAGGTTTTCTGTATTTTTGATAATTACTGTTAATTTTATAAATCACAGCAACGCTTTAGATGCCTAAGAGGGAGAAAAACATTTAATTTCCTTATTTAGGGGGTGAGGTTAGCTCAGTGGTAGAGCACTGGACTAATAACCTGGAGGACCTGAGTTCAAATCCCGAGAAAGCACTAAAGATTTTTATCTTCTAGTGTCTTCGTTATGGGTTGGATTCGGCCGTCCCTAGACCAGCCAAGCCTATAATTAATTTATTAATGGTGCTAATCAGGCGGCTGGTGCATATTACTGACCATACTATCTCCCTAGTGTGCCTTATGGTCATGAATCAGATGCCTCTATAGTATCTGCCCCTCAGGCCTGTTTGGGGGCTGATTTTTTTACTTATTTAGAAATAAAGTTATATGATGATAATTGAGTTATACGATAATTTTTTTTGGAGACTCGATGGCCGTGAGGGTTAAGGCGTGAGCACTTAACACTCCATGCCAAAGGTCGTGGGTTCGATTCCACTAGGGGTGGTCGCTTTTCTTTGGAAAAAAGAAAAGGCATCACCCCTATCTTGGCTAGAAAAGGGTTGTAACCTATAGATAATCCGTCTTAAAATTCGTAGTTAATAATAAATGGACGTTAAAATTTAAATAAATATGATGATTTATTATATAGTCGCTCGGGATCCTAAACTTGAAGTAATGGCGTCAGACTCGATTGGAAATGGTGAAATATTTTGGAAATGATTCTGCCCTCTTTCCAGGACTTTGTAATGGCGTATATACCAAATGTAATATTCTTGTATTATAGAAAAATACTCCCCATTTATAGACAATTAATGGAGATTTAAGTCACAGTTTAGGTGCTATTTTATGTTATTTTTTAAAATTTAAATTGTGTTTCTAGTGGTATTTAGATAATTTATATAACATGCGTATTTTAATGATAAATTACTCTAAACAATATTCGAATATACTTAAATATTTATATGCTCCCGTCCAATAGTCCACAGTAACAAAAATACTCTTTCCGTGATTAACAATGAAAGTGTTAATATTTTCCCTTTAAACTATTATAACGTGTTGCTAAACATTCTGCCGAGGGTATTTTTAGGACAGTAATAAATTAGTAGTTCCAAAAGGTGTGTTAATTGGAATGCCCCTTAATTTCGCATACAATCTAGAGCAGTGTGGTTGGACAAACCACAACCAGAAGACGGTACGGAAAGGTTATGGCGATGGTTTCATGGAGAAAGTTGACCTAAAGTCCGAAAAGCAATTATCTGCTAATAATATCTCTCTCACACTCCCTTCCATCCCCCTCCCTTCCGCTTTATGCTCTTTCTGGAGTACTGGAGCAATTCCTTTCACGTCTCGTTTTAAATATTACATAATTTTATTCTTTAAAGGAGCCATTATCTCCTAAGCTTTTAAAATATTACTTTCAATAGGGAAATTGGAATACCATTACCCAGATACGATAGGTAATAGCTACATGCTTTTAATATAAAACTTTATATATATATATATATATATATATATATATATATACACACACACACGTGAATATTCGGAAAATTAAAAAGAATTTATATATCGATGGTCACAGGGATATGACGAAAAAGTGACAAAATGAGTTACCTGCACTATGATTATCTATTAAGACTCATGAATAGTGCAGAGAAGTCACTAAATAACAGCCTTGATAGTTGGAGACTTAAATAAGATGTGAGTTTCTTGGTATCTCGTAAAATAGCGTGTATTTTCTGTTAATTCTCTGTTAAAGAGCCGCTCTGAAAAGTTGAGATTTTGAGCTTACCAAGTTATTCTCTGTAGCTATCAATATAGGAAATGGCATTTCAATTTCCTTCTTTTTCTTTTCTTTTTTTTTTTTATTATTTTTTTTTTTTTTAGCGGCGCATCGAAAAATCTGGCTCATTAGCGCCGTCAATTTCCTATTAAAAATATTTTAAAATCCTATGAGGATATCTCTCTCTCTCTCTCTCTCTCTATATATATATATATATATATATATATATATAACGCCTTCCTCATACGTTAAAATATCTTTTCTTAAATTATGTATGTTCATACTAAAAGGTACCAACATTTATAAATAAAGACATATATGTTTATATATATGTGTGTGTGTGTGTGCTTACGGCTTTGCGTTTGTTGGCTTCCGGGTACATTTTTTATAGGTTCTGTATTGTAGGGAAACGGATGAAACCATTTTCATTGTGATATCTGTAACTGTTTTCAGGAAAAGTGTATACAACTAGTTTTTCAAGCTGATTTACGGTATTGGGTATCGTTGTATTAAATTGGAAATTCAACCAAACTAAGATATTAATATTTTGGTTACATTTGGAGTAAAGGAAGTATTCGATAAAAAAGTATTTTTATTAACAGACATGAGCAGTTTTAAGTATTTCCGTAAATATTTTTTAAACGGCTTGGAAATATTGCTAAATTAATTGTAACCATTCGAAAGCCCAATTCGGAGATTAATTGAATAGTTCTTTTTTTTTGTTACTCTTAGTTTTTTTATTGCTTGTTTTTTTTTTCGTTTGAGTATTTCCTACAACTGTAGTCTAATGGTTTCGTTCTTTTCTTTTCTGAAAGTTTTTCTCCTCTGTTTATCTTACTTTTTAATTGGTTATTTTTTAAATTCAACAGTAAAATGAATACATTAGTAAAGCCAGGTAAGAAAACAAGACAATATCTGTCCTGTTCGTTTACAAATGTCCCTAGGGATGAGAACGGATACGCGCTAAGATGATGCAGTTCCTTCGAGTCGGATTCTCATAGTTGGCTCGATGCTAGACTTTTTAAGAAATATACTTTTTTTGTCTTGTTAAAAATAACTAATTTATTTAACATTATTTTTTTATCTTAAAAATCCCTTTTACGGTTTAAGTAAATATTGGTAATATAACATGGAGGGTATGGTTTCTGTGTAATAATTCGATTGGGAAAGTCTGGTATTGCTCTGCCCTAGATTCCGACGAGTACATTTCACGTAGGAATTTGTACGTTATTGTTTTCGTGAAAGTAAAATAATTGGATTCATAAGTTTTAGTTTTTGGAACGATGACGTAATTGTTTCGTTGAGAATGATGAATTTATACTCGATTCTAGTTCAGCAGATGCATCTACAAATCTCCAACTCAAATGAATACAATCAACAAAACTCTGCGTTACATTAGCGTGTTAAATTATTATAATCGTTCGACTGAGATGGTTCTATTAAAATTTAAAAATTAACCTTTTTTGGCAGGATATTTATTAGGTTTTAGAATGGTAACTATTAAGATACCAAAAACTATTAAGAATAAAATAAAATAAAAGGTTGTATATATATATATATATATATATATATATATATATATATATATATATATATATTTATATATATATATATATATATATATATATATATATATATATATATATATATATATTGCTTACTTTTGATGATTCCAAAGGCCGGAAAAATTCATCAACTCAAACAATCTTTTCTAAAAACCGAACTCAATCATTTAGTGTTCACATTTCTCTAAAAATGTTAAAAATAACACTTTGGAAGATGTTTCATTCCCCCACATCAAAATACATCTAAAAAGTGCATCTTTTTTTTAGCTAAGCCAACATCCTAGTTATTGCTTTACATATGAAGACAATCTATAATAATCTATGTAATCTATAATATTAATATTCAATTAATGCTTTTTTTTTTTTAATACGCACCGACATATCGGCCATTTGCGCCAAGTAATGCTTATAATTTATGTTAAATTTCTTTGTTATTTAATGAATTTTTAATTTTGCGCCCTTCATAAAAAACAAAGATTTTTTTATTTAGAATATCCAATCCGTTTTTTTTGTTATATCTGATACCTACCATTTCTCCGTCCACAGAGGGATAATGACTACATATTGCTTGAATGAAAAGCGACCACCCCGCCCCCACGTCTTTAACGCTTTCCTTATGAATTTTGTATTATTAATGAATGATCATGAATTATGGTTGTAATAATGGTCCATGATGTGGTGTGGGATAAGGAATTCTGCAAAGAAGGATATTTGAGCTTCAAAGAGAGTTAAGTCTTTCATTGCTATCCTCTTGTGTATTATACACATACAGGACAATGGCAAAGGACAACGGCTTTTCAATAAAATTTCGTAGAAAAAAAATCCATTATTTTTCTCATTTTTCTCCTAACAAGAGTCGTGAAGAAAAAGGTTGTGATGATTTTGACCTGGTGAGTTCTGAGGCCATAAATTCTCTAGTGCAGTAAATTGTCAAAATAAATAAATAAATTCAGAGAAACTCCACATTTGTGTCTATTAATCTTGATGAATAATAAAAGCGTCCACATGTAAAAAGATAAAAACCCACAATTAACCCAGGTGCCGTTCACAACGCCCTGTCTGCCCGGTGGTAGAAGTAACAACCAATGCCCAAGCCCGTTTAGACTATAAGAATCATATTGTTAATAATATATATATATATATATATATATATTCCTTTTTTATCCTAGGAGGCATGGGGTCATTAAGCAGTCTTCCTTTATTGTACTACTTTTTTTTATTGGGCCTGCTTAATAAGTATTAAGCAGGACTCCAGAGGGAGTACTTGGTAACGGGAGGACTTCCTTGCAAGAAGTGCCCCTGAAGAGGTGCGAAGAAAAGATGCACGAAACATGTCGGGCCCAATAAATAAAGTAGTACAATAAAGGAAGACTGCTTAATGACCCCATGCCTCCTAGGATAAAAAAGGAATTTTGATATTTTGGGTCATCTATAAGAATAAATAATATATATATATATATATATATATATATATATATATATATATATATATATATAAATATATATAGATATAAATATAAATCACGTGTCTGCCTGTTATTTATTTTATTATTTAATATTACATTATTATTTTATATTATATTATTATTATTATTTATATTATATTGTTATTTTATATTACTGTTTATTCATTTATTTTATTTTTTCGGCTGGTCACCATATTATTCGACCAATTATTATTATAATCAAAGCCCTATGTTAACTCCTATCATCGGATTCTATTTAATTTTGAGATCATGACCAATTAATTCAAAACCAATTACTTCATTGTATTTATTATTCTTATTTATCCCCATTTTTTATTATTGCTTTTATTTTTTGTTATTCAATAGAGCAGATCACCCTTGTTGGGAAGCTCTCGAAATGAATGAATAAATTGTCAAAACATTTTCAAGGGTGACAAATTAAATGGAAACGGTTAAAATTGAAATAAAAAGGGTGACAACTGAGTTGTAAAGCGTTACGTTTGCTTTGGAAAGGGTTACATTTGAATTGGAAAGGGTTGCTTGTGACTTGGAAAGGGTAGTATTTGATTTTTAAAAGGGTACAGTTTACTTGGAAAAGGTTCAAATAGACTTCCTATATACATATAATGGAGACAACTTTTGGTCTCTCTAGTAGGTAGGATTTAAGACTATTTTTAAAAATTCTGAGAGCAACCTCTATAGCTAAATACTTTCCTAAAGAGCTGCAATTGAATTTTATGGATATATTTTAATTTTAGATGTAGCATTATATTGAAAAATATTAACTGGAATTCGAAGAGAGTATAAAGAATGTTCAAATGCAGCATTAAACATTTTGCTGTGATATTTCCGGGAATGGTATCGACCTTCCATTAATATTGTGAAACGAGGTGAACAAACTGCACTCCCTCTTGTGCAACAGCAATCGACCGCTGCCAACAACAAGGGGAAACACAAATTACAACACTTTTTAGAATAAGTTCACTAATTCGTCATATGGTATTACTTTGTCCTAAATTGAGAAAGAGTGGGCTTCCCCAATTTGAGAGACAATGTTACACATTTTTGAAACATTTCTTCAAATCTTCAACAATTCTGGCTTTCAAATAGCGAACATGACCCGTTGAAATTTATATATATATATATATATATATATATATATATATATATACTTATGTGTGTCTGTCAATACAAAATGTTTTTGTGTGGGCACAACTGTTTCGCCATCAAACTTGGTGTATAGCATTACCATAATGAACGATGGGATGAGGTCGTTAACCAGCGAAATATATCCATCGGAAGGGGTGTTTACTCCGAAAATAAAACTATTATGCCCCTGAGGGTCAATATTTTGGTTTTATTACGATAATACTCGGCGTAGATCGTGCTGATCTAAAGAAAAATATGTGTCTTAAATATAAAACAAAACGGTCCATATTGATTGGGGACTGACTACAGAACCAAATTATTAATTTGTTCGTACCCGCAGTTAATTTTACATCCTCGCGGTTTGGGTTTAATCGTGAACAAGTAAATAACAAAATTAATAATTGGATCAGCTGTTCATTACAAATATTAAATAGCAAATCTATCTATCTATTTTGCATTTATGTCGATTTTCTTAAGTACATTCAGGGCTACAGCATAAACAATCCACCTTGCTAAGGAATTTGCTTAGTTATACTGCTCCTGCATGACGGACTTCCTAAATCTTCACTTGATTGCCCATATTTATGTAAAATAAAAACTGACGTGAAACATTAGGATTGATCTACTATTAGTAAACCTTAACTTGAATAACCTCAAAACAATAATTTATGGACTTATGTAGTTTTTACATTTATGAAATAATGTATAACGTATCCGCTTAGTTATTAAGTGTTAAACTTTTTTCGGTAATACTGAAGGAGAGTGTCCTCAGCACCGATTTTCTTCAAAATTTGCAATATAACGTATTTTGATGCACTAAATACGAATCCGTTGAAAAAAAAAGTTGCTCGCAACTAGGAAAGAAGTTATTAAGCACTAAAGTTCACTGTTATGGAGGTTATAAAAGACGGGGTAAACAGCTTATATGTAAACACGCGCCTGCGCAATAGTCCTTAATGACGAAGTGTAATTGAAATTTAGACTCACCTGTGGTAGCTGACTTGGTCGTAAACTGTCGCTTTTGGGCATACGTGCTATGCGTTTCCGCTCGCTCCGCTCGCTCAAGAAAACATCAAAACCCCTAGTCAATCCAACTCGCAGAAATGAAAAGAATTCTATGGCCCAAAAGTCGTCCAAGGCAGTCTTCCCTAACCTTCATAACAGTTAACTTTTTTTTAAAATAACTTCTTTCCTAGTTGCGAGCAACTTTTTTTTCAACGGATTCGTTTTTAGTGCATCAAAATACGTTATAGTGCAAACTTTGAAGAAAATCGGTGCTGAGGACACTCTCCTTCAGTTTTACCCTTTTTTCCTAATATTTTCATCCTTTTTGTGAAAATCTTCATCATCTTGATTAGTTCGTGTGAAGAGACTCCTGTAGTTATATCCATACATACATACATCGGGAGAGAGTGTGCCGATCAGTAAATCGGAGCAGCCTACACGACCCTTGCAGGATGTTAAGACAGCTGGCCAGCCGGTAACTAGGCCGAACTTTCATCTGACCCGACATTGAAATACTAGCCCACAAAGGTGAGAGGTAGGGATAGGCGGCCGTGTCGTGTGTCTTAGAATAGTAGAAGCATTTCCCATCTGCTGGCAATTTGCAGTCGTCTTGATCTGATTCTTATGGTATGATACCTTGCTGAAAAACAATATGTCCATTCTTTGGTCCTTTCAGTAACGTATATTCGGCGGCTGTTCATCTGTTCTGTTAACGCTTTTATTTGTATTGTTCACTGTTCATTTCAATTTGGGGTCTATTTCGGAAAAGGGGTGCCAGTGATTTTATCAGTAACTGTGATTATTTTAACTAAATAAAATAAAACATATGTTGCTGTAACCTCACCAAATTTCTTAATTTTGTTATAGTTTCTTTGTGATTTTGGCTGGCTCAAATGCAATGAATATATTTCAGTTAAGTGACCATATCAGGACTGAAGACAGTGCTCTTAGGTTTACACAGAGCAAAAGGATCACAGAGTACAAAGGATTGCGACAAAGGACATCCAATGAATTTACGTTTAGAAGAAAACAAGTGGTATTGTTACCAGAGGGATTGCCTTGAGATTGCTGGAAGGCATTCAAAGGACTGAAGATAGTGGAGGGTATGCGACATAAACATTATGTAGTCAATCATTCCAAAAACTTGGTAGTCGTGACAACAGGCAGAGGGTTGAACCTCTTTGGGCTTGGATCAAACGCAGAAACAAGATAGAATGCAGGACTAGGAGGAGCATGCTGGATTCATATCTATGCGAATTTATATGAAGGAGGAGGTACGAGAAGGAGTGATTATTTGGGAGGATTTCAGAGTACATCGTCGATTTTCGTTCCCAGATTTAAAACCTATACTAGTTTTCTTAGTATAGGTTATAGAATATGTTTTGAGGTTATTTATAAAGAGTATTTTCTTTAATGAACATGTGTTATATATAATAATAACAGTTATTTAACAAAATCACTGGCACGCCTTTTCCGAAACATGGTTCAACCCAACCATGACACCCATAATCTCAGATTTTAATGAAACTTGGCATGTTTGTTCCTTTCATGGATATAAGTAAGGATATATATTATTTATTTTATTTTATCCAATGCCCGTCGGTGGCGGTTGAGCCATTTGACGCTGAGCCTCCCAGTATCGCTTAGTGAGGTCAGGAAGATGGATCAGTATGGGACAGACGAGAAGGTCACTTCCCACCATGACCAAATGTCCGAGTCTGCTAAGCCAAGGCGATGGAGATGGGTTTTCCCACATTTTTCCTGTGCTGGAGCTTTTTAGGGGTTCTTTAGTATGCCTGGATATTTCGGTCTCAATTTGGCTT
Source organism: Gonocerus acuteangulatus (assembly GCA_946811695.1). Lineage (NCBI taxonomy): Eukaryota > Metazoa > Arthropoda > Insecta > Hemiptera > Coreidae > Gonocerus > Gonocerus acuteangulatus. The sequence goes on from OX328128.1 coordinate 57,420,015, forward strand.
CTTGCTGCTTGTAAGGATTGGAGAGTCTCAGGTTGCTCTTCGTCTGCTCCCTTTTTGGCCAGTTCGTCGGCTTTCTCGTTACCTGGAAGACCGACGTGGCTGGGGACCCATTCAAGACAGACTTTCCATCCCCTAGTAAGGATATATATAAAACAGTTTTGCTCTATCTCAAATGGTTTATGTTTTACGCCCTGCTAAAGTTCTTGAAATTTTGCAGTTTTCATCGATTGGAGAAAGCAAATGCAATTTGTATTTTTTATAAAATAAAAAGTATTTTTTTATTATTATTCTAGAGGATATTCACTTTGACATGAAAAAATAAAATTTAGGGGTTTTTCACTCTTTCTTTATTTTTTTGCAGACAAAAAATTCTTCTATTAAAATTTTAGTTGACATTATATTATTATTTTTTTCCTTTTTAAATACAGCAATTTTATTTTAAGGACTATCAACAATAACCACTGTCATCCAAAACTACACACATAAAAAAGGATTTTGGAAAAAAAATAATAAAATAAACATTTGAATAACAAAGTGCATCTTACAAAACTCATCATGAAAAATATTTCATGGTCTGCGACAATGAACTTAAATTTTCTCTATGAACTTAAATTTTTTAAAACTTGATAGAACATATATCATGGTGCTAATTATGCACAGGGAAAAAAATTCTTCTAGCCTGAATCATTCCAAATACATCTTTTCCCTGAAAGCTGTGGAAATATCTTAATCTTGGAGTTTCCAAATTCAGGCGAGTTGAATTAATTACTCCTTTAGAAATAATAAATAATATTTGCAACGTTGTATTTTTAAAAATCAAACAGGTAATTTGCTCTTACTATTTGTATGTCCAGATGTCGTTGAGGACTTCCCTTCCTAGTTGAATGTTTTACAGTCACCCATATTCCATCACATTCTGTTTTATTCTGACTAGTTAAACAAATTGAGGCTTGGAAGTGAAACTCCTTTTCTTATCTTTTCTTCTTCTCCTTTTCGTATTTCTTATTATATTGCCCAGCAAAACCTTCACTGAAGTAACGTATGTTTTGTACATTTAGGTAGTTCTTATTCAGAAATCAATTTTAATTTTTTGGATCTCATGTACCATAATCACATAATGTTTAAGGTATAGACAGGTACAATACAAAGTGGTAAAATCAGCTTTCCATTGCTTGAATCCTTGTAGTGAATCACTGCAGGGTGAATATTGCATGAATCTGAGGATCAATGGTAGTTTTCACTTAAGTCCGTTGAGATAACTAACAGCTGTATTTGGGGATCCTGCTCTCTTCAAATTATTGAAGAAGGTTGTGATTTATCAATGTATGAATGCGGTATTAATTTGTCCAGTTTTTCTATTAATTTATCAATAAACTCACCATCTTTGCTGGGACACCGGAATATTTTAATTCGATCAGCCGAAACCCATTGACTGTACTCGACAAGATCTTCATTATCATGTTCCTCAAATTTTACTTAAAGTTGAATGTGTACTTTCATTTTGATTATATACTAAGATATTTTTTAAATCTATTTGTATTCATTTTATTTTAAAGCCTACAATTTTAGTGTTTTCAAAAATATGCGTGAGTCAAAATTTCTATTTTTGAAGTCGAAAAAAAATTAAGAGATTAAACACCATTAATTTTTTTTTTTTTGAGATAGTGTATGACTTACAGAATTTTAATAAAAAAGAACTTTTATGATTTTCCTTTTCCCTTTTTGTGGTATTTCATCTAGCGTGGAGCTCCTTATGTCATTAAAAAATCTTTAATTTCAACACCTTTGGATTTTTCTTCTTTCAAGTATGCATGATAGATTTTTTTCCCTGTGCATCGACTGCTGGGGTCATTAGCAACATGATATATGCTTTTTTTTTCTTTTTTTTTTTTTCGGCGCATCGACATCTAGGCCATTAGCGCCGACATCAAAGGGGCAGCGAGGAATTTTCTCAACGAGCTGTGAGATGAGAAAATTCCTGCCGCTGGTTGGAATCGAACCCTCCATCTACCTCATGAGAAACTAAAGCGTTAGCCACTAGACAATGGGGAGACCCTTCATGATATATCTTCAATCAAGCTTTAAAAAAATTTAAGCTTATAGAAAAAATTTAAGTTCATTGTCTGTCGCAGACCTTGAAATATTTTTCATGATGAGTTTTGTAACATGCACTTTGTTATTCAAATGTTTATTTTATTATTTTTTTCCCCCAAAAACCCTGTTTTATGTGTGTAGTTTTGGATGACAGTGGTTATTGTTTATAGTCCTTAAAATAAAATTACTGTATTTAAAAAGGAAAAAAAATAAGATGATATCAACTAAAATTTTAATAGATGAATTTTTGTCTGCCGAAGAAACAAAGAAAGAGTGAAAACCCCCTAAATTTTATTTTTTCATGTCATAGTGAATATCCTCTAGAATAATAATAAAAAAATACTTTTGTGATTATATTTTTCCCTTTTGATGATATTCCACTTAGTGTGGAACGCCATATTTCAATAAAATCATTTTTTATTTTAACACTTTAGGATTTTTTTTCAGACCACATGTAATTACTTTACGGTTATATTATTTTTTTCTGGCTTCCTTATCTATTTAAGTAATGTTATAAAAAATTGCATCAATATTGCTTGATAAATAATGAAGGTATGATATATTTTCTATGCAAGAACAAATTGCATTTGCTTTCTCCAATCGATGAAAACTTCAAAATTTCAAGAACTTTAGCAGAGCGTAAAACATAAACTATTTGTGATAGAGCAAAGCTGTTGATTTGACGTGGAATGACCCGAAACAGACACTAAATTTGTTTAGTAACACAGCCACCAATCCTTAAAATCCCAAAACATAACCCTTAAAAAATCTCCCCATATTGTGTTCTCTATGCATTGGAAAAAGAAAGGACACTCCGCTTTTTAAAGAAGAAAAAGAAAGGTGCTTTTCGAGATATTGAGCCTCAAAGATCCAGTTTTAACATGGGCGACAGAGGCAGGGCGTATCCATGTTTACTACAAAAAAGCGAGTTTGCTTACCATTTTTATGGACAACTAGTATATGATACATAATAGCAAACCTAATCTTGCTCACAAAAGTTGTAATAGGGCAAGCGGTACTTGTTTTCGGGATATAAACACTCGAAGTCTCAATTCCGAGTTATTGGATTTTTTTTTTTAAATTCTTTAATATGATATTTAATTTACTTCAATTGATACATTGAGAGAATAAAATATGGGGAGATTTTTTAAGGGTTGTATTTTGGGATTTTAAGGATTGCATCAGATCAAGAATATTCTCCGAAGGCCTCGGGTAAATTTTTGTATAAGAATTCAAAGATTGTTACACAAAGATTAGAAAACACATTAAATACTATAATATAAGCAAAAAGTGATTTTTTTTTTTTTAGAAAAGTCATATATTTAAAGGGCTGTAACTTCGCTCAAAATGGGCTAATCCACTTCGTTATTTTTTCATCCTAAAGATAAGAAGACTTGCCTTCCTTCTATGTGTGATTTAGATTCATCCATCTTCCGTTCTAATGTTTTTTGATGATTTCTATAGCTGTGTCATTATACTCTGTGGTGTAATTTTACAGTTAGATAAAGACAATCTCGCGTTCTTTGAAGCATATTTTCCTAGTCAGTCAATAGTATCGTTTCCTAGTTGTCCCGAATGAACTTTGATCCATGTAATTGTTACTGTAATATTTTTTCGTTTACACATTTAAGGTAGACATCAGTGTTACATTTGTCATGCTGTCTAGTGTATTCGGGGGTTACAATTAAGTATCAAAGAAAATGAAATGTGATTGAAAAAATAAGTAAATAAAAAAATATATAGATTCTATTAAGCAGGAAAATCAAAAGACCAGTGACGATTAATTCTATTTTCTTAGTAAGGCGTCCTGAGGTAGAAGTTATTTTCAGTGCGTCTAATCAACTAATGTTCAGTCTAAGTGTGAACCACATGCAGAGACATACTAAACGCACTCCAGATGTCAATTCCGACCCCGAAAACGTCACTTAGAATAGAATAAACCTTTTTTGATTGTGTTTTGACTTCTGTTAAATAGAATTTGAATATATTGTTGTCCATAAATAGGTGAACGCTATGGGTGATTTTGTCCTAATTGGGGTGTTACCATCTTTGTAATCGATTTAAAATGTTTTTCTGAAGTTGAATGAATTCCTAGATAACCTGTTCACACAAGCTCACAAAGAATTATCAAGAATACCAAAAATAGAGGGTCTTCAGCAAGGATTTTTCTGATTTCAGGGCCCGTTGAAAGGATTTCTGGCTGGACTATAGATTTCTGCGCTAATGGCATACATTGGAGCGCGTTAAAATAATAATAATAATAATAAATAAAGGGGTCTCCCGTGGTCTAATGGCTAGCGCCTTGGATTCATAAGCGGGAGATGGTGGGTTCGATTCCCAACCTCCGGCAGGAATTTTATCATCCCACGGCTCGCTGGTAAAATTCCTCGCTGCACCCTGGATGTCGGCGCTAATGACCTAGATGTAGATGCGCCGTAAAAAAACAAAACAAAAAAATAATAATAATAAATAAATACAATTGAGAAAAACAATATCTTGAAAACAATATCTTGGAATTTTGAGGAATATTTTTCCTCCTAACCGTTTTTAAACCGTAAAAAATTTGCATAAGAAATATACGAAAGCATTTGAAGTAAAGTGGCTACTTATTTCCTTTCACCTCTTTGCAAAAAGAGGTGTGTAATCAGTTACATGGTGTTTGCTGTCTGCGCAATAGAATCTCAATAAATCGGAATCATGATTCGATATGTATGAATGAATGGATTATACCTACATAACCAAAATGGGTACTATACATCCCAGAGAACTGTTATGCAGCCAGCGGGAAGAAGCTCTTTGTAAACTATTGCAACATTCATTTATATCAGATTTTGCTTTTTTTGAGAAATTTTCTAAAATTGTATTGTACAATCGATGGTAAAAATTATAGGTCTTAAATACCTAATTAAAGTGTCACATAATGCTAATTTATTTCTACCTAATATGCTCAGTACTACCCCCCCCCCCCCAAATACTAAAAATAAAATTACGACGTACTCTTAACCATTCCATTCACGGGTCCTATCATAACATACACATAAATCTGCAAGAAGCTCAATTAAGCATAGTAAATTATTTTTTCACTCGTTTTATATAAGTATACGATATATATATATATAATTTATTTGCGTGATATTTATACCTACATATTACACCTTAGGGATAATGAAATATTTTTTCAATTAGACTATTTATTATTGAATAGACTTAATCTTCATTTTATTTTCATGATTTGTATGTATGCTTTATGTTTGTTTTATCAGAAATTAGACTTCCTGCTGATCTGTTAGTTACTTCGTTCTTGTTTCGTTTTGATCTTAATAGCTTTTAATTTCTTATAATTTTAACATCAATAACTCTACAAGTTAAATATCCTGGAAGGATTCGGGATCCCAGACTGTCCCTAGTTCCACCCAGCCTTTAATTAATTTATTAACGGGTACCTGCAAAGGTAAGGTGTCTCTACAGTATGTGCCTCTCTGGGCTCTTGTGGCCTGTTACGGGACTGTTTTTTTTTGTATTTTATGTCTAAAATAATTTTTTTTTTCTATTATAATAAATTCATTTCTGTCTCATTATTTACATTTTTATTCAACTTTTTATAGTCTGAATATTTTCTGTATTTTACTTTTGGTTAATTTGTTTTCCTTTTTTATTTTCATATTAACTTGAAGCTGTGTTTGTTGTTGTTTAACCTTCGGCCTACTTTGTGGAATTTGTATTTCGAGGCAAAATAATTATTGGGATAATTTTATTTAATATATACCAAGAGCACACGTTTTCTTTATCTTTAGTTTAAAAATTTCGCCATTCTTTATTGAAGTTCCTTACATTTTTGTAGCTGAATTCTCGTTAATTTCTATTCTTAGTATAAGTATGTTTGAATCTCTAGTGTGACATGAAAGAGAAAGGATTACTTCTTTTAAGTAAAAACAAACCAGTTTTATTATCCAAATCCTACAAGAGAACGCCATTCCATTATCAAATGTATGCCGAATCATGAATTGGTTGGAGTGTGAATTAAATCTGGTCGCCCCAAGATGGAAGCGATAAAGCACGCTTCCGTTCCCACTCCTGAATAAATTTATTCTCTAATATATTGAATAATCATTTGCTTTTTCGAATATTCAGGAATTTCATAAGCAGGAAGGCGCTCTTGAATATTTTAAATTGCAGTATAAGGATAATTCCAGGCCGTGATCCGTTTTTAATATATTTGAATCAAATGTATGTGATTTTAGGGATTAAAACTGTTTACTTTAAATAATAAAAGTTATTATTCATGGTCAATTTTTTCAACAAAAAAATAAATAATCCATATTGCTTTATTTATTATTTTTTACGACGCATCAACTTGTTGGGCATTTAGCCCAGTAGATAGAAGGGTTCGAGCTAACAATAATTCCTCCAGAAAACATTTTTTTGTAATATTGGTAGGTATGGTTTGAGTATGTAAAACCAAGTTTTAGAGTTTTTGGGAGAACTTTAGGCAGGCGAAATTTTAGCACTTTTTTCGCTTCATCGGCGAGAGTACTGTAGCCACTGTTGAGGTTGTACTGAGTCTGTTTTGTAATGTCAGCGTACTTATATTAGGGTGAAGTAAGTCGGTCTCCAACAACAGGTATGACCTGAGATCGTTTACCTAAAATAAACGCTGTAATATAAGGATTTTGGAGCTGTGTTATGGAGTTACCTATTTGAAGTTTTTGAATAGGTATGCAATTAAAAACGAATACTTAAGAAAAATTAATTCCAATCAATTTATAATGAAGTTCATTATTCAATCATTTCAGATGACCAGAAATGACATCTTATTTCTGATAATCATGAGTAAACGGTTAATTGCTTTCCAGCGGTTATTCATGGATGCCGGACTGATTGGTGAATTCTTCTGAAGATATTTATATTCTTGTTTCTGTTGTTATTGGGAATACCTTTTTGCCTATCGGGTCTGTTAATTAGTTAAAACAATGGCAAACAAACAATGAATGGCATCTCACAAGGAACAAAGCATTATCCGTGAATGGAAGCCAGAAGCTTCTTCGGAATCCGGTTTTGATTTACTGACTGTTTGTATAGATAATAATGATTTTTGAAGATTATTTGTAGTTTAATTGATCGTTTCATGGTTTTTGTATGTTTTGAATATTACACTTTGTTAGAAATCTTATAGACAAACCGATTCGGTTAACTGTATTCCGTGCCCCCGCCCCGTTATCTGTAGTATAAATACAGATAAAGCTAATCCTGTCACTAAATCTAATCATCATTAATAAATATTCATACTACATAAAATTTCATATGAATAGTTATTTATTAAATCGTAATAAATATGTACACTACATGTTCCAACTATTATTATTATTTAATTAAAATTATTTCTGTTTTCATGTTTTTGGATTAGGAAAAAAAACCGTTTTATTTTTATTTTATGGTAACTTATATTTAATAAAACCAGTTATTCAATTAGGTTTTTGTTTTAGAAAAGCAAAAGAGTAATAAACTGAGTTAGCTATACCAAAAAAAATTATTAGACAATTTTTCACTAGGGGTGGTGGATTTTATTTGGAAAAAAGGAAAGGCATCAGCTCTATTCTGGCTAGAAAAGGGCGATGACCTATAGATAACCCGTCCTAATATTCTTAGTCGATTATAATGGACGTTAAAAGGTAAATAAATAAAACAACTCTCTTGCCAGAAACCTAGGACCTTTGACTTGTTCTTGTAGATTTTCACTCAAAGAACAAAACAGTAAAAAAGGAAAGGCATCAGCTCTATTCTGGCTAGAAAAGGGCGATGACCTATAAATAACCCGTCCTAATATTCTTAGTCGATTATAATGGACGTTAAAAGGTAAATAAATAAAACAACTCTCTTGCTAGAAACCTAGGACCTTTGACTTGTTCTTGTAGATTTTCACTCAAAGAACAAAACAGTAAAAAAGGAAAGGCATCAGCTCTATTCTGGCTAGAAAAGGGCGATGACCTATAAATAACCCGTCCTAATATTCTTAGTCGATTATAATGGACGTTAAAAGGTAAATAAATAAAACGACTCTCTTGCTAGAAACCTAGGACCTTTGACTTGTTCTTGTAGATTTTCACTCAAAGAACAAAACAGTAAAAAAGGAAAGGCATCAGCTCTATTCTGGCTAGAAAAGGGCGATGACCTATAAATAACCCGTCCTAATATTCTTAGTCGATTATAATGGACGTTAAAAGGTAAATAAATAAAACAACTCTCTTGCTAGAAACCTAGGACCTTTGACTTGTTCTTGTAGATTTTCACTCAAAGAACAAAACAGTAAAAAAGGAAAGGCATCAGCTCTATTCTGGCTAGAAAAGGGCGATGACCTATAAATAACCCGTCCTAATATTCTCAGTCGATTATAATGGACGTTGAAAGGTAAATAAATAAAACAACTCTCTTGCTAGAAACCTAGGACCTTTGACTTGTTCTTGTAGATTTTCACTCAAAGAACAAAACAGTAAAAAAGAAGCTAATGGCGTCAACTCGATGACGTAAACCGGAAGCACTGACATGAAATTTTCGCGTTTCCTGAGCCTTAGGTCTCAAAGAAACAAGTCATTCAATATTTTTTTTGTATTATTTTTTTTTAAAAAATGGCACATTTTTTATTAAATTTTGGTACAAATGTACTTTGTCTAAAACGATAGATTATGATTCTTGTAAAAAGGAATCCTTCTATCGGAACACTGTTTTATTTCAATCAAAATTTGCGAAAACAAACTATTAACGGTGTTAACGGTTATGCGTAAATAGCCTACCAGAAACTTTTTTACTGGTAAATTGATTTATAGAGTCTAAAAGAACCTTTATCAAGGCGTTTTTTTTTGGTCCTGGTTAGTGGAAAGTAGTCTTTCTAAAGTATAAGAAATATAATACAAAATGGGTTCCATAAATAAGTAGAGGCGAAATGGTTTATTTATGAAAAATAAAGTACATATATTAAATAATGGGCCTTTATACAATTCAAAATACAATAAAACCGATTACCATAACATGATATAACCAATCATTTTGAATGGTTGTTTTTCAAAAACTATAATTACTCAAAAGTTACTTGGAGTGACTTACACCACTTTCATTCTCATATAATACTTAAAGTTAAGAATTGTTGTTCCCGACAAACGAGAAGATCTTCGTTTGCGGCGTAAGAGTTTAGAATACTCCATTTCGTTTCGGCGTACCTATGATGTGGCGTGAAGAGGAAAACCACATTACTGATTGAAATTGCTGTTCTTCAGATGTAGGCTCTAATAGTAAAAATATTAAAAAAATATATCAGTAGCTATTCTCGCATATCTCAGAAATACAAGATTCATCCAGAGATGATATCCAGAGATTTTGAGAATAGTGATAGAAATTATAGTGTTTTTATGCTGTAGACATCAGTGTTACATTTGTCATGCTGTCTAGTGTATTCGGGGGTTACAATTAAGTATCAAAGAAAATGAAATGTGATTGAAAAAATAAGTAAATAAAAAAATATATAGATTCTATTAAGCAGGAAAATCAAAAGACCAGTGACGATTAATTCTATTTTCTTAGTAAGGCGTCCTGAGGTAGAAGTTATTTTCAGTGCGTCTAATCAACTAATGTTCAGTCTAAGTGTGAACCACATGCAGAGACATACTAAACGCACTCCAGATGTCAATTCCGACCCCGAAAACGTCACTTAGAATAGAATAAACCTTTTTTGATTGTGTTTTGACTTCTGTTAAATAGAATTTGAATATATTGTTGTCCATAAATAGGTGAACGCTATGGGTGATTTTGTCCTAATTGGGGTGTTACCATCTTTGTAATCGATTTAAAATGTTTTTCTGAAGTTGAATGAATTCCTAGATAACCTGTTCACACAAGCTCACAAAGAATTATCAAGAATACCAAAAATAGAGGGTCTTCAGCAAGGATTTTTCTGATTTCAGGGCCCGTTGAAAGGATTTCTGGCTGGACTATAGATTTCTGCGCTAATGGCATACATTGGAGCGCGTTAAAATAATAATAATAATAATAAATAAAGGGGTCTCCCGTGGTCTAATGGCTAGCGCCTTGGATTCATAAGCGGGAGATGGTGGGTTCGATTCCCAACCTCCGGCAGGAATTTTATCATCCCACGGCTCGCTGGTAAAATTCCTCGCTGCACCCTGGATGTCGGCGCTAATGACCTAGATGTAGATGCGCCGTAAAAAAACAAAACAAAAAAATAATAATAATAAATAAATACAATTGAGAAAAACAATATCTTGAAAACAATATCTTGGAATTTTGAGGAATATTTTTCCTCCTAACCGTTTTTAAACCGTAAAAAATTTGCATAAGAAATATACGAAAGCATTTGAAGTAAAGTGGCTACTTATTTCCTTTCACCTCTTTGCAAAAAGAGGTGTGTAATCAGTTACATGGTGTTTGCTGTCTGCGCAATAGAATCTCAATAAATCGGAATCATGATTCGATATGTATGAATGAATGGATTATACCTACATAACCAAAATGGGTACTATACATCCCAGAGAACTGTTATGCAGCCAGCGGGAAGAAGCTCTTTGTAAACTATTGCAACATTCATTTATATCAGATTTTGCTTTTTTTGAGAAATTTTCTAAAATTGTATTGTACAATCGATGGTAAAAATTATAGGTCTTAAATACCTAATTAAAGTGTCACATAATGCTAATTTATTTCTACCTAATATGCTCAGTACTACCCCCCCCCCCCCCCAAATACTAAAAATAAAATTACGACGTACTCTTAACCATTCCATTCACGGGTCCTATCATAACATACACATAAATCTGCAAGAAGCTCAATTAAGCATAGTAAATTATTTTTTCACTCGTTTTATATAAGTATACGATATATATATATATAATTTATTTGCGTGATATTTATACCTACATATTACACCTTAGGGATAATGAAATATTTTTTCAATTAGACTATTTATTATTGAATAGACTTAATCTTCATTTTATTTTCATGATTTGTATGTATGCTTTATGTTTGTTTTATCAGAAATTAGACTTCCTGCTGATCTGTTAGTTACTTCGTTCTTGTTTCGTTTTGATCTTAATAGCTTTTAATTTCTTATAATTTTAACATCAATAACTCTACAAGTTAAATATCCTGGAAGGATTCGGGATCCCAGACTGTCCCTAGTTCCACCCAGCCTTTAATTAATTTATTAACGGGTACCTGCAAAGGTAAGGTGTCTCTACAGTATGTGCCTCTCTGGGCTCTTGTGGCCTGTTACGGGACTGTTTTTTTTTGTATTTTATGTCTAAAATAATTTTTTTTTTCTATTATAATAAATTCATTTCTGTCTCATTATTTACATTTTTATTCAACTTTTTATAGTCTGAATATTTTCTGTATTTTACTTTTGGTTAATTTGTTTTCCTTTTTTATTTTCATATTAACTTGAAGCTGTGTTTGTTGTTGTTTAACCTTCGGCCTACTTTGTGGAATTTGTATTTCGAGGCAAAATAATTATTGGGATAATTTTATTTAATATATACCAAGAGCACACGTTTTCTTTATCTTTAGTTTAAAAATTTCGCCATTCTTTATTGAAGTTCCTTACATTTTTGTAGCTGAATTCTCGTTAATTTCTATTCTTAGTATAAGTATGTTTGAATCTCTAGTGTGACATGAAAGAGAAAGGATTACTTCTTTTAAGTAAAAACAAACCAGTTTTATTATCCAAATCCTACAAGAGAACGCCATTCCATTATCAAATGTATGCCGAATCATGAATTGGTTGGAGTGTGAATTAAATCTGGTCGCCCCAAGATGGAAGCGATAAAGCACGCTTCCGTTCCCACTCCTGAATAAATTTATTCTCTAATATATTGAATAATCATTTGCTTTTTCGAATATTCAGGAATTTCATAAGCAGGAAGGCGCTCTTGAATATTTTAAATTGCAGTATAAGGATAATTCCAGGCCGTGATCCGTTTTTAATATATTTGAATCAAATGTATGTGATTTTAGGGATTAAAACTGTTTACTTTAAATAATAAAAGTTATTATTCATGGTCAATTTTTTCAACAAAAAAATAAATAATCCATATTGCTTTATTTATTATTTTTTACGACGCATCAACTTGTTGGGCATTTAGCCCAGTAGATAGAAGGGTTCGAGCTAACAATAATTCCTCCAGAAAACATTTTTTTGTAATATTGGTAGGTATGGTTTGAGTATGTAAAACCAAGTTTTAGAGTTCTTGGGAGAACTTTAGGCAGGCGAAATTTTAGCACTTTTTTCGCTTCATCGGCGAGAGTACTGTAGCCACTGTTGAGGTAGTACTGAGTCTGTTTTGTAATGTCAGCGTACTTATATTAGGGTGAAGTAAGTCGGTCTCCAGCAACAGGTATGACCTGAGATCGTTTACCTAAAATAAACGCTGTAATATAAGGATTTTGGAGCTGTGTTATGGAGTTACCTATTTGAAGTTTTTGAATAGGTATGCAATTAAAAACGAATACTTAAGAAAAATTAATTCCAATCAATTTATAATGAAGTTCATTATTCAATTATTTCAGATGACCAGAAATGACATCTTGAAATGTATGACCATTGTGAGTAAACGGTTAATTGCTTTCCAGCGGTTATTCATGGATGCCGGACTGATTGGTGAATTCTTCTGAAGATATTTATATTCTTGTTTCTGTTGTTATTGGGAATGCCTTTTTGCCTATCGGGTCTGTTAATTAGTTAAAACAATGGCAAACAAACAATGAATGGCATCTCACAAGGAACAAAGCATTATCCGTGAAAGGAAGCCAGAAGCTTCTTCGGAATCCGGTTTTGATTTACTGACTGTTTGTATAGATAATAATGATTTTTGAAGATTATTTGTAGTTTAATTGATCGTTTCATGGTTTTTGTACGTTTTGAATATTACACTTTGTTAGAAATCTTATAGACAAACCGATTCGTTTAACTGTATTCCGTGCCCCCGCCCCGTTATCTGTAGTATAAATACAGATAAAGCTAATCCTGTCACTAAATCTAATCATCATTAATAAATATTCATACTACATCAAATTTCATATGAATAGTTATTTATTTAATCGTAATAAATATTTATACTACATGTTCCAACTATTATTATTATTTAATTAAAATTATTTCTGTTTTCATGTTTTTGGATTAGGAAAAAAAAACCGTTTTATCTTTATTTTATGGTAACTTATATTTAATAAAACCAGTTATTCAATTAGGTTTTTGTTTTAGAAAAGCAAAAGAGTAATAAACTGAGTTAGCTATACCAATAAAAATTATTAGACAATTTTTCACTAGGGGTGGTGGATTTTATTTGGAAAAAAGGAAAGGCATCAGCTCTATTCTGGCTAGAAAAGGGCGATGACCTATAAATAACCCGTCCTAATATTCTTAGTCGATTATAATGGACGTTAAAAGGTAAATAAATAAAACGACTCTCTTGCTAGAAACCTAGGACCTTTGACTTGTTCTTGTAGATTTTCACTCAAAGAACAAAACAGTAAAAAAGGAAAGGCATCAGCTCTATTCTGGCTAGAAAAGGGCGATGACCTATAAATAACCCGTCCTAATATTCTTAGTCGATTATAATGGACGTTAAAAGGTAAATAAATAAAACAACTCTCTTGCTAGAAACCTAGGACCTTTGACTTGTTCTTGTAGATTTTCACTCAAAGAACAAAACAGTAAAAAAGGAAAGGCATCAGCTCTATTCTGGCTAGAAAAGGGCGATGACCTATAAATAACCCGTCCTAATATTTTAGTCGATTATAATGGACGTTAAAAGGTAAATAAATAAAACAACTCTCTTGCTAGAAACCTAGGACCTTTGACTTGTTCTTGTAGATTTTCACTCAAAGAACAAAACAGTAAAAAAGAAGCTAATGGCGTCAACTCGATGACGTAAACCGGAAGCACTGACATGAAATTTTCGCGTTTCCTGAGCCTTAGGTCTCAAAGAAACAAGTCATTCAATATTTTTTTTGTATTATTTTTTTTTAAAAAATGGCACATTTTTTATTAAATTTTGGTACAAATGTACTTTGTCTAAAACGATAGATTATGATTCTTGTAAAAAGGAATCCTTCTATCGGAACACTGTTTTATTTCAATCAAAATATGCGAAAACAAACTATTAACGGTGTTAACGGTTATGCGTAAATAGCCTACCAGAAACTTTTTTACTGGTAAATTGATTTATAGAGTCTAAAAGAACCTTTATCAAGGCGTTTTTTTTTGGTCCTGGTTAGTGGAAAGTAGTCTTTCTAAAGTATAAGAAATATAATACAAAATGGGTTCCATAAATAAGTAGAGGCGAAATGGTTTATTTATGAAAAATAAAGTACATATATTAAATAATGGGCCTTTATACAATTCAAAATACAATAAAACCGATTACCATAACATGATATAACCAATCATTTTGAATGGTTGTTTTTCAAAAACTATAATTACTCAAAAGTTACTTGGAGTGACTTACACCACTTTCATTCTCATATAATACTTAAAGTTAAGAATTGTTGTTCCCGACAAACGAGAAGATCTTCGTTTGCGGCGTAAGAGTTTAGAATACTCCATTTCGTTTCGGCGTACCTATGATGTGGCGTGAAGAGGAAAACCACATTACTGATTGAAATTGCTGTTCTTCAGATGTAGGCTCTAATAGTAAAAATATTAAAAAAATATATCAGTAGCTATTCTCGCATATCTCAGAAATACAAGATTCATCCAGAGATGATATCCAGAGATTTTGAGAATAGTGATAGAAATTATAGTGTAAACCCTCATTCCCAAAGACCAATTTTGCTTATATGTAAAATGTATCTTTGTTATTAGCTTTAAATATTATATAAATCGTTCAGTTTTAGCTCTCCTCAAGTATACGATAAATATTGGTAATATAATTATTTATTATCTCAATTTTATTTTGTTGTTGTTTTTTAATATTAAGATTATTGAATGGAGTTCTATAAAAGAGTTTTTGCTAACGAATACTGATTAGAATCCGCCATCCCTCAGGGTTATAGGCCTGTAGCTTATTACCTTACTGCTGTATTAATCCTAATATAAACTTCCCTAAGTCAGCTTCTCTCGCCTAAATGAGATAATGGATTGGTGACGATAAGGCGAGGTCTGCTATTCTAGGCTCAATTAATTTAGGTAATTACTCTCATCAATTAAGCCCGCCTAACGTCCTGGATTAAAGGATTTTTCTCTTAAGTTGAAGCAGCTGTGATCATGAAGCTCATAACCTCCCCGAGGAATTAGAAATCAGAGAATGGATGATATGTTTAAAATCCACTCATTTTGTTTAGGAAATCTAGGAGATATAACTACATATAACTAGCTGTCTACGCGTGCTTTGAATAATGCGTCATTATAATAAACTGTACTATATAATTTTGTGCAGTTTATTATAGCACGATTCCCGACATACTATATGTTATTCATCAATTGATAATTAATCAAAGTATAATGTTTCTTGACTGGGGCGCTAATGACCAGTGTCAACAAACGGATAACTTAGGGATAACCCGTTATTTATAGGTTACCAGTAACAGGAGTTTAACCAGTAGAGGTTAAAATTCGTTCTCAATAATAAATGGACGTTAAAGTTTAAAAATTGATGTCATCTGGAGACACACATTATATTTGCAAGCATTACTAAGAAGCGTTCTGACTGGGGATGCTGATGGGTGAGGAGGCTGTGCAAGGGTTTGGTATAATATTACCTCGGATGGACCATCACCAGGTATAGCGTGAACTCTATGAGGGACAAAATCAATGTTTATTTCTAGTCACAGTTTAATTCAAGTAATTGAAGGTGTGCCATCATAGTTGAAATTAAGCTTAAATAGAAATAATATTGAGAAATAAATACAGTGCGGTAACAGCTGACCTGTTATCGTCCTACCAACGCTCGCTGCCTAGGCGCGCCTGCTCTAACCAACTAAAAATTCAAACCCCTCTAAAAATACTTAAAATTTTGAATATCAAAAAATCCATTCTTAGCGAGTGCTTACATGCTAAAAGGAGTGTCCATGGACAATTTCGAATTTTTCTGTCGAGTGGTTTGGGCTGGGCGATGATAGGTCAGTGAGTGAGTGAGTGATATATGACAAATACTAATATTGTATAGACATTTTTATTCCTTGTGATGATCAGTAGTTCTAAAGCCTCCTATTCTGTGTTAATAATTGGTTTGACCGTTTTCGTCGGAATTCTCTACTGTGAGCCCTATAAATATGAATTAAATAATAAATTCATTCATAAATATGGATATCGAGTTAGCTATGTGTGGTCGTGAAATATGTGCGCTGGGGCAGTTTTGAGTGTATTGGTGATCTAAAGTAAATTGCAACACAACAACAAATTAATTTCAAGAAGAAAAATGTTCCCTCCTTTTTTTTTTCTTTTTTTTTTTTTTTTTGATACAATAAACGTATAAATTCAATTTCTAGGAAGTACACGGCCTATTATAATTTCCTGCAATATGTATTGCTCTCACAAGATCCTATTAAAACTTTCTCAAACAGTTACAAGTAATAGAAAGAGTTTATGGCACTGATACCGGAAGAAAAACAGCTAAAAGGAAATAAAATCCCATATTATTTCATAACTTTCTCTTGTGGTGCAGGCACTTATACCATAGAGCTAACAACCGTACGGAGCTTAGACAACATTCATTCTATAGTTTTAATACCTTCTTGTTCCGTACACAATCGCTAGGCTCGTTTACGCTATTTTTTATTAATATGAGTTTGGCTTAGTGGAAGAACATTCGACTAATGTTACGGAGGACCCGAATATGAAACATGAAAGAGCACTAAGGATTTTTGTGTCGTCGTTCGGAGGGCTGCTCAAGCCCATACAGACAAATGTCTTTATATATATATATATATATATATATATATATATATATATATACATAAACATAAACATAAATATATTTGAACCATCGTTAGTTACGTGTTTTCACAGACTGTATCAGATGGAATGACTTGAACTTTCCCCTGAAGATAGCCAGCACATACAACATATCTCCATATATTTACTAACACAGAGGAATCAATCTACTATTTTATTCATTATAATTCTTCAATTATAAGGACATATAATTTAGTTTATTATTTTTTTAATATTTTAAATTGTTGTTTCTCAGAATTCCTATCACAGTGTGTTTATCTTCACGATACGAAATACATAAAAATAAATAGGTAAATACATTTTTCTGTTATAAGGGTTCTGAAAAATTGGACATTTCTAGCCAGCAAATTCGAATTTCCTGTGGAATCGACGACATAAGTGACTTTCCTTCCTATGAAAAAGTTAGTAAAATAAATTAAAAAAAAAAAAAAAAAAAAAAAAAAAAAAACATAAACTACTCTTCATCGTCAATGGTGTTTGACAACGTTATCTTGGAACTAATATTTTCTTCTTCTGAGTAATTATGCGTTTATTGTATTCTTTAAAATAGCAGCAACGAAGTCCCACAATCCTTCCGTACGATTTGCATATCAACTTGATACATTAATTTCATCTAAGAACTCCTTGGAGCATTCTAATTAAGAATGTAAATGTTTAACTCCTACAGTGAAAAGTTTTTTTAGACAGTTAAAGCAAGTTCACGCATGGATTTCATCCATTTTTAAGGAAGTCTGAGAGAAAGCTCTTTGTACATACTTCCCACGAAGATAAAGACACACTGCCCGCATACAAAATAACCATTCTAGATAATATCATGCCTTTCTACAACATTCTGTTTCTTCTTATAATTTCCATCAAGGAAAGACATATTTTACCACATGCAAAGCCACGTCGGTCACTTCCTTCTTATCATGTCATTATCATCTACTGCCTGTTTAAAAATAAAACTATTTTTTGGTGGTTGCCGTTTCTTTTCTTAACTTAATGATTATAAAAAGTCGATATTTCACATCGGTTCGACAATCGGATTGCCCCTACTGGTTGACTTTATAAGAGGGTTTTTTTGAGAGGCAGAAAAAAAAAATATACTTAAGAGATAATATCTTAGGAGATGATCTCAGTTTTGTATGTTAATATGACTGTCGTTAATAATAAAGGAGTAAATATAAATAAAAATAAAAGTATAAATAAAAATTATAGTAGAAAGCCTTTAGCCCTGCAGTCTGCTGTCAGTAGAACTGCTGGAAGGCCACACGTGCAGGTCGCTGAGATCACGTGCAGGCGATCTTGTTAAAAGATGACCGCCGTCAAGTCCCCAACCAGAGGGCTGCCTGTTAATCCGTTGCAGCGATGATTACCCTGCAGCTGTTGGGACATGCAGTTAGTTCATTAATGCAGCTGCAGTAGAGGCTGGGTGACGCTACTCATTGTAATAGAGAAAGTTCTCGATGACGTCAGAACGTTCTCTGAGGTACAGTAGTAGAAGATAAGGTCGTTATAGTGTTAAGGATAAAATTCTAAAAACATATTTTATTATACTGGACGATCAAAACATTCTGGTTAATTGCCTCTTGAGGGAAGGGTTGCAAGTTCAAGCTATATAACCTTTGGACAGAATATTGATCATTATCATGAAATGTATGGACTGCGGCATGTTAAAATACGGATAAAATAAACTAGAACATAAGAGGACATGTGAGGCGTTGCGGATACGCAAGGCGAACTTAACACCTGGTCAAATTTGTTATTTCCGCCATCCGAATCTGGATGCTTCAGAGAATCTCCAGGTATATTTTTCATGTTGAGATCGCCTTTCGTTCCCTCTCAGAGTACACAGAGAATGGAAAACAACTGTCTGAATGAAAAAAAAAACAAAAAAAAAACACACCATTACCAGTCCGCTCGATGATGATATAAATAAAATGCTCTTTCGGTTGATAGTGAAGCTCACGGTAATTCCTAGTCAATTATTATATAATTTGAACATTGAGAAACCCCACAACGAAAAAATGTTTTGTCTAGTGGAGTCCGCCCTTATGGAAAAATATTCAACGCATTTTCCTGAAAACTACCTTTTGTTGAGTTCGCCCTTCGTGTCCTCTAGGCCTCATTTGGTTTCTACCCATTTACAATCCGAAATTGTAGATGAGAAGTTTTGTAACGCATAGTTCTTGAATATAAATAACGTTCAAATTTGTATGCATACGTTTGTTTGTGTCGCGCTTGACCAGCTTCAAAAATGATACGCTTTGTAGGACTATCTGTAGAAAAATACATTTTTAGAAAGATCAAGTTCGTTCATCAACAGTATCCGATAACCAAAACAGTTTTCGGCAAAATATGTTCGAAAAATAATTTAATTATTAGACTTTGTAATAATTCACTATTCTTATACTTTCTTAACTATTTTGAAAACTGACACAACTGGTTCCAAGAAATTTTAAAGCGGCCTGGTATAATCATGATGAAATCATTTTTAGCAGCATGTTCTTCGAAGACGTCATCATTTGATAATTTATCCATGGGCATAGTTCACAACCATTATCACTTGCGGCACCGATTACCTCTTGTAATCTAGGTAAAAGTGATTCATTACATCGTTGGCCGATAATAATCGCTGGATATGTAAATTCAGGAGCCATTAAGAAATGAAAAAAGGAGATAATGAGGAATGAGACAATCTCGAAAGAGTGAGTCAGATTGTAATCATGCTGTTTTCTGGATCGATTACCTGTTGCCTGTCATGGTGGCTGAGTTGGCCTGCTTCCTCCTCTGCCTTCTACCTCTTAGCACTTCCTAGTCTTGTATCTCTTTGTATTTTAGGAATTTGACTTTTTTTAGTTTATTTTAATCAGATCAATTCTGACAAAAATTAAAAGCCCTTTTCGTATTAATATATCTATAATTTTGATATATGCCCAAAATAAATAAAAATAATTCGTCCAAATGTAAAAATATTTCTAAACCTTAAATTTAAAATTAATTATTCACATAGGCTATCTGTGAATAGGCATCCAGGATTTCCCATCATAAAGGAAACTAAAATATGTCATCTGAGGACAAAATGAACCAACTTGTGACATTAACAATACAGAAATCAATATCAACATTTACTTAGGGGATGCAGAAGACGAAATATACTAAATATCCCACATTTTATGAATGAGTCATTGAATCAACTGCCTCACATCATATCATTGCCCAGCCCAAACTACTTGACGGAAAAATTTGAAATTTTGCATGGACACTCCCTTTGGGATGTAAACACACGCTAAGAAAGTTTTTTTTTTTTTTTTTTTAAATTCGAATTTTTAAGTATTTTTAGAGGGGTTTAAAATTTTAGTTTTAACGAGAGCATGCTCGCCTGGGCAGCATGCGTTGCTAGGACGATAACAGAACAGCTGTTACCGTACATTATCTATTTCATAGTATTATTTTTAGACACAGCTTGTTTTAAAAATATAGATAGTATTATTTAATTTATTTAATTAATAATTATTTAATTTATTTTTGTTTTGAATACTATTTTATAACAAGAAAAACGTTTCTAAGGTGAATTCGTCTGCAACTACTTGGGTTAAAGGCAAGTTTTTACCTAAATTTCTCTTTGTTATATTAGTATTATTATTTTTTTTTTCTTTTCTTTTTACCGACACATATTTTATTGTTAGTTCAATATAAATTCAAATGGATAGAATTCCTCCGAAACCTCCAGACCCAGTGTCTATTGATAACAAAACCATTAGAGGTTCAAATATGTTGCCAAAAATAAATCCTTCGGTTCCTAACTTTAAAAAGTATATATTAGCTGAATTATTTAACAATGATAAAGATGTGAATACTTCTCACAGTTTTAGAAAGTTCAGTCCATTTCATGTGTACAGATTTATACATAAATATGCACCAAGTGCAACTTTAAAGTTTTTGAGAAACGGTAATTTATTGTTGGAGGTAACAAAAGCCTCCGATTACCAAACAATCCAAAAAATTGATAAATTTGAAGGTTATAACGTGTCCTTATCTCTACATAAAACTTTAAATTATCAAGTGGGTATTATCAACGCTTTCGAATTATTCAGCTGTTCGGAAGAAGAATTATTACAAGAATTAGGAAACCAAAAAATTATTGAAGTTAAAAGAATATATCAATTCAGACAAGGAAATAAAATTCCAACATCTTCCTTGAAATTAACTTTCGATTTGGCAACACTTCCGGAAAAGGTTATTCTAGCATTTGCTGTGTACAGAGTCCGTCCATTTATTCCAGAACCAATGCAATGTTTTAATTGTTTCTCATTCTCGCACATATCGAAAAAATGTACATCAGCATCGATATGCAGAATTTGTAGCAACGAAAGACATGATGGCCCTTGCGAAAATTCACTCAAGTGTATTAATTGCAAAGGGGCACATTCATCAAAATCAAAAATTTGTAGTTTTTATATTAATGCCAAAAAAATTGAGGAGATTCGAGTTTTAGAAAAAGTGTCCTACCGCGAGGCAATGCGTAGAGTCAGACTCCAAGCACCACCCCCATTACCTAAAGATAATATTAGCTTTGCTAAAGCTGTTGTTTCACAGTCTTCTAATGACTTTATCATATCGTACTTTGACAAAATCACTCAAAGACTTGATTCTTTAGGCACTAAGCTAGAAGAGCTATACAATAGTAGACAAATTTTTTCAGCTAAGCTGAGTAATGCTCCTTATAATACTGCAAATATATCTCAATCTCAGGATTCATTAATTAAAACTAAAAATATAAGTCATCAAAGTGTAGCAACAAACAACGATTTTCCTCCTTGTAACTCTATTGCAGTCCAAGATTCTTTCAGTTCTCTGGATGTTAGTACCCAAAAATCTCAGAATGAAACTGTAACAACCCAAATAGATAACACCTTGAAATTAAAACCCTCTTCAGCCACTCTTTTGGAAAATTCAACAGATTATATAGAAATTTCAGAAGAAACTATACCAAATAGAGATTCAGAAATCAAAATAAATAAAACTACAAGAACCCATTCAATTAGTACATCAATCAGCAGTGAAGAGATTAACCCTAAAAAACAACAAATAAACCCTAAGCTCCCAGCTAAAACTTCAGGAAGAACAAAATATAAAAATAAAAAACCAGAAGTGGTATCGGATCTTTCGAAATTAAATTAATCTGACTATCTTTCGTTTACTACTCTAAATTATTCTGTTATGTGTTTAGCAAAAATTCCATAATTTTGAAATAAAATAAACCATAAACTATGAAAATTTTACACTGGAATATTAACGGAATTATTAGAAACAAACCTGATCTTTTGATGCTATTGCGGGATTCGATGTGTGACATTATATGTATTCAAGAAACAAGATTGAAAGCAAATGACGAATTCAGACAAAATAACTTTTAAGTTTTTCGGAAGGACTATACTGACGGTCAAAGAGCATGTGGAGGAGTATGCATACTTGTCAAGAATAATATTCCTTCTAGCAATATTCCTATTAATACAAGCTTGCAAATTGTTGCCATTCGTATTTATCAACCTTTTCCTTTCACAATCTGTTCGATTTACTTACCTCCAGGATCTCTTATTAACATTGATCAGCTGAATGAAGTTTATGAGCAACTACCAACCCCTTTATTTTTACTTGGAGATTTCAACGCTCATAATCCACTTTGGGGATCCATTGATATTGATAAACGAGGAAGGATAATAGAACAATTTACAGAAAATTATAATTTATGCATTCTGAACGATATTTCTCCAACTCATATATGTTTCTCTTCCAATACATTATCAAATATAGATCTTTCTATTGTTAGCCCTTCACTTTGTAGCCGTGTAATATGGAAAACAGAAACTGATACCTATGGAAGCGATCATTTCCCCGTTTCAATTGAAATAATACACAGAATACTCGTGCCTTCAAGGAATGAACGATGGAAAATAAAAGACGCAGACTGGGAATTGTTCAAGGAATATAGTAAACTCAATACATTAAATTTAAATCAAGAAATCAATGCTCTTATAAATGATATAAACACTAAAATACTGCTGGCTGCCAAGGAGTCCATCCCTAGAACAAAACCAGACAATAAGAAAATACCTGTGCCTTGGTGGTCTCCAGAATGTGCTGAAGTCGTTAAAATGAGGAAGAAAGCACTAAGGGATTTTAAAAGAAGCCCATGCCAGGGCTTACTTGAAACATACAAACATGCAAAACACAGAGCTAAAGAAGTCATTAATAAAGCTAAAAAAGAATCTTGGAAAGAATTCACTTCAACAATAAATCGAAATACACCTTCAATTCTGATATGGGAAAAAATAAGGAAAATCACGGGAAGATACAAAATAAATGATATTAATTGCATTAAACATTTAGGTTCAGTTATCGTCGATCCTACTGAAATGGCTAACGTATTTGGTAATTTCTACCGAACAATATCATCAAATGACAATTACAGCTGCGAATTCTATAGGCATAAAATTAATATCGATTCAATTCCTATTACAATAGATGATGACCGACATCCTATCAACCTTCCTTTTACTTATGAAGAACTTATGGCTTCAATTAAATCATTGAAATCTCATAGCTCACCAGGTCCAGATAATATAGCTAACAGTATGATAACATTTTTATCCATCGAAAGTAAACAGTTTTTATTAAATACATTCAATAAAATTTATCTCTCACACTGCTTTCCATCATCGTGGAAACAATCAATAGTCATTCCTATATTAAAAAAAGATAAAAAAGCTGATGAGATATCAAGTTATCGCCCTATTTCTCTAACTTCAGCATTGTGTAAAACCCTTGAAAAAATGGCATCTAACAGGTTGTGTTGGTATATTGAGCATAACAATCAACTTGCACAGTGGCAAAGTGGCTTTAGGTGGAATAGAAGCGTCAAAGATAATTTAATAAGACTTGAAACAGATATAATTAATGCTTTCAATTCAAATAAAAAATTAATTGCAATTTTTCTGGATCTTGAAAATGCCTTTGACCGTACTTGGAAGCGACATATTCTTGATACAATCAAGAACAAAGGAATAAATGGAAATATGCTCGCACTCATTAACAATTTCTTAACTGACCGCAGATTCCAAGTACGTTGCAATGGAAAGTTCTCAAATACTTATATTTATGATAATGGTGTTCCTCAAGGCAGTGTTATTAGCCCAACACTATTTTCTTTGGCCATCATTGATGTACTAAATATTATCGAACCTCCATGTAAAGGTATGCTGTATGCCGATGACTTAGTGTTGTACTGCGAAGGCTCACAACTCGACGATGTAGTTGGAAAATTACAATCAACAATTAATGAAGTTTATGACTGGTTTAAATGGAGAGGGTTTAAAATTTCAATTCAAAAGACAAAAATGGTAATTTTTTCAAAAAGACTTCCAAAATTCATACCAAACATAACCATAGATAACATAAATATTGATATAGTCGAATCCTTCAGATATCTTGGACTAATTTTCGATCGTAATTTGTCTTGGATGAAACATATAAAAGATTTGAGAACAAGATGCATCCGCTCAGTGAACATCTTAAAAACTATTGCCAATACATCTTGGGGTGCTGATCGCTACTCCATGCTAATCTTGGGGTGCTGATCGCTACTCCATGCTAATCTTGGGGTGCTGATCGCTACTCCATGCTAATCTTGGGGTGCTGATCGCTACTCCATGCTAATCTTGGGGTGCTGATCGCTACTCCATGTTAATGCTAGCTCGAAGTTTAATAAGGTCTAAGATAGACTACGGATGCGAAGCATACGGGTCTGCAAGTGGAAGAAAATTAGGTTTGCTTGACAGTGTCATGAATACTTGTCTGAGACTGGCAAATGGAGCCTTCAGGTCTAGTCCTATAATAAGTCTGAATGCAGAAACAGGAGAAATACCCCTCCATTATAGAAGAGAAAAACTGTGTCTCTCGTATTTTTTAAAAGTTTGTTCTTTTAATTTACACCCTTTTCATGAAAAATTTCATAATTACCTTATGTTTTCACGCGAATTAAGGAATTCTCAAGCAAATAGCTCATATTTCTTTAGAACAACCCAGCTATGCCACAAATATAACATAGATATCTCTAATTTGAAATCGTCAAGTTATTCATGTATAGAACCTTGGATTTTACCATTTCCTCGAATTAATCTCTCACTAAAAAAATACGTAAAGAAAGATATGTTGCCACATTTAATTTTGTCCAACTTCAATGAATTTAAAAGCCAAAATCCTGGTGCTTCTTTCTTCTACACGGACGGATCTAAAAACGAGATTGGGGTTGGTGCTGGAGTGGTGACTGCCTCCTCTTCTCTGATGTACTCATTGTCACCACTAAGCAGCAACTTTACAGCTGAACTATTCGCTATAAAGAAAGCAGTTGACTCGATGTTAGAACATCCAAGTAGTAATCCTATCATAGTTTGTACAGATTCATTATCCGCTCTTCAAGCCATTCTAAATCCTTTTTCAATTCACCCGTTAATTAATGAAATCCTGTTGGGTCTTTGTAGGATTACAACTTTAGGGTACGAGTATTCTTTCTATTGGATACCGAGCCACTTTAATATACCAGGGAACGAAGTCGCTGACCATCTCGCAAAAAAAGGCATAACAGAAGGTACTCCCTTTAATATGGTAATGCACAACGATCTGATCCTTGAAATTAATAAAATCCTAAAGAAAGATTGGCACCATTTCTGGTTTAATGTCAATGAAAACAAGCTTAGAGAGATAAAAAATGACATAAATCCCTGGAAGACATCTAATCAACAAACTAGGCGGGAAGAAATTATAATTACCCGACTGCGCATAGGGCACACAAGGCTTACACACGGTTATCTAATGTGTAACGGAGAGCCTCCTGAATGCCGCACTTGTGGTACTCCCTTGACCGTCAAACACCTACTCACCGAATGTAGACAAATTATTAAACCAATAAATTATCCAAATACATTATCTGAAATTTTGGGAGATAATCAAACTGAAGTTGAAAAATTATTATTCATATTGAAAAAAAATAACGTTATTACATTAATTTAAAGTAAAATTGTTTTATTAACATAAAGTAACATAACAGTAGAGAACAATGAAAAAATGTGTGGTTATCATATATAATAATTTGACTTTTATTATTTTAAATCAATATAAAAAAAAAAAAAAAAAAAAAAATAATAACTAAATAAAAAAAATAATAATAATAATAAAAAAAAAAAAAAAAAAAAGTGTGTGAAATATTTGGCATTGCATACTCCACTTGTATAAGTTGCGCGGAGCGTGAAGACAGAATTGGGACAATGCTTAATCTTAAAGAAGACCTTCTACCGAAGAAATACCCCCAGTCTCTAGAATTCTACTACCGTAGAATAACCTTCAGCCTGTAGAATTGCTGACCAATTCAAATTGGTCCAAGCTCCTGCTCCTGGGATTCAAGAAGTACCTTCAGCCTGTAGAATATCTTCTACCGAAGAATAACCTTCAGTCTTACTGGACGGAAGCAAGAAGTACTAACAACACAAGCTACCTTAGAAGTGGTCCCATGTTTGCTTAATATGCAGCAGTCAAATGCCACACAAAAAAAAAAAAAAAATATATATATATATACATATATTTGGGCTACATACATGATTTAAGGGGAAAAAATATAATGTATATAATATATGCATTATACAAAAAAAAAAAAAAAAAAAAAAAAAAAAAAAAAAAAAAAAAAAAAAAAAAAAAAAAAAATATATATATATATAGATAATTCTATATTTGCTATGATAAGCACCTATTATTTTAGTGTTCTCCATCCATAGAGCGAAAAACAAAAATATATTTGGTCATTAATATCTTTCATTCTCGTAGGAGTTATAATGCGGTTCAAGGGAATATCCAAAATTACAAGAATAACAATCAAACATATCGTTTAGTTGAGCTGGTGGTGACAATGTGTAGCTAAATTAATATTTTAGTAGATAGTTTAATAATAAATATTTGTTTCCAGTTTATTTCTCCGTGTCTTATTGATTACAGGTGAAGACTAGAAAACAACCAAGATGGACCTGGGCTGAATGATATATTTTGAAGCCCTAAATAAATAAATAGTTAAAAATAGTATTATTTTTAATTGAGGTTAATTTCAACTTTGATGACAGACCTTGAATTACTAAAAATAAACATTGATTTTGTCCCTCATAGAGTTTACGCTATACCTGGTGATGGTCCATCCGAGTTAATAATATCCCGAACCCTTGCACAGCCTCCTCACCCATCAGCATCCCCAGTCAGAACACTTCTTGGTAATGCTCGCAAATATAATGGGTGTTTCCAAATGATATCTTGGAAACATAAATTTTTAAATTTTAACGTACACATACTATTGATAACGAATTTTAACCTGTACCGGTTAATCTCTTGTCTATCTCTAGGGTTTCTGTTTGTTGACACTTGTTCGGAGCGCCCCAGTGTCCAGAAAAATTATACTTTGATTACCTATCAATTCATGAATAACATGTACTATGACGGTAACCGTGCTACAATAAACTGCACAAAATTATAAACAAGCGTTAATATTGATGATACATTATTAAACGCAATAAAATAACTACTTATCTACCGTGACGAAGCATGGTTAGTCAGCTAGCTAGTGCTTAAATAAATGAAATACCCAAAGAGACTATACACTTACGTTATAATAATAAGTAAAATTTGTATATAAGCGTATATGTTTGTTATAGTAAACTTATGTGCTTCAATTAAATATTATAACAATTATTTTTTATTTATTTAACATTATGTTTTCCATTTTTCATTTTCAATCTTTACTGATTGCTGTTGAAACTCTCGAATCTAAGCTGACTCAGTGAAAGGGAAAGTAACCACTGCCAAAAGGACGAATCTGCCGACTATTTGACTGTCCAAAAGCAAATTAATGAATAAAAGTTTTTCACTCTGGAAAGTGGTGATTTTCACATTCAATACTTTGCATTTATATTGACGATATTATAATATTAACAACTGTTATTTGAAAGCAATGAAGAATACTATCATTTACCATTTTATTATCCTGCTTAAAGATTCCTTTATTACGGAAATAAGAATGGAAAATTACATAAGAGTTTTTATTGATAAATTATTCAGCTTTAATTAATTAATTGCTGTGGACATTTCACCTTCTCTCGTCGCCTCTTTTTTTATATTCAATATCTTTGTTCATTTTAAAAAATGCATAAGTGAATTATTTAGAGTAGAGGAAGAAAATTAAAATAAAATGAAATAATTTTTTTTTTATTTATCCCCTTTTTGAATATAATTTTCTTCAAACTAATTCAAAATTTTCGACACCATATTTTTTCTTTCCATGTTGTACTGGTGCCATACCTTTCCAATTTTAGTACTTTTACCGCTGAAGCGAATAGTTTTTTTTTGTATATATAATCAATGTAAGGTCAAGTTAGACCAAATTATCTGTAGGTTTCAAATTTAATTCTCATAAGTATGTTAAGTAATTCAGGTTATGTAACGTACCTATGATGAAATAGCAAACGTGTTTATCACCATTAAAAATTCAGTTCTAAGTAGATTTCAAGGTTTAAAATTGCATAAGTTTCACGGGATCTTTGGCATTATTGGAAATAATAAATAAAAAAAAACGTCAAAAAATGGGACGAACCTTAACATATATCGTTTATTGTTCATAGGACGAGTACGCTAACCAGCAAAATCTCTCTGGAGAGGTGGATTACTCAAATCATAGTTTATAATGATATGATAATAATAATTTATAACTATTAATGTATCCGCAAGTTTTCGGTATATTTTAACTAAACTCGATGTACGTTGGGAGAATTAAATTAGAATGATTTAACGAAACATTAAGCGAAATCGGTCCCTTAGAAGGGGGGGGGGGGGTAATCTTGACTCAGATTACTAATTTGAGCCAACGGCCATAGCCACGTTCAATACACCGGTTCTCGTAGATCACCGAAGTTAAGCAACGTCGGGCGTGGTCAGTACCTGAATGGGTGACCGACCACGTGCTGTTGGGATTAGAAAAGGGCGGTAACCTGTAGATAGCCCGGCGCTAATAGCCAAATAGTTGAAGCGCCGTAAAAAAAAAAAAAATATGGACAAGGGATTTTATCTGAAACTGTTTACTGAGGTACAAATGTATACATAAAAAATACTGAAATATTATTTTTTTTTTTTTGCTTTATAATGTTTTTGGTATTTTGTTTGTCAAATTTGTGGAGGGCCTTACATTACTGAGAAGGCGCGTATTTTTTGTACTTGGCCTTGTTTTCGCCAAGAAATTCGCAGAATGATAATTTTTGTCATGCATAAAGTTATAATAATAACTTTTTACTACGACAATAATGCAGGCATACTCCGAACGCCACAGGACTAGGTAATATTGAATTTAGACCCAGTAGTACATATGGAAGGTGCGAGGGGGAGAGTTTGAAAGGTGCATAATAGATGAAAGCGCATTCTGCGCCTTCAAAAAAGAATAAAAAAAAATCAAGTCACGACTCCGCGCAGGAGATACAACTTGCGCAATCCGTATTTCGAAAGACTTAAACCGCGTTTATCCTGATTAGGGTCGAAGGAGAAATACGGCAAGACATACGGAAATCTTCATCTTCGCCGAAGAGAATAGGTTCGTAACGAGATTCATTAAATTCTAAGCATAGGACTGTAAATGTCCAACTCGCTGGAACTGCGTCATCACGGCCCATTTTCATAACGCTCTTATCTCTAGTCGCATATAGAAAGCTTGGAATAGAAACAGTTAATGTTTTAAATATTATTCTTATAATTTTAAGTTCAGAGTTTATATATGCCTTTATTCCAGAGTTTCGACGTTTCGGACTACTAGTCCATCTTCAGGAATGCTAAAATAGTATATTAATTATTACATATTGCAGCAATTATTTTTAAACAATGTTGATATTAATTATTAAAAGTATAATGGCTTAAGTATATTGATAAGGTATTTTTATAATATGACTATGAGATAATGTGAATTTATTAATATTTACATACTATTATTAATGTTTATATTTATTGAGATGATTCAATTTAGCAATTATTTGATTTTAATTATGACATTCAAATTTAACATTATATGAGTGGCTTAATATCAAAGACGGACATCTGTAAAAAGTCAAAATTGGGTTAGCAGTGGATTCCAATAGGTTTTTGTCTGCTCTTTTCAATGATGAAATTAGTTTCTGTAAAAAACGGGCGTAAACGTGTAATTTATGGCTGCAAAGTAGATGCTTTGTTTTAAAAACGGACTCCTGCTGTGGAGTTTTTTCTCATAAAAGAACACCTACCAATCACCCAATGGGTTCAGAGGTAATTTTCACTAATTGTTTGAGTGGTATTAATATCAGAAACCCGGCGCTAATGGCCAAGTTGTAGATGCGCCGTAAAAAAAAAAAAAAATAAAAAATAAAAAAAAAAATAAAAAAAAAAAAAAATAATGGTAACCTATGAAATATTGTTTAAAAGGTATTTCTGCAACATGTAATAATTAATATAATATTTGAGCATTCCTGAAGATGCTAATATATGAACTCTGAAGGGGTTTTCCAGAGCCTTTAATTGTATCAATAATTAAAATTGATCTTTTTTAAGAGCGTTAATTCATTGTTTTGTTATATCGTGAACAAGTTAAACACCTACTCTAATGACATAACGATGAAAGTAAGGTTTTAGGTCCCACCATACACAGAAAACTGACAGCACCCTACTATAAGAAGAAATGACTCAATCCACCTTCCGGACTTGGCTAATTCTTTAGCCTAAAAAAAAATAATGTAAATAAATAAAACGTTTTAAAAAGAAGAACGAATGATAATAATTTGAGTTATTAGTGGTGGGGTCTCCCTGTGGTCTCATGGCTAACGCCTTAGATTTATATGCGGGAGATGGTGGGTTCGATCCCCACCGGCGACAGGAATGTTCTCATCTCACGGCTCATTGGGAAAATTTCTCGCTGCACCTTGGATGTCGGCACTAATGGCCTAGATGTCGATGCGCCGTAAAAAATTATTAGTAGTTAGGATTCTTACATGTGGACTTTTTTTTTTTTTTTTTTACCTAAAATAAATTTGCTATTGTAGTGATTTATTTTCACAAATGACAAAGTAGTTAGCATGGCCTTAGAATTTTACTGTTATTTTTGTTGGTTGTACTCGTAGTTGTGAAGATCTGTTCTGAGAAATGGTTCGAATAATTGTCGAACTGGCAAATGAGAGTCTGTGAGTCAGTACTGTCAAGGTTAGGAGGCCTCTGTCATGGGGCTCTGACTTCTTGCCTTAAACATGACTTTCACTCTCAGTATAGAGAATCATAGATTACATTTATGATAGATAAACGCATTTCAAATTATATAAAAGTTAACGGGTGATAACGTTACATTTCTTCTTGACATTTTTCCGCCCTAAGAAAGGAAAAACGACATGCGATACCGGACCAATGAAGCAGTCCGTATGTGCTGACGAGAAATCGTCGATACAAATGCAAAGTATCGAATGTCAAAAGTGGTTTGGTACCTTATAGATGACTTTTTATCAATTTTATCTTGTTATATATTTTAATTAGACTTAATGCACATTCGTTATTTTGATTTTCTGTAATTGATAAATATTTTTCTTTAATTTTCGAGAGTTTGCCACAAGGTTCCAACTACTTTCAGTATAGATTGAAAATGAAAAATGCGTTTTTTCGCATTAAATAATTTGCATTTGTATTTTCTTGAATATACTTAGACCATTTTCAAGGCGATCTTTAATAAAAATTAAAAAAAAAAAAATATTGAAAATAAATTGAACACAAATATAATTTTAGTTGTAAGCGCTGAAACAAAGGGGAGACTTCAAGAGTTTGTTTCATGGCCTATCGGCCGCGAAACCGGTTAGCCATTTTTGTAGGAAATGTGATTGCCTTCCTTTGCCCATTTACAATATTGAAGCAGAGAGCTAAATGAATAAATAAAAAACTCAGCGTACTCTCTTGTGCTATTGTGAGGATTAGAAAGTCAAACGAGGTTCCCAAATCGATGTTTAAATCACGGCCAGTCGTTCTGCTTGATTTGTTAGAATTGGGTTTGCCCTGAACAGCTATCGCCGATTCAGTGTCAAGATATGAATCATCTCAGAGTTAATAAAATTGTTATGGGATATATTTTCTGCTTTATTTGCAGATATGGCGTTAAAACATATCGATTTTACTCTTTAACGTGAGGGATAGAACGTTTATTAGGCTATAAATATATTTTGAAGTATTTTTAATTTCTTTATGCTTCAGTCCAGCTTGCAGTTTGAAAATGTTTAACGGATGGGTGGGAAAGATTATTTTAGCATAAATATGCTTTAGCGATGACACAACTGAAAAAAAAGTTACAAAAAAGTGTCCGCTGGCGTTCGCGCTGGCGGGGTGACCATGTACGAAAAAGAAGACTGTATGTTATACAGGACATTACATAGGTTTGTCGGGTGGAGCTAAAGCATATTTATGTTCCTTAATTCGAGCAGAAAACTCTATTTTATTTTCATTAAACTTTGTTTTACAACGTTGTATGCGATAATACTACGGCAGAAGTATAGTTTAGTTGAAACTATATATTCACCAAAATCCCATGAATAAATCTTATAAAATACATGGATTGGTATAAAATTAACTCGTACATTCCGAAAAGAGCAAATCTTACCTAAGACGTATTTTTATAAAGCTGTTACCCAGTGTGCCATGCTACACTTACTTTCTGTCTATGACTCTCCCCGTGTCAAGATCTACTTTATACCTAGTTGTCTATACCCAGTTACGAAAATCGGTCAAACGATGTGAATTTGTTTTAGTTCATAATGATACCGGCAGAAGCCAGCACAACAGCACTTCATCTAACAGCCGACAGAGGCCAGTAGCAGAGCCTGCTGTCGATTCAAAATGGCCGTCACAATCTGAATGGTTCAGTGTAGACAATTTTTCTTGAACAAAACTTTTGTCCGTTTGACGAAATTTTGAAATTTGACTATTTTGACCTAGCCTAGGAGTTTTCTCGAATCAAGACCTACCTGTGTGCCAAGTTTGTTCAAAATCGGTCAAACGGTGTAGATTTGTAAAAGGAACAAACAAACAAACGAAAAACAGAAAGACACGTGATTTTTTAACGACTATTTTTTACTCTATCTAAATATCACGTCGATTTCTATTTGTTGCGCTATTGAACATGCTGGATATCATTCGAATAAGCAAAACAGCAACCTGCGGTATGTTGTAGTGTTTGTTTTCAATCCCGGAGATTGTAGTGTTGTGTAGTGTCAGCGAAACGGCTGTGGTGAAAGTCACGTTTAGTATACTGACCGCCAGCATATGCGCGGGACCTTTAGTTTATTGCGTCACTACAATATGACTAGACGGCGCAATG
This sequence comes from Gonocerus acuteangulatus, assembly GCA_946811695.1. Taxonomy (NCBI): domain Eukaryota; kingdom Metazoa; phylum Arthropoda; class Insecta; order Hemiptera; family Coreidae; genus Gonocerus; species Gonocerus acuteangulatus. The sequence goes on from OX328128.1 coordinate 57,453,497, forward strand.
TTTGACACATTCGCTATTTATGCAAGAGAATAAAATACAGCCGGTATTCATGAGTCTCTATATGGTTAATAGGAATATCAAATAGTAGTATTTCGTGTTGAAAGATGGCAAGATTCACAACTGAGATGACGAAAGCATGAAATACAGAAGGTGTCGAAACGAAAGTTGTTTTAGTTTCGACAACGCAGTTCGAACGTATCAGTAGTGTCCTAGAATTAATTTTTGGCCATCGGCGCCGGGTTATCAACAGGTTGCCACCTGTTCCAAACAACACACATTAAAGAGCAAGGTATATTTGATCCTTCGCTAAGATACATTTTTTGGCCACAAGGACATGAATCAGCACCTCAAACGCAGGAATCACGCCCACAGGACTTCGGGATGACCCTCTGGAACTTGTTAGGATATGTAGAAAGTTTATTAGTTTTTTGGATGAATGAAATGATGAAACGCTCAGAAACACTCCAAAATCCAAGAGCGGATCTTCGATAAACGAAAAATGCTTATGAATTTAAATAGAAGACTTAAACAGGTTTAGAAGGAAATTTATTTCGTGAATAGTTAAGGACGTTGGTAACACACAATAAACTACAAAGTTTAAAACATTCCATCAAACTTATCGAACATAGGTAGGAATGTTTTCGAAGTTTGATTCTATTTTATTGGTTTTGATAAACAATGTAAATATTAAATTGATAAATCTATTTTCATTGTATAGTAATTTTCTTAATTGAGCATTATTTATGTTTCAGGTGAGCACATTTACGTATCATGGTTCTTCAATTATAACATCATTGGGTTGTTTATTTTATCCCAAAACCGCAGGTAATATTACTTTATTTTTTTCATTGTTAATAAAAATAGTATCTTGGTTTCGAGAAGCTCAGTGTTTAAAGGGTTATTGTTTTCGAACAGGCCTTTAGTTTAAAGAACAAACGTCCTTTCAGGTCTAATAATAATGATGATAAGTGACTGATGTGCGGAATTGCTAGGGGCTTTAAGACCCTTCCCGAGTAACAGTACACCGCACAAACAATTCACACAGTACGCTTAACATTTACACTGACACAAGGTCACCGACAATACACACCCACACTCCAGGATCACCTTCCCTGGGTGCTCTACCTGGCAGTAGGTAGAAAATGCACTAATCTGGCATGCACAAATCTGGGGTGAAGTCTGCTCTAGGGGGAATAATTTCTAGACCTTGACAACGGAAGCAGTGCGAGCGGTGCTTCTATTCCATACTAGCCCGTAAGATTAAGGATATTTAAGAAGTATACAATCAAGCACTGGCTTCAGCTTGGAGGGGAGTAATACTTCTTCCGCTCCTGTCAGAAATTGGGCAAGGAATACACAAAAAAGCATGAAATAGACTGGAATTATGCTCAGTGGAGTCATGCGAGTTTATCCACCAATAGCGGACTAGACTACAACTGGATGCAGCGGGAACTTTCCGATACTTCTTAAATATCCAGCATATGTATGTAGACAGATTTCGGATGGATACAAATCCCCGAAGTAAATCGAATCCCCTGGAAACAGAGGAAACTCAACCCAATAATAATAATAATAGATAATTATAGATCACATTAAATTAACTATCTCTTTGCGCTGTGATTTCGAAGAATGAAATAATTCAATAGAAAGTAAAACACTTTTATGTAATTGCTTTTATCAGCTGTTCTTGAACTGCTGCCTTTCGAAAATGGGTAAGAAAAAAATTGGTCCTTATTGACCAATTTCATTCGAAATTGAAACGGAGTAACAAACACGACAATTCCTTTTTGATAGTGTAGAAAATTGATTTCCACTCAATAATGAATTACTTTCGTTGTAGCAATTGTTAATATATATAAAGATTATTAGTTCATGTTCTTTTGACGTTTTTCTCGAATTTTCTATAATCAAACCACATTTTTATTGTGATTTGTGAGATAGTTTGGAGTTGTTAAATTTGAAATAAGAAAGACATTATATCATTCACTTGAGACAATTTTTTGCCTGTTCCTCTACAACCGTATATGGGCAATTTTTACTGGTTAGGATGTTTGCATTTCCAAATACACTGCATCAATACATAGATACACTCTCGAATCCTTTTATCGGATAACCGTTATAAACAAATTTCCTACCTCTGTGTAGGAGACGGTAACACTTTTACACAGCTATGAATCTAAACATTTAAGGAACACTTATACCTTCATTTCTATAAGATTAGAATGTTTTAAAAAAAATATTATCATCATGGATAATACTTCAGAAGAGATCAGAGATGGTTGAGGAGATCACAAAATTTTTTTTATTGTTTTACATCGCATCTGCATACCATTAGCGCCAGAAACGTTTAGGAAATGTCCGCTAATATTCAGAATAGTAATTAGTGGTAAATGAACGAATAATTTAATAGTTTATTAATTCTAAAACCAATAAATATTATTAAACCTCCCTTAATATAGAGTATGGAAGTACTCTCATAGATAACAATTTGTCTTTACATTATTCATTTTTTTTTTTTTATCTTATTTTTAATAAACTTTACTATAAATGATTTCAACATACAACAGGCAATGGTCAACGCTATGCTCTCAATAAATATATTTATGATTGGTTACCTGTTAATGTCTATTTTTTCTCTTCTTTTACGGCATCAGAACTTCTGGGCTATTCACACCGTGCAATCTTTTCGGTTTTATATAGGAACTGGCGTATTCAACTTGGCTGAGTTTTTGATGACTTAAATGACTTGTAACAATGTGAGGATCTCTAGATACATGGAACGGATGATTCCCATTATTACGATGCTCATCAAATAATAAGTATGTATTTGTTTTTTACGTTGTATCAACTTATTACGCTACCAGCTCCGGGTTATTTAAAGGTCGCCACACTTAAACATCTGCGTTAATAAGAAAGATAAGTTAAAATTAAAACAAATATTATACTTCCTATATTTCCCAGACAAACTGAAATAAATTCTCCATGATTGTAAACCAGCCGAACGTCAAGAAGCAGACCAATCAAAAGGGAGACACACAACAAAACCACCAGGTATAAGCAGACGACCATGAAGAGGTTGTCGCCCCTACTCGCCGAAAGTGGAACCGATCCAACAAAGAATATCCAACTTGAGACTGACTTATTCCGCATATGGAGGGAACCCCCGTACGAATGGAGGACAGAAATAACCTCCTATACTCCTTCCCTTATCATTGGAACCTGTCCACGAGTGGTTATTGATAAGCCCTTGGTCAGAGGCCTTTTCCAAAGAGATATGAGTATTTCTTAACTACAGTTTTTACTGTTCTCCGAATAAATATTTTAATTATTGAAAATTATACACAAAATTCACCGTATGAAAAATTATCATATTTTTAAAACTATTCATAAATCTCTAAACATATTATTCTAACCTCCTCAAAAAAATAATAATTATAGTGGAATTTGAGCCTATTCTTGGTCTTATGGCTAGGTCGCTGGATTCAAGGGGAAAAGTCTCGCAGGTGGGAGGTTGACTTCTTCCACCGATGGGTTGGCTGAAAAAATCCTTCTTTCACCATGGTGCTTAAAAAGTGTGGGAAACTGTAAATAGCCCGGCGTTAATGGCCAAGAAGCAGATGGGACTTAACAAAAATAATAATAGTAGAATATCTCTGATGGAAAAGAGTGCATTTGGTATCCACATCCTGGAGGCATGTGGCATCCTGGTGTTATTTGGCATCGAGGCTTTGGTTTTGAATAATTTAACAGCTGTATCATAATATCCAGGGTCGTCCTCCCGTTCCTCTGGATCTGCTGGCCTTTCTTTTTCTTTGAAATATGCCGCTCTCGTGTCTATGCACAAAGAGTCACATAATATCATGCCGATCATGTCTCTAAGTATCAATGTGTATTTGAATTATACACGGGAAAAGGTATTTGTTTCAAGAGGTTGTCTTTTCCAAGTGTTCAATTAAAAATATTTAATTCTATCTTGAGAAACTTTTCAAGTTTGGTTTAATCCTAGAAATAAAGAAACAAAATTATAAATAATTATTAATAATCGTTGTTAAAAAAAAAGAAACATAAAAATGGAATTTAAAAATAAAAGAGTACCGGTTATATATATAAAAAAAAAAAGAAAAAAAAAGATACTCAGGAGCATGCGGTGAATGATTCATGTAGCTGTTTTTCACGGTAGGGCGATGACGACCATGGGGTTCTTTCGCCCAAAAACGCCACAAACAAACAATAATCGTTGTGCTGTGTTCAGCTGGGGTGGTACAGTGTTCAGGAAGTTGGACTGTTGGCTCGATGGAAGAGCTCCCTGCTAGCCTAATAACCTTGGAAGTCAACGTACCCTATGAAAAAAAATAAATTATTAAACCGTTCTGCATACCTCTGAGCTGCTTGAGGGGTAATACTACCTTCTGTGATCAAAATCAAAGTCATTTTCTTGAATTTATAAATAACAAATAAATCAATATTTTTCAATTCTTTATATCTAACGTTTTGTATGGGATGTTAAAGTATCTAAAAATATAAGTTTCAATTCTTCGGAAATAAAATGGCGGCGCTGTGAGTGACGAACGGAAACACTCTTTATTCACGGGCGATAGCCTGGAGGCGGCAATTTTTATTAATCTAGCATGAAAAACAAAAATTATTTCGAAAGAAGAGGGTGGAATCTAGTAAAGTAGGTAGGGTGTTTAAGAAATATTAATTTTTTTCGAAAACAGTGAACAATTATCTATTTTTTATTAATAAGACCGTCGGCAATCGGTCATGAATCGTACGTACTTTACCAGCAAATATCATTAGGAAGTTGCAATTAAAATATGAAGTCGATCGGACAAAAATTGAAGACGCTAGAGTATCGCCCGATTTGAAAAACATAGTTTTGAGACTTAAAACATGGTTGTTAAAGACTTAAAATGTTCTTCATACTTTCTTGTAATAAAGATAAAAAAATGGGTTTCAATTTTGAAATGTATTGAATGAGGACCAAAAAACAAACTTTTAAAAAGGGACCAATAGGTAGCTCAAAAAATTACCTTTGAATCAGCATTCACTAGGCACCGGGACTTCACTCGGAAAATCGTATTTTTGCGCATTTAATTTTTTTTTAACAGACACTCTGGGGATATCATTTTTGATTAGTTAAGGAAGCATTTTAGCCAATAATAAAAAATGGTAAACAAAAAAATTACAAGGTATTATTACCTCTTAATGAATACATTATATGAGAGGCAATGTTAGAAGACCCTATCTTCCTATTTCGACCTTTCAGAAACGACGCTAAAGGCGATACCTCTTCCACGAAACGATCTTTGCAACACTTCATGCTCGAATCTTCGTAATCACCTTTCACTCTTAAACTATGCACGAAATGTTAAAGTCATTCGCCAATCCTTCCAAGTAATTGTGTCATCTTTGATCGTTTTCCGACGATGCTTGATGAAAATTTATTTATCGCTTCTGTGATTTGAAATGCTTAGGATTAAAACTAGAAAAAATTACCAAGCTAACACTTCCGATGAAACGGTGTTTTCTACGACTAAGCAGATCCTATTGTTATTAACGCCAGAATATCATTTTGTAGGAAATGTTAATCTTTCGAATGTTGAACTGTTTCCAAAGTTTAAAAGTACCCCTCGTTTACGGGTGCATAAAGTAAAAATAGTTAAGAGTGCTCCATCGAGCTGTTGATTATCGTTGTTTTTAATCTGATTGTTGCCAAACCTTAAATTTTAATATGGTTAATCGTAAAACGATAAGAAGGTCGACAACACAGTAGAGAAAGATGGATACAGATTCGATTTAGGCATTCTTCTGGATCTCTATTTATTCATTGAGTTTTCTGCTTCTTTGGCGATAACAAAACGATCAGCATCTTCTGAATTTGGTCTCACAAGAAAAGCAGATAGTTGTATATGTAAGTGTATTTGATAAGGTAGTGGTTACATGAAAATACCACTTAATATTCGTGGAAACGTAATGTTTTTAAGGCAACAGTGCTTAAAGTGATCAAATAAGTTCGTACAGTCCTGAGTTTCTGAATATGTCAGTACAGTGTTTACTACTGGCTATCATTGCCTCAAAGATCTTGCATTTTTTTTTTTTTATTTTGGAGATTTCTAGACATCACTTTATTTGTTTAAAATTAATCTTTTCTTCGTGACAGGTCCTACTTAATATTTTTTTTAATCTTAAAGCCTACGTTTTAATGTAGGGATTCTTAATAATACAGTCAAAATTTCAAAGATTACTATTAGCCCACATATTCTGTCTATCGACAAAGTAAAATATTGAAAAATGGTCTTATTCGATACTTTATTTAAGGCATTAAAGGCTATTCTATAAAGGGGTTAGAGTTTCGATAATTTCAGACAAGCCGTATCGTCCACAATCCAAGAGTAAAGTCCTGCATCTAAAATCGAGGTTTTGCACATTCGACAGTTTGACATGGCAGGGACGATATAACAACTATTTTAAGGATGGATTTGGTGTATATAATGTATAAAACGGCAATATATCATAAAATGGGTTGATTCTTTAAAAAAAATATTAGAGCATTTGCGATTTAAAACCCCCATTTTTAATATGATAATGTTCTACTTCTTCAAGGCGATTTACTCTATACAGTAATGGCACTTGACTAAAATTAACTAATAAATTTTTCGATTTGCTAGCTTGGCCAACAAACAATACTTTTATGTATTATCACATAAAATTACTTTATCTTAAGGAAGGAAAACATTAAATGAGACCTTATACAGATAGGTAGTTAAATTCAATGCTTATGAATCTTTAGATACTAAAGTCAATATTGATATCAGAATTCTAATGATAAGGAGAAGGTATTTTGAGTACTTTTTAAATAAATTTGGAATCTTAATGAATCGCTACTTGTTTTTCAAGGAAAGTTGTTTATTATCAAGTAACATTTCATAATTGAACCGATGATTCTGCATTGTCAAACGTTATCGTTATCAAACCAATCTATTTGCATTGGCCTCCTTAGAAGTAATTTTCTTTGAAGTTTAGATTAATTGCAAGAGCCTCTTCTCCTTTTGTAAAGCACCTCAATTTTTGCGTCGCAATCCACGAACGTTCTGACAAGAAATTTGGACGTTTCATAACCCAGAGCCACAAAACAGCCGGTCGTTATACATGTATATATATAGAGATTACAATAACGATTCAATTTTAAGGGAGGTTTACACAAAAGTGCTTCGTGGATTCTAAAAAGACAATTCGTTTACCAGCAGAATCCGCCCACCAAAACATTAAAAGAAATGTTTGGGTCGAAAAATGTTTAGGGCTTACAGACAACCATAGATTGGTACACTTTATTATTTCATCAGGGATATTATTATATGGAAACGTATTAAGAATATGCGGTTACTCTTTTGGGTATTTTTTGTTTAATTCCTGGTTGTGGAAAAGGAGTGTCGGAAGAAATGAAAGCTAATAATAAGATTTCAGATAATAGTTGAAAATATTTATTTATTTGGAAAAATATGATAGAACATCTTTCCAAAGTGTTAGTTAAGAAAATGATTGAATAATTGTGTTATTTTCTAATCTAAACAGGTTTCAAACCTCTAACCTAATTTGTTTTTCTTATAATCATGATTGCAAGTAATTTTTGAGAAATAGGCGATTACAGAATTAAACCCCTGACCCAGAGATCCAAAATATCTTAAAACAAGAAAATACACAAATGACCAAATTCCTTCCAAATTCCTTTGCCTCCCTGGAATAATTTTTGTTTAAATATGCCAAAAAAAAATTCGAGAAAAATTATGCGAGTTCCAAATTGCTGTGTCAAAAACATTTTATTAATTTTTTTTTTTAATTTATTTTAATAGTTTCGCAACGAAGGTGGCTTGCTCGTAAATTTAATTTTATTAACTCTGTTAAAATCGTTATCTTCACTGCTGCTTGCAAAGCAGATAATGTTCTGGAAGCCTCAACTGAAATGTATGAAGAAATCCTTACAAATAGGCCTAATGATAATTGTAGTATATTTAGAGCTGCGCTCTACGGCATTCTTATTGGCCTGAACAACATTCCCCACACTGAAGGGGGGACAGACTGAAGGGATATGATTCTCTTGACTGATGGAGCACTCTACAGGCACTAGCAGACAAACAGTAATAATAAACATTTTAAAAACCATTCACTTACATAACAAGCACATTACGACTTAGTGGCTGCCAGGTCATAAAGGTTTAGGAAAAGCACCCATGGAGACAGAAACCTTTATACGAGAGAACATCATCTCCACTGATCAATCGCACACCAAGACCTGACCAAAAGTCAACATAGTTAAATAAAATATTATGAACTCTTAGCAAGACTGGACTCGACTAACTGACTATAAATAAAGTACTCTCAGAAACATAACTCTTGAGTTGACATGCAGCTACCATAAAAACAGACCAGATGAAATTATACTTGCACGTCTCACTATTGGCCACATTTCATGAGAGGACCAACCAGTGACAAGTGCAATACGATAAAACATCTACTTACAGAATGCAGAAGTCAAAATATTCCACATGTACTAAATATCCCAGGTGAAATATAAGAATTGTTGAATGACTGCAGCTATTATATTAGTACAATATTCTCTTAATTACAGAACACTAAACTATACAGTATCATTTGAAAACCTCTGCCAAGTAACCAGTAGCATTCAGGCATATTAAACACGAAATCCCTAATTATGGGAATTGACGAATGGATTTTGAACACAATGCTGGATTACATTAGATCATACATGTACCACCATAAAGGAGTGAAATCGTCGTAGAAGATAAACTGATAAAGAATGATAATAATAATAAAAAATCTAGATTTACTAGTTCAGTTTATAACTTTTTTTCTCTTCTAATTTTATGACACTTTTTGTAAATTCTGTAACAACCTCTGGTCCTGTTATTCCTATCCGATATGAACTTTCCAAAACAATTATCTTGATGTAATTACACGGTAATAAGTTTGATTGAAATTCCTTCCTTTGATTAGTTCCTGCTCTGTCAATGCACCTGGGCGATTTTCTTTAGATGCAGAAAAACAGAAACCCCGTTATGGAATTTGAAGTCTTTTCGAAGCGCTGCCGTCAAGTGAAGTTTACCATCTCGGATGCTGGTAAAGTAATAATTATGAAATTCGTATAATCTAGCGTCCAGTATATTAAATTAATTGTTTACATTAAATTTACAATAATTATAGAATACATTGATTACAAGGAAGATCATTTATCAATGACTTCGTGTCGCCACGAAAGAGCTGCATAACTAAGCGCATGCCACAGAAAGATTGATAGTATATGCCATGTTCTAGAAGAATTAGGGTAAAATAACCTACATATATAAACACAAAATAAAATAATACATTTGCCCTTTTATATTTATAAGGAGGCCCGGCGGCCGTGAGCGTTAAGGCGTGAGCACTTAACGCTGCGTGACAAAGGATCATGGGTTCGATTCCCACTAGGGGTGGTGGCTTTTCTTTAGACAAAAGAAAAGGCATCAGCCCTATCCGTTAGTTAAATTTCCAAAAGCATCTACCTTCTGAGAACGGCACGAGAGGCACCCATGTATAATATAAAAAACGTTTTAGTATTTACCAAAATTTCGACCGTTTGGTGTATATTTGTAATTTTTCCAAAATGAGTTCCCCCTGGATGGACCTTTTTTACTGGTTACAAACTCGACCGATTGTTTATTATGAAAATGCTAAATAGCTACATCCGTGGTGAAGAAACAAAAACGTTGTAGCCGTTATCGTGTTACCATACATATATATACATTATTTTATAAGATATGAATATACATGATGTATAATATATATCATGATATAATGATAATTAATATATATGATGATATAACGATATGAATATACATGATGTATAATATATATCATGATATAATGATAATTAATATATATGATGATATAACGATATGAATATACATGATGTATAATATATATCATGATATAATGATAATTAAAATATATGATGATATAACGATATGAATATACATGATTTTAGGTCAAATCAATATGTAAAAAAAAAAAAAAAAAAGTAGAATAATTGTACATGCTTTAGACGTCATTTTTCAACTTTCTTCCTTATGTATGCAAGGCCTACAAAAAAGAACTCAATTATAAATTTCGGCTCTTGGTGGTTCGGAAGTGTTAGTTTTGTTTAATTAAAGTGTCCATTACTTTTCCTGCGTGTATTATTATATAACTTGATAAATTTGTCTTGAGAAAGTTCACCCCAAAAAAGAGGCAATAGTTGAGTTTTAAGAGGTTTAGGATGTTTCTAAATCTAGGTTACGAGTTTGTTTACCTCCCCGCTCGGTGCGGGTTGAGGTAAACGTTATAATGTACTTCCGTTAAACATGTTTATTTGAATCAGTCCAAGGTGCTGGTCTCCTGGTCTGTTGTGGTTCAAAGATTGTACTCGTTTTCCTAAAGAACCGCAGGTTATTATTCTTTTTTTAAATTAAATTATATTAATTAAATATTAAATTTTCTAGTACAGCCCCGCAAAGAAAACATCCCGGAGGAGCTGCTTAAACCAAACAGAATCCCGAAAACCTAATTGCTACAGTAAATATATATATATTTTCCATGAACTGGGTTTTTGTTACCAGATAAATTCTTTAGTTTATTATTTTTAAAAAAAAGAAAGAAACTAATTTAATCCGCTACAATGTTAAATATAATTAATGTTACACCATTAATGTAATTTAATAATATATACATAATAATGTAATGTAATAATATATACATAATAATGTAATGTAATAATATATGCATAGCGTACTTAAAACACTACAAATGAAAGGTATACATCGCTTTGAAGCGGAACACCAACGAATACATAAATAAATTAAAATAATAATAAAAAAACAGTGGTTTCTAATAATACGTTAAACGCATATCATGGAATTTCTGAGTCCCAATTATACGGAATTTGCTTATGGGCTATTCCAAAAAGGTATTACTATTCGGGTAGTTTTAAATTTGAAAATGAACGGTTCCCGTAAATATCACGCCTAAGAGTTGAAAATGTTAACAATACCAGCCCTATATATTTTAAAGGTTTTAAATCTTATTAAAAAACACCTCACATCGTATAAAAAAACATGGGGATATCCACTGCTATGCCACGGGGCAACGTAATTTATTATAACTAGGCAACCACAGTACATTTTTTAAAATGGTCTTGGCTATATGAGGGCAGCTTAGTACAATAAATTACTAAAGGAATCGATAGAGGAGGCTGATAAAGAGTTGTTTTCCGAAAAATGTAAGAATTACTTGTCTTGTTTTAATGTTAAAGATTTCTTTTCCACCTGGTTACTCCTGACGCATTCATTGCTCTAATTACCACCATGATTTTTGTTACTCGTTTTATAATTTTATATAGATGTAATAATTATTATATTATGAAATATATTTTATATTGTATTACAATGGCTAGAATATACTATTTTATATTTGAGATATTCTATTTATTCTTGAAATATTTTGATATAATCATTATGTCTTGAAGTTCCTACTCCCTTCTTCTGTGGGTTAATAGAAAAAAAGATTTATTTAATTTATTTTCGGTAATGTAAAGAATGCAAAGCATTATAACTCGAGCATTCGATTTAGTTTATTATCAGTTGGTTTTTATCTGCAGAAAGTTGATAAAACACATTGTGTTTATTCTAAAAATATTTAATTATAGCGATTAAGCATTGGTGTTCTAAGTGCTGAAGGAAAATTGACCATTTGAAGTATTTTTATCTGTTTGAGTATAAAGATAGTTATTTATAGGGATTAGTGAAGGTCAAGTGTTCCAATTCTTTGAATCGTGTCTTGTCATTTTTTCTATTGTCTATTTATTTATATTACTTTCATTAAAAATGATTATCAATAGACAATATGCATTGCATACGTCTTTAAACATGTGTCAATAAACGATACATGAGCAGATATATATGTGCACAGGAGGGCGTTGACGGCCACGAGTGTTTTCGCCACAAACCTATTGCACAAACAAATCCTAACAACTTACTGAGAATTTGTGAACGTTGCCTTGAATAGATGTTCTCTATTGATCAAATTGAAGGGAGCTGAGGACAATCTGAAAATGAGGAAAACAGCCTTGGAAGGTTTTCTTCTTGGACCTTCCTGAAGCAATTACAGATATAGGATTCTATTTTCTGAAAGCGGAGGAGGATCTTTAAGTTGGGTCTTCGTTCATTTAGGAAGGCTTTAGAAAAACATTTACCGAGTGTTTGAATAACTGTGGTGAATTCAAGGTTCCTCTTTAGCTGTTTTAACCAAAGGATTTAGTTTATTTACTTTTTCATTCTACTCATTCTAAGAATTCAAGACGATATGTTCTTTTATAAGTTAATTGTATCTATAGTTCTGTTACCTATCACAATTATAATTTTTTTTGTTTTTGTATTAATTTCTTTTTTTGTCATTTTAGCTGACGAAGGCTACCAATGAGTAGCCGAAACGTCCGAAATATAGATTTTTTAAAACAAAATCATATTGAGGTTTATTTAGCCGAATCCCAACCATTCCATCTTTACTTATCACCTCGGCTAACTATCTAATCATCACAAAGGATTTAGGAAACAATTAACCCTTGACGCTATTTATACTTCATTCATATTAAGACAAGCTGTTCTAATTTATGGGCTTCATAATTTGTTTTATAGATTTTATTAAATCAAAAAAGTGGGTTCGTTGTTTTTATATTTTTATATTATATTTTTCGATTATTCAGAATATATCATTGACCATGGATATTAAGCAATGTATAATCTATTGGCCCTCAGACATAATAGTTAAAAAAAATTACATTATAAAATGAAAATGATTGAGCTAAATGCAAAATAATTTGTAAAAAATAAGTACAAACATTTCAATTAATATAATAATAATAATTTAAAAAACTCATTCCCGAAACAGGTCATCAGATCCTAGGGTAAATATTGTAAAGATATCCGATTCTTAGCAATAATAACTCATTTTTTTATTTTGAAATGTTGTTTGATTAAATATACTGTCTGAACCCGGATTAAATCTTTATCGTTTAGATTTCATGTTGTATTGTGGTCTCTATTTATTCAAATTGTATACCGGACATACTATTTAATTCACTGCATTTTTTTCTGTCATTCCCATTAATATTTCTATTGTATATTTTACTTATTTGTTTAAACCTAAATGCACTTAACGTTATAAGAGTATTTATGGTATTTATCTAATCAAACAATTTATAATATATATTTATTCATATAATTTTGTCTCTTTGAAGAAGCTAACATCCTATCTATTTTCGGCGTTTGTTTCTTTTGAGCTTTAGCTCAACACAATTAACAGGGGTGCATATCAAACTTTGTTGAAAATGTTAGCAAATACATTCTTTGAGAAATTCTAAATAACAACATTATAATTAATGTGTAAATATAATTACATAGCTAGGAATTAATAAATTCATCTTCTTAGCCCTTGGCGTAGGATTATTACGCCTAAAGTTGCCAAACAAAGAATGAACAGATGCTTGGCCTGGGAAGATATATGTACTACAGTTGTGGTTTTATAATTTCTAATGCTTACTTTATATATATATATATATTCTTTGATTGATTTGTGCTATTCTGGATTTTCGCCTTATTTACTTGCTGTAATTCTTTGATCGTAGCGCTTGATAAGACCTTAAATCTTGTTGTTTTTCTCTGTCAACATTTTTTAATCTTCAATACTTTTTATAATCCTTTCCTACCATATATTCATATAAAAGGACTTTTCCTGTTTATTTATTTATTTTTGTTCAAGTTCTTGTTCAAACGTTGGAAGTGTAAACAGACGTTTCTTAAAAAATGTCTATCTACTGCTAACCCTAGGATTCGGGCTGGATTATAAAAATATTTTCCTGGATTAGACATTTTCTTTGATTATGAAATAAAACTGGGCTTTTACAGGATGTTCATTTCGAGGTAAACATATTGACGTCACTGCAGATTCTCGTAATCCTTTTAATAACATTATATGGGATAAGACATACATTATCTCTCTCGAAATAGCTATTGCAAAAGTACTTTATTTAACTGACATTAGTAGAACACGTCTTTTATTAAATTTATCTCGGGTAATTAATCATAAATATTTTCAAGGTCAATATATCATAGTATAAAAGAGTTTCATTCCATTGCTAGGTAATCTTACGATTTTTTCCCCTTTTAAAACCAAAGCCCAAATTCTAAAGTAGTAAATACTTTTTAATTTCAGTATGTTAAGTCTGAACCATAGGTTCTTGAATTTTTATTTTTATTTTTTTATTTTTTAATGCAACCGAACGTTAATGAATTGGTACAAGCACTTCAGGCGAATCCTTCACATTAAATTTGTTATCAAAAGTCTAATTTGTTAGTTTTATATTTATTTATTTCATTTTTCTTTGGGCTATCCGCGTCGAACGTGTGGAGCAACTGTATCTGTTTATATTCTCTGTTAGATGACCTTTTGGAGTAGTAAAAGAGTGCCTACAACTTACAGCCCAGCATTTCCAATAAATAATCAAAATAGTAATAATTTGGCTATATCGTTTTTACATTTTGTTCATTAAATAAATGAATTAATCTAGATCCTTCAGGTTTCTTGCTATCCGCCTACATGACAATAAAGGCGTGTGTGTGTGTGTTGCACAGGCACACACAATAAAAAAAGAAGTGGCCTTTTCCACAGACATCATACATTTATTCTTATGTATTTCAAGTTGAAATTTTCAACACGCTGAATCCGAATCCGGAGTCCGCTTCACCCCATCACGACAGGTGTAAGAGCATTTGAAGGTCAAATTTCGTATGAAACCGTTTACAAAGAAATGAATAGAGCTTCCGTGGCTTTGAGGGTCGCTGAGATCGATGCCGGTGTGTGTTTCACCCCATCGGCACAAAATCAAGGCCATTTCAGGAAAAAATATGTCTATTTAGAGAAAAAAAAAAAGAAAATAAAAAGGAATTTGGACTGCAGATCCATTTCTTGTAAAATGAACATATTTGTCATTGAAATTACCTTGATTTTGCGCCGTTGTGCTGAAAAAGACCTCCGACTCGAATTCAGCGAACCAGGGTGGCTGTAGTTATTTCTTTTTTAACGACTTTATACGAAATTTGAACTTCAAATGTTCTTAAACCTAACGTGATGGGTCGAAACGGACTTCGGATTCGGATTCAGCTTGTCAAAATACATAAGAATAAATGTATGGCGTCTTTAGAAAAGACCACTTTTTTTTTGTGTGTGCCTGTGTTGTTGATAATTCGGAATCACCATAAATATTGATGTAAACATTTTTAGAAATCCTCTCCTAAAGCTAACCATCAGAAGGGCAAGATTATCTTTCTTTAACAGAACCCTAAGCATCTTAGAACTTCCACAACCTATTTCTCAACTCTTATCGAAGAAGTTTTCTCGTTTCAAGAGGAAGATAAATTGGAAAGTCTTTCTTCTTCCCTATTGGCTAGTAAAGTATATTTATGGTGGTTGCTCCTTTTTATACATTATAAAACGACATTTAGTCTATGGATAGAAAAAGTCCGCCTCGCATTGCGCGCCTCGTGATAAGTAAACCAGGAAAATTCCAAAACAAGGTCATATATATCAAATATATTCTCTTGTAGTAACAAAAATATATATTTGAGGGGATAGGGTGATATAGCGATAGGGACATTTTTCTGCATGACTGTGGGGAGGCGTATTTTTTAGAAAAAAAAAACATTTTTGGAATCGAACCTCAGATGCGTTTTTCGAAAATGTTTCTGTGTAATGTTTCTAAAACATTACAGACTCCTAAGTATAATGTGATTCCTCTCTTTATCTAATATCTTTAGGCTGTCAAATTTAATAGTTTGGCCTTTATACCATGATTCTTAACGGGTTGATATCTCGTCTGAAAATCTACTCTGATACCAACGTACACCTCTTCAAATACTGTACAATCAATTTGCCATGTGTTGTATTTAGATTCCTTTCCTTTGGCTTTATCAACTAACACACGTGCAGTTTTTTGTGATAATTTATTGACATTACAATCTCTCAAATGTATAAAGGTTACTCCTAAATAACAATTGTATCCAACTGCTATCTCAATCACCTCCTTCAAAAAGCCCATCCTCCTTCATTTTCGATTTTGAACTGCTTCATTTTGTTAAGTTTCTATGGTTGAAATCTATTAAATTTTGATGATAAAATGTCTCTCTGCCGTGTAGGTCGTCCCAAGGCGGGGTCTGTCACTTGTCACGCGTGCAGGAGTTATGGGTTCATAAAAACCCATAATCGACCCCCCTCCCAAAAAAAAAAGAAACGAAATTTGAATTTTCTCTATTTCTGTTGGCTATTGAACCATACTCAATATGAACTTTTTTTGTTGCACTTGAGGTCTACTATCACCTCCTAAAAAGTTGATACGTTATATATATATATATATATATATATATATATATATATATATATATATATATATATATATGTTGTTCCTTGAATAATTCACATTTATGTATTTTTTAATACATTACAACTGTTTCCCTTCATCAATTTATTTTTAATAATATCACCCTGAAATAAGTTAGATTTAAGGTTACATAATCACCTGCTACTATGTTGTAATTCCTATTTAATTACTTATTCTTTTTCAAAGCAATTAACTTTAGTCCAATAAATAGAGAACCAGTGATTTGGAAAGAATTCCTTTACGGTAGCAGTTACTAATAACCATATAATGTATGTTATTACACGGATTTAATGGGCTACTCCTGGAACGTGAGAAAGATGATGCTATAGTTATTATGAAGTAATCTTGTTTAGCCGAAGGAATGCTTGTCTTTTCGTAAATATTGATATTTCAGGGAAGATTAATTAACTGGCACAAATGGTAGGAATGACATAACCTAGTTGAGGAAATACCATTAGCAAAATAATTTAATAATTATACCTAAAACAGGTCGTTTATATGTATACATGTGTGTGTGTGTGTGTATATATATATATATTATGGGTCATTTCATGTCAAAACACCCAGTGCTACGAGTATGTGCCGTCATATCTCAGATATTTTTCAAAATTTTTTCATGAATAGAGATGTATGAGATAATCTCAACTTAATTTGTTTTCAGATTTTTTGATAAAAAATTGAACTTAGGGAAATATTTTGAAATGTTTGTTTTTTGCATGATTTTTACTACTGCCTTTCTGATATCAGTTTTGAAAAACATTTGTGTTTTACTTTTTTTTTTTCGACAAATCTGGCTGTTCTTGGTATCAAATTAAAGATAATGATTTTTTCTATCAAAGTAAGCTATAAAAGTGATACTTTGGGGCAATAATGTGTTGCCATCGCGCAAAGTGTTTTTTTTATACTTTTTCATTAGGTAGTTTCAGTAAGTCATATCTCACAAGAAATCACAATTACCACATGCATCATAATTTTTTTCTAGAATGATCAAACAATTTACTAGTTATGTTCAAACAATAAAAATTGTGTTTATCGCGGTTATGAAAAAAAAAAAAATGTTTTCTTAGGAAAAAGTTCACTTAAAATGTCAACTTCGTAAAATGTAAATTTAAAGTTTATCTGAGCTCAAAGTAACTAAACACGTTAATTACAACCAATAAAACTATAACCTATTATATTACAAGGACATTTGACATTAATTTTAGATTATTCACTATTACCTAATTTTTATTGTGGAAAGTCATATCGTAGTTTCTGTAAATTTCGGATTCAGGTATTTTTCAACCTTTTCATCTATTTTGTATGTCTGATAAAAATGAAGTTAAAGGAACTGGAATATGTTTAAGTAGCTTTCCATGTTATATTTTGGAATCTGTTTGCAATTCTTTCAGCTTTATTTTCCTAACTATCTGGCTCGCGACTTCATCTGAAAAAAATAATTTGAGATTATCTCATATATTTCTATTCATGAAAAAGTTTTGAAAAATATCTGAGACATGATGGCTCGGACTTATATTAAAATTGGGTGATTTGACGTGAATTGACCCAGATATATATATATATATATATATATATATATATATATATATATACATATTATATATACATATATATATATAATACATATATATATATATATATATATATATATATATATATATTATATATCTTCTTGACAATGTTCATCTTTCGAATTACTTATTTTGAGAAAAAATAAAATAAATGGATGTGTATGTGAATGTGATGTGATGTACCGGTTTAGTATTTAGTGATTACAGTAAAAGCAGTTATGTGCCATATCACTCTCCAGATGATCAGTGTGGGCACAGATTGCCACTTTTGTCAAGAAGAAAGTGATACATATTCCATTTCACATATTCCTTGTAATATTTATTTTTAATAATATTTAGTTTTATTGGGAAATTGCTGATTTTTCTATATCAATCGACCAAATAAAACGTCTGCCCACAGAAAAAGTGCAAACCGTGATCATCTCGCTCCTCCTCTCTCTCACACACTCTCGCTCTGTCTATCAATAGATGTATAAATTGTAACATTCCTACTATAATTCATCGAAATATTTTGTATATTTCAGACGGTATTGAAAATTGTAACATATAATAAAATATAGCATTAATACGGCTGAAAATAGAAATACTTTCAATAATACCCATAGAAATTTTGTTATGTATAGAACTAGATCTAGATAAAAACTATGCACTTACTGACTGACGATTGAAACATAAAACATATATTAATTTAAAGTTTAATGACACAGATTTTTGGGACGTGTTATCTACAGATACCCACACTATTCTAACGAGTATAGAGCTTATGTCTTGTCTTTAACATTACATTCAACGTATCACAACATAGCTTGTTAATTCGTCTAACTGAGCTGAAGCTTCAGAAGCATGGTATAGGCATCATATTCATCTCTAGCTAAGCCAATGTTATTGTCATATAAGTATCAGAGAAGATATTCGTTAAAATTACTTTAAAATTAAAAATAATTGATAAATTAAATAGAATAGAAAAATATCTTTAAATGTCAGGAAAATGATAATGATTAATCAATAAAATTAATTGTAATTATTTTGATGCCAACGGCCATAGCCACGTTGAATACACCGGTTCCCGCAGATCACCGAAGTTAAGCAACGTCGGACGTGGTCAGTACCTGAATGGGTGACCGACCACGTGCTGTTGGCATTATAAAAGGGTGGCAACCTATAGATAGCCCGGCGCTAATGGCCAAGTTGTAGATGCGCCGTAAAAAAAAAAAAAAAAAAAAAAAAAAAAAAAAAAAAAAAAAAAAAAAAAAAAAAAAATATATATATATATATTTTGATACGATTTGGTTAAAAAAAGAATTCTCTAAAACATTATTTTATAATTGGTTTCGTTTCCTCCCTTGAATTCGCAGCGAAAATAATGATGAACGCTCCCCTCCGTCAGACACGATGGCGCCCACCTCGTCATTAAAGGGTTCTTCAGCGGGCGATATATCTGCATGATCAATATCAGAAGAATTTAAAGGGAATTATTTCAGTCCATGTTTATAGAACTGTTGTCAGTAAAATACTATTAATTAATTCACTTAGAAACTTTTTGTTGCTTTCGATTGTGTTTCCACGTGGTGTAGTAGCTAGCACACTGGATTCTCAATCGGGAGACGGGTGCCCGAGCCCCGCTTGTAGCCGGGTGACTTTTTTCAGCGTGGTGCTGGCTCTAATAATACCCTGTTACACGAAACGTAAAGTGTAACAACCAATATATATATATATATATATATATATATATATATATATAAAATACCTGAATACCCGTACTTCGTCACGGCTGATAAGTAGATATTTTATTGCGTTAAATAACGTATCATCAAAATTAATTTTGTGCTGTTTATTATGGTTCGGTTCCCGTCATACTGTATGTTATTCATCAATTGATATGTAATCTAAGTATAATGTTTCTGGAGACTGGGGCGATCGATAACCCGTTATCTATAGGTTACCAGTAAGAGGAGTTAAACCAGTACAGGTTAAAATTCGTTGCCAATAATAAATGGGCGTTAAAATTTAAAAACTTATGTTTCGGAGATGTCATTTGGAAACACCCGTTATATTTGCGTGCATTACCAAGAGGTGATATGACTGGAGATGCTGATGGCTGAGGAGGCTGTGCAAGGGTTCGGAATATTATTACCTGGGATGGACCATCACTGGGTATAGCGTAAACTCTATGAGGGACAAAATCACAGTTTATTTCTAGAAATTCAAAGTCTGCCATCCTTGAAATGAACCACAAATAAAATTAATATTATGAAATAGATACAGTACGGTAACAGATGACCTGTTATCGTCCTAGCAACGCATGCTGCCTAGGATTGCCCCCTAGCAACTAACTATTCAAACCCCTCTAAAAACACTTAAAAATTTGAATATCAAAAAAACTTTCTTAGCGAGAGTTTACATCCTTAAGGGAGTGTCCATCCAAAATTTCAAATTTTTCTGTCGAGTGGTTTGGGCTGGGCGATGATAGGTCAATGAATGAGTCATTGGTATTTGACAAATATATAGTAGATATATCTTGACAATTATTTGGCCGGGAGTTGGTTGTACAAAAGAGGAAAACTAAAACATGAGGCCTTCACCATAATTATTTGTTCAATTAGGACCAATGACGTCTAACATCCATCTAAAGTATATTAATTTTTATTTAAGTTCATATAAGCTGAATTCAGAATCGTCAGGTGGAAATAATAATCCAATAGACTTCATGGGTATCCTGATATAAGCGAGTTAGCTGTGATTCCTGGCTATAAGGAGTATTATGCTATTAAGGATGTTCATATATAAACCTCATTTCCTGAAATTTCCCCTGCGGAAACCTAGAAAACGCTAATAGAATTATATAGGAGTCTTTCTTGAATAGTTTTTTCCATCCGCTTCATATTTATGGAAGCTAAGATGGTTAGGATCGTTGTTCATATGTGTGATAGTGTAACAGTTACAAATTAAATTGAGGACTGATATACTTCCGGAAGTGTGATTGGCCTCTCAACTCCTTTATACCTTCAACAAGGTAATCGAAGATTTCATTTCTTATTATATGGTATATTCTAAATTTTCACTTCACTATGAGTTCTTCGGTATTTTTGCGAAGACCACATTCAGTTATTTTGAAGTATCTGTCCTCTTTTTAAACAGTGATTTGGGTACTTACGAATTACCTTACAGGTTCTTTGCAGGTTATCTATTACTTCTTTACAGATTATCTAAGGTTAGAAACCCTCTTATATAAATATAGTAATCAAAAGTTTATATAGTAGGTAATGAAAAGTATTTAAAATCACTGCGATCACTACTAAAAGTAACTTTTTTTTACTACTATATTTATATAATATGGTTTTTAACTAACCCTTAGATAACTTGTATTTGTAAGTAATAGTTTTAGTCTTGTAAAACATAAATGAAAATGAGCATAATATATTTCAGCAAGCAATATTTATTAATAAAAGTCCGTCACGCAGGAGCTGCATAACTAAGCACTTTCCTCAGAATTTTTGTAAACTATATAAATAAAATAAAAACTTAAATAGTTCTGCTCATTTACATTTCTTATGAGAACTGTTCAATTATTAATTTTGTAAATAATTTGCTTCCAGAGTTATGTTAATACATGATACTGTACTACTTAATAAATACACAAAAACTTCATTTTCCGTCTTATGATCTGACGCAGGAACAGGATACAGTCCCCCTAGTGGAAGATAGCGCTCCTCGCGGCGGCTTTGGGAACCTACATCTGGCGGGCTAATTCTAATGAAACAGAGTTTAAAGTAAACCCTCCTTTCCAATAGACCGATTTACTTCATTTTTACAACACTTCTTTCTCATGAGATACCCAGGACGTATACCGCGTTTCGTTACAATACAGCAGAAATTACGACCTGTATGAGTATATTAGTACTTTAGGTCCGGAGTAAACCCCCCCTCCAATAACCCGATTTAGTTTATTTTTACAAACCATTTTTCTCTCTTTATTACCACCACGAATACCGAGTTTCGAGTTTCGTTGAAATGTAACAAAAATTACGGCTGTTAGTGGCAAATTGGTCATGTGTGTCCGGAGTAAACCCCCCCCCCCTTCTAATGAACCGATTTAGTTTATTTTTACAACATATTTCTCTCATTAGATCAACATAACGAATACCGAGTTCCGTTGAAATATAACAAAAACTACGGCTGGCATGGTGAATTTAGTGTTTTGGGTCTGGGGTAAACCCCCCCTCCCGGTGGACCGATTTTGGTGGTTAACGAACTCGTTCAATCGTTTACTAATTGAATGCTATATACCACGTTTCGCGAAGAAAAAACAAAAACTCTGGCCGCTATCGTGTTAAGAGACATATATGTGTATATATATATATATATATATATATATATATATATATATATATATATATATATATGTAAATTTTGACGGTGGCCATTTTCGGTGTCTACTAGGTAGGATCGATAAAGATTTGAAGACATTTTTCAAAAATTCCATCATGAGTGCAACCTCAATAGCTACTTTCCTTCGGAGGAAAGTGCTAATAAGGTTTAATATTATAAAATTCAGTGGTAATTGTGAAGTTTAGGGGCCTTCTTCGCGATTTTTTTTGTCCGGTAGTTCTATAACATATTTATTTCGCATTATGGGCATACGTGCTATGAGTTTCCGCTCGCTCGAGAGGATATCAAAAGTCTAGTCAATCCAACTCGCTACAATTAATAGAATTCTATTAATTTTTGCATGTTGGATTGACTTGAGTGTTAAAGGTTACTTTACTACCAGCAACAACCAATAGAATTGCCCATAGGATTAGCCAATAGAAACGCTAATGAGTTATGCGCGTGAGCTGGATCACTGTTATAATCACTACAGATACTTTTACAAGTAACTGGATTTGGTTCACAAAAAGACCCGAGTTCCTTACGGACGGGCTGTGACTAGATCGGATCGAGAGCAATACGGATCCAATGTTGGTGGAGCCATGGGCGTATATAGAAAATATTTTCGGAGGGGGCTAGGAAAATTTCAGGGGGGGGGGCTGAGACATTTCCGGTGTATGGAATACTAACAATTTAGATCTTGGAAGAGTTTTAGCCAACTTAAACGCTATTACACCCAAAATAGAATATGTTTTATGAACTAAATGATCTTATTTAATTTATTTTTAAGGGTTTTATGAAATTTTTACCGATCAAATCAAAATTTCGGGGGTGAGCTGCAGCCCCCTCAGCCCCCCCCCCTTATATACGCCCATGGTTGGAGCCCAAGTTACACAAATTACTTTTCCTTAGAGTACATATTTTTCAAGCAGAGCATACCAGCCAGGGGAAGATTTATGGGTATATTGTAAAAATGTCTCGACGTATGGGATTCCACACTCTGCCTAAATATACAAGAGCGAGGTTCACAGAACCAGCCAGGAATACAGAGGATACCGGGGCATATTGCCTTCATAAGATTTATGACCTGAAAAATTTAGAAGATTCAAAAGAAGAAGATTTTCTTTGAAGATTTAGTATCTTTAAAAGGAATTCTCGCAGTATGAACCTCTCACTTGCAACTACTCGTCACCTGGCTGGGAGATGCTTAGGTCATCATGTATACAAGATGACTTATTTGGTAAAACTATTAAAAGCTGTTGAGCCTATTTTGACATGGTTCTTAAATATCCTCGGTTTACATAGAAAGTCCGTCACGCAGGAGCTGCATTACTAAGTACATTCCTCAGTAATTGTGGTAGTGCACGCTGCATTTCTGAATAATTGCTTGAAATAAGTAGTAAACCCCAACTTCTAATAAAAGGAATAAACCCCTCCATTTCTATTAGACATATTTAATTTAGTTTTTTTTGTCTGATTTTTAGATGGCTCGAAGTATGCCGTGTTAAATTTAAAACAAATATTTCACGTTAGATACCCAAGACGAAGACTCGAGTTTTCTGTCCTAAATCCTTTTGACCGCTTAAATACAGCTGGTACGGGCAAATTAGTAATTTCAGTCCGCAGTAAACTCCAGATGGATCGATTTTGGTGGTTAACTCATTCAATTGTTGGGAATGATGTATACCAGGTTTCATGACGAAAAAACGACGGCCGCTATCGTGTTAACAGTCTCAAATATGTCCAAAAACGATTCCATAATTTTCCCAAATATAAATAATATAGGTAAATATTTACCTACTAAGAGAGGAATGGTGGTCTTCCTGATAGAACAGGCCCCATTAATATTTAAGATAAGTTTTAAATTTGTTAGGGGTCGAGGTTAGCTCAGTGGTATAGCTCTGGACTAATATGCTGGAGGTCCTGAGTTCAAATCCCGATCAAGCACTAAATATTTTTTCTTCTAGCAGTCAAAGCAGCAAAGGGGAAAATCATGCGGTCGGAACATAGTACTGACCGCACTTTCTCCCTATTGTGTAGTATGCTCATGAATCAGATACCTCTATAGTATCTGCCCCTGAGGGCCCTCGTGGCCTTTTACGGGACTGATTTATTTATTTATATTTTTTTAAATTTAATTTCATTAATAAGAATTGGTTATCTTTTAAAACAAACGTCGAAAACTATTAATCAATATTTTTTTATTTATTTCATGAGAGCTCCGTAACAGTGGCGATGAGCTCATTGGGACGACAGAAGAAAGGTCCGTTAAATATTAGTCAGTCTGTCCAATAAAACAAAATAAAATATAAATAAAAATCAAAGAGAAAAAACAAGATGGTGATATTAATAAAACCAAAATAAAATATTACATATAGTCATACCTTTGAATATAAGTGTGCTGCTTTTAAGTGTGTAAGGAGTATATGGATGTACGGGCTACCTTCAGTAAGTAAGTCGTGTATGTTGTAAGGAATTGTCAAGTCGCTGCGTTTTCTACAATCTGTCAGTATATGTTTAACAGTTCTGTTACACTGTCTACAAGTTGGTGTTTCTTTTCTCTCCAGTAAGTATGAGTGGGTAAGTCGAGTGTGGCCTATCCGGAGCCTGGATAAAATTACATCGTCCTGACGAGAAAATTGTTCTGTTTTCCAAGTTCTTGCCGTGTTCTTAATTTCTTTTAATTTGCATGTACTCTCTTAAGACGCACATAATATGCCAATAAAGTTGGAATGTGCAGAATTATAAACTCCCTCACCATAGGGGTACTATGGTGTAAAATTGTTCTGCTTATAGAACATTAATTAATTCTGTCCTAAATCCTTTTGACCGCTTAAGACGATCTTTTGTATGAAATATACTTTAATTCCATCCACTCCTTGGAGCTGTGGTATGGTGGTGGCTAGACATGTATCGTTACGACTTAATGGTGTCCGAGATGTTAGTTTGCGATAAGAGAAACTACACATATGTCTTCATTAAAATCTCATCGAGCCCATATTAGAGTTGGTAGCTAGAAGTATGCTTTAGGTAATCATATTATTCCCTACTCCGCAAAAACGTTTTAACTACTTCGAGCTTAGCAAATTGGATTCCCAGTCCCATTAAGGTTATACTGCTTAAAATACAACCGATAGTGCTGGACTAAACCCATTATTGGCTTCTGTAATATCTGTGTTCTTGGTTTTAAATGCCGAAACAATTCTGCATGAAATACTATCAAAATGGCTATGATTCCTAATTTTGCGGAGCATTATCAGTCTGAGAATATGATGGTTTTGTTTAGCGTTAAAAAATACTACATTCTTCGTCTCACAGGATCTTCGTAATTATAGCGTGTGTTGTTATATTGCGTATTCCCCCCTCTAGAGAAATCTAAAAACTAATAATTATAACATAATTAATCCAATTCAGCCATCGTGGTAATAAACGATAAGAAATAGTTCTTGCTCGATTGCGGATGTGGCATATTTGAGTAAAACACGAATTTATTTATGACAATACGTGACAGACCTATATGCAATATATGTAGAAAAGACCTACAAAATCTGACATTTACTGACAGCCTGCCAAAGACGATGCAATTTTAACATCCCAAATGACATGCAAGACCTCCTAGGCAATGGTATTTAGTACAAAACACTGTACTGACTTCCCTCAAGAACACAGGATTTTACAACCTTGTTTGATGATTTTCGGCCCTGTTGACTTAGATAATATTACATTTTCATGGGCAATAAGCGTTGTTTATAACCGAGCCCTTCATCTAAAGAATTACATAACTACACACACACACACACACACACACTCACATATATATATATATATATATATATATATGTATATATATACATACACTAGCTGTTACCCGGCGTGCTATGCTACACCTACTTTCTGCATCTATAAAAGTAAAAATAAATTAGAAACCAAATAATTAATATTAAAATCTAATAACGCAAATCTGTAACTATTTGGGTTAATTGTTTCGAACTCGTGATCTCCAAACTGTGAGTCATAGACGATTTTAACCTAGCCTACGACTCTCCCCGTATCAAGACCTACCCGTGTGCCACGTTTTGTCAAAATCGGTCAAACGGTGTGGATTTGTATAAGGAACAACACATGCAGACAGAAAACGGGTAGACGTTTTTGACCTATCCTATGACACTCCCCGTATCACGACCTACCTGTGTGCCAAAAAATCGGACGAAGGGTGTGGATTTGTATAACGAACAAACATACAGATAGACAGCTGGTAGACGTTTTCAGGTGTGGTACAGACAGCCGACGAGACTTCCCGTATCAAGACCTACCAGTATTCCAAGTTATAAGTAACGGTGTGGATTTGTATAAGGAACAAACGGACAAACAGACAGACACGTGATTTATATATATATATATATATATATATATATATATATATATATATATATATATATATACATATATACATATATACATATATACATACATACATACAATAACCATGATGATTTTCTAGAATCACGAAGTTCAGAGGATACTGTTCCTTCTGAATAAATAAATAAACCTAATGATATTATTAATAAACCTAAATAGGAGCTTTCTATGTTAAACTAATAATTTATAATGAGTATGACTGTTCAGTCTTGAAAATAAATGAAACATGAATAAAAGAAATGTATTATCTATGGAACTTCGAATGAAGAAAAGAATACGATAAATAAAAAAAAAAAAGAACTTATGAAATGAACTTTTTCTTAAAAGTCGTTTTGGAGAAAAACTCATTTTCAGAATAGAAGTTGTAATGTTGCTCGCTATTTTTAAAAGGCTATTAACGAAAGTGAAGTTGGGCATAAAATGCAGACCATTAGCTTTACTCTGACACGATGGGGAGTCTGAAGTTGTGGGGTTGTAACTCCCTTTCACCGGAGGAGACCTCGTATCCTTGATCTATCAGGAACTTTACGCTCTTGGAGTATTCTTGCTGGTTCTAAGCAATTCTATTGTATGTCCTTCTAGTCCTAGAAGGGTATCCTATGCTAACTGGCTTTGTAAAGTTATTTTAGACTGAACAATTTAGAAACACTGGGTATTAATGCAAAGAGACATTTAAGTTGAAGATGAGGGTGGGGAAAGATCAATGGATTTTTGAAGTAGGTTAACAGGAGTTGCTCCTGAAATTTTTTTAAAACATTAACTTATATTAGCGACGTTTCGAACCCGTTCAGGTTCATCATCAGGCATCTTATATTAAGTTTTGTTAACGTCTATTGTAATTTTAATATTCATTTTAAGGTCCATAAATATTAAATTTTGAGGCTGAAGGTTAAATCTGGGTAAGAATCTTCATGATCTGTCACACAATATGAATTTGATTCTAGAGTAAATCCCAATTTATAATTAGCCGATTTAGTTAATTTTTATAACAATTTCTTTTCTTTAGATGTGAAAGATGTAAGCCAAATTTCATTGCAATACAACAACGACTTCTAACTTTAGAACCATAATAATTATATCTGTCCCGAGTAACCACCTCCAGATGAAAATTGGTTTATTTTACTAGTCTTCAAACTCATCCAATTGTTTCTTATGTGAATGCTTAAATATCAAGTTTCAGTTTTTCATTTAATATAAAACAATATATATATATATATATATATATATATATATATATATATATATATATATATACACACACACACATTTTTGTAAGCTGAGTTACCCCACCCTCAAGAAAAATACTTTTTAAATAAATTAAAGTGCCCTTTTTTTTAAATTTCAGATGAGGAATACATGCAAATAAAAACGTATTTTTAAAGAGAACTACTTGACGCATCGAAACCCCGTTTCCTCGGTTCTTTGTGTTTTTTTTTTAGTATATTTAAAATATATATGGGTAAAGAGGAAACCCTTTCTTTCAAAGGTATATTTCAGCCCTTAGAGGGATTATTTTCTCATTTCGGAGGGCACCATATTATAGATATTGACGAGAACTACAACTTTGTGCATTTGAAAAAGTTTGATATCTGAAACCGTTTAGTAGGTAATCCTCTTGTGGCTTATCTGGGCCACCCTGCATATGTATAGTCAGTTCAAGCGAGGGCCATTTTCGGTATATACTAGGCTGTGTCGATGAAGATTTGGAGAAATAATTTAAAAAAATTCTTTCAAGAGTACAACCTCAATAGCAAAATTCTTTCGGAAAGTGCTAAAATCACAGGATTTAATGTATTGTTGTGTAAATGCTCTTTGCGTATTTATATGTATTGATCAACAGAAATAGAACGGATCATGCCTCTTCACATTGTCTTTGTACAACGCAGTGTTTCTTAATTGTTCGATCTTAAAATAACTTTACAACCCGGTGACTCATACATTTCTATTGTCGATATGATTGCATAAGTAGGTTCTAAATAAATAGAGCCTATCCTGAATGACAGGAATATTCATTAAAAGATTAAAAGCCGATAAGAGGACTATTCACCTGAGCAGAAATGTCCAATGGGTTCATCTCGTCTTATCTCGGCTATTCGACTTTTTATCAGTAAATATGTTTGTTTAGTAATCCGGTAGGTTTCTTCGACTTGAGTAGTGTACAAGATCCGTTTCTGTTCAATCTTTTGTCTTTTCAGCAGCAAAAAGTGTTTTTGGCGGTGTTTTTTTATCCACGCAGAAGTGATTTAATGAGGATTTTACAATTAAGAACGTAGGTGAGTCTTATGTTATAATTTTATTTAGTATACAACTTCTGATGTCATAAAACTAATTAAAGAATGACTCTTTATGAGCATTAGAGTAGCTACGTAGAAAACGTGCTTCAGGCTCACGCGGTGGCCTCACGTTACCTTCATATTTCATCTTTCCTAAATGTTCGAAATTTGATGAATATTTACACTAAATAGTTTGTCAAAAAAACAAAAGATCAATTTCCTTAAACAGGTGAATCCAGCCTCTGAACTAATATTTTTTTATATATTAATTTTAGTTATGGTTGGAGTAAAGGAAGTATTTTTCTCTTTTTAAACGGACCTGAGCAGTTTTATACTTTTTTTTATATCTAGTAATATATTTCGAAAACGGCTGACTATTTGCTCTACTTGGACGGTAAACATTCAAAAGCCTAATATATTTCCTACAAAGAAAGATTAAAGTGTACATTTCCACTATCAAACAACATGAGTCGCAGGAAATGGTGCTTGGAGGTTTGGGAGTGTTGGCTTCGTTCAATTCGATGCAAAACATTAAGAATTTAATTTCCAAGTTTTTCATATCAGACCAAGGGAAAATAATAAATTATAAAAAAAAGAAAAAAAGAAAACTGCCGCAGTACCATGAGTTGCATTTTGTTTTATATTTATTATAGCATTGCTGAGAAATGTGATTAATTTACACACGACTACTTTATTTATTTATTTATTACGGAGCATCAACATCTAGGCCTTTAGCGCCGACATCCAGGGTGCAGAGAGGAATTTTCTCAACGAGCCGTGGGATGAGAAAATTCCTGCCGCCGCACAGTGTAACGTCCAATGGACAAAAAACCTAAATTTTTGTTTTCTTATATTTAATTTTTAATCCTCTAGCTAAGTTTAGAAACTATTCAAGGAATTAAAATCGTCTAAAACTAATAAATATTAGTTCAACAAACATATTAGCAGTATTATAAACAAGGCAAAGTCTTTAAAACCTGCTTCATACCAACAATCAGTTTGAGCCTCTCTCGTTGAAGATGTGATGGACAGTGTTTTTATTAAATCATCCGAAGGAAATTGCGTCAAAACTATTCCTTTTTTATCTGATATAATTGATTATGGGTAATTACTCCCTTATTATTTATCCTGAATTATTCTTCATTGATCTTTGAAATTTTTTTTTAGTATAAAATTTTGATAGACCATAGCAAAAAAACTTCATCTGAACACATCCAAAGTTTTTTAGAGCTTAAAGTTTACCTCAAGTATAATGTACTGAGGGTAATTTAGTTTGCCGAAATTTGGCGATTCTAAAGATTTTTATTTTTAGATCCATCATCATTTTTTCTTCCAAATTTGAAAAAAATGTGGATAAATCCAAGAAGACGGTATTAATCCTTGGGCAAATGATTCAATTTAATCTGCAGGATGCTCCTAAAGAAATATTAAGCAATATTAAAAAGACTGCTAGTTTAGTCCTATATTATATGTAAAAAATGTGGGAACGTGTTCACCGCAGAGAAAAAACTCTTATATAAATACTGGTAATTAAGATATTATTTAATAATTTCATATAAAATGGTAAAATATTATTATTCTATGGTAATATTACTATAAGTATAATTTACTAGCATACTATTACTACATTATATGTTACAGTTATAATATATTTTATAATATTGTTATTAATAATATTATTACCTGCTAAATTATTTCTATTAATATTACAATTAATATTATTATAGCCGAATAGTATGCATTATTATACTATTGTTACCTTGTTTTGAGTTTATTTCAATCGATAAAAACGTTTATTTGAAAATAACTAGTGGTTAATGATTTTTGTCCATAATCCTCACTACTTCGTTACACTGTGCCCCGGTGGGGATCGAACCCACCATCTCCCGCTTATGAATCTAAGGCGCTAGCCACGGGGAGACTCCACGACTACTTTATTATTGTTATTATTATTAATACTTTATCGAATATCTTCCTTATATCACAACTGAATACTTTAGGGTTTGTAGTATTTCTTATTTCTCTTTTTGAGGTTTTTAGTTAAAAAAGAATAACTTCTATGTAAGTAAATTTGACAAATTCCAATATCATCAAATAAGTCTTATTCCGGATTTCTTTATACGACTATCTTCCGTAGGTACAATATTACATCACCCTGGGCTTCCTGGCGATTCATATTGAACTTCTGTTGGGTAATAAGTAATTCATTTGTCAACCTCCTTCAGCTTCCCAACAAATTAAAAATTACTCAAGAAGAATTTTGAGCTAAAAAATATAGGACAAGTATTCAATTGAATGCTTAAGATGGGAGAAAATGTTGGGGAAACACGTGACATTAAGATGCTTGCACGTGTCACCATAAAGATACACGATGATCACGGCCGTGATGGTCACTGGACCATGAAGCGTTATGGGGGCATGTCAACCGTTCTCCGGCATGGAAGGATGACATCAACCTTATCCACTAACATAGTTATGATAATCTCCAGGAATAGGAAGATCATTTTTGATGGATGATAAAATTGCAAACATTTGAGCTCATGTCAAATTCAGACATGTGGTCTTGACATTTGAATGAAGTCTTTTTATTTCAATAGGTCATGGTTTCATCTACTAAATTCTATTCGTCTAGTAAATTATAAAATACTATACCTTCACCCCTGAGCGAGGTTAGCTCAGTGGTAGAGCACTGGACTACAAAGTTGGAGGACCTGAGTTCAAATCCCGAGCAAGCACTAAAGATTTTTTCTTCTAGTGTCTTCGTTCATGGGTTGAATTCGGCCTCCCTGGCCGTCCCTAGGCCAACCCAGCCTTTAATAATGGGTACCTTGGGTGCTAATGACTCTAGCAATTGAAGCAGCCAAGGGGAAAATTATGCGGCCGGAGCATAGTACTGACCACACTATCTCCCTAGTGTGCCGTATGGTCATGAATCAGATACCTCTATAGTATCTGCCCCTCGTGGCCTGTTACGGGACTGTGCGACACTCGAGAATACTCCCCGGAGAAAGATGTTCCTCAAAGGCGACGCCCGAGTATTCTCGCCACTGCTCTATCTCTTGATTGCGAGCCCTCTTTAGTCTTGAACGTGTACAGAGTGCTCTAGGAGGAATGGGGGATATTTTCTGGTTTAACCCTTCACTGGAAACATACAAATTTTGAACGTTTTAAGTAACATGCATCTGTGAGGCGTGTGTACGGTAAAAATGTTCTAAGGGCATTGGGAAAATATTCAACCATTGGGAAAAGTGACTTTTTTCAGAAACATATTCATGATTTTAAATTGGCGCATATTCAATATATAAATAAACTCTTTATATATTGAATATAATCACCCCACCCAGTTCCCCATCCTCTGACGGGATAGGTGCGCCAAACATCCGGGCAGCAATTGGCCCAATTCAGATTAAAATAAATTGGTCTGGTGTGTCAAGAGAGGGGATATCCCCAGTCCTTCCTGCCTTCGCTCTTACTGAAAATGATTTTATAGTCTAATAAATTCTAATTTATAACAAAATAGTGGTATATTTTAATTTAAGGGTTAGCGAAAAAAAAAAAAGTCAGAACGTACAAACAGCCCTCAAAGAACACAAACTGAGCGTGTAATAGGTATGTCGGTACTAACAAACGGCCTCAATGTTTTGAGAGGGGACACCATCTTCCACCAGAAATAGCCAGAGCACATACTTTCCGGAGACACTGACCAAGGGGAAACACCCAACAGAACAAATATAGAAGAGACTCGAAGCAACTGGTGCTTCCTTTCTATTTATGTACTGTCTCTCTTGGGGTGTTCATTTTAGGTTTCAATCTCAGCTGATTTCATGTTAAAACCTTTTCAACTACGTTGGTAGTTTTACACTAAAGGTGTTTAACCTTTTCAACTACGTTGGTAGTTTTACACTAAAGGTGTTTTTACCAAGAAATTGCTTTCTAGGTGAAAGTTCCGTATGTGAAAAGGACATTCATGGACCTTTCTGTGATTGTTATAGATGACTAGAAATTGTGCCACATAGCGTTGGGATTCTCGAGAGCTATCGAGCTTTTATAAAATATCATTTATTTAATGGCTGTAACTAACCATAGTCTCTCAAGCGGGACTCGAATCCACAATATGGATTCAAAGTTATATTATTTATCGTATATGTGTATATATATATATATATATATATATATATATATATATATATAAAATACATATACGATAAATAATATAACTTTGAACCGAAAAACATAAAAGTTAAAAGGCACAAAGTAGGGAAATAGAAAAATTTGAGTACCTGACTGATTACTTTGAAGTCTAGGCGTTTTTCGAAGATTCGTAATTTGGTGACTTTTCGCCAGAGTACCCCTGGAGTAGTCAGGACGTTTTTCCACGATGAACTATTGTATAATATTGTGTAAAAGGCTTATCTTTAGAAAAAAAGAAAAGGCATCAGCCCTATCCTGGCTAGAAAACGGTGGTAACCTATAGATAACCCGTCCTAAAATTCGTAGTTAATACTAAACGGACGTTGAAATTTAATAATATTGTGTATGGACATAATTTGGATTATCCTATGATATTTATTAACTCTTCAGATGCCGTGGTCTCTGGTAAATAAAAAATAATAATAATAAAATTCATATATTCTATGGTATAAGGCATGATTATATTGATCTTTTTTCTCTTTCGCAAATTTTCTTCAAACCATTTTCCGCAAAGCCATCAACAAAAACACCTAAATAAATGCCTCAGAATTATTCCAACTTTTACACACAAAGCTTACCAGCTTTAATGTAGCTGCGCTTAAATATTTTTTTCTTGTCTTGCCCATAATAGGGTTCCGATGGATTCCTGGCACGTTCTTGAGCTTGGAAATGGCGCCTGTAACCTTAGCGACCGGTTGTCCAGTGTAATCCTTGCAAAATAGTCTTATATGATCCAGTTCTCTTGTGGATGACAACATGACTCATGGCCTTCCTGTCCTTCTCGTGCCGGGTTTTTGCTTTCTTGACCCAGACATTTTCTTAATATGTCAGTTGCTTTAGATCAAGAACGAAGAAGAAGTAAAATGATGGGCCGGGCAAATAATGTGATTCGGGAAAAATTGCCTGCGATAAAGTACGTCCCTGTATGAAACGTCGACATACGGATTATGTCGTCTGCAGCTTTTGCTTCTAATAAGAAGGGCGGGAATACTCTAGAACAAAAACATCACCATGAACGTTCAAAATATTTCTCAATCATATTTAGTAAAACCAGATCAAGCATACACATGATGCTACATAGTTTGCAATACGACAATGAAGGCAGCTTTACTGTTTTTGCTTCACTTCCTGGAGGCTGTATGAATATTTATCAGAATGAACCAGTATGCAAATCCAGTGTTATATTGACTTGCTAAGAAGCCGTTTGCCAGTACTTGCAACGATTCCGGGAGCTTGAGGGAAATAGACTGCAAAGTTTTGAAAATCAACTTCCTCTCATTCTAAGTAGGCTTTAAAGTTTGTCTGGTAATATACAAAAGTACTTGAATTTAGAAAAGCGTCCGGCTTGCAGGAACTCAGTCTTATGTGATTGCATTTTTGATTTGAAAATATTTATTTAGGAATTCGAAATATAAAAATAATATAATAAAATAAAAGTTTCGAAACCAGGGACCGAAAATAAATATTAATTTTTTTGTAAAATGAGTTTCACTTAACCTTTAATTTTTATTATTGGAAATATAAATGTCATTGTAATTGACATATTTTATTATTATTTTTTAAACAGTTTTATAATTATTTTTATTTCAAAAAGTTTTTTAGAAAACGTTTTATTACAAATGTTGTATTATTTTAACTTTTAAACAATATTTTAAATAGAAGTCATCGAAAATATGGTCTACAATCCCGCGGAATGCAGAACAATCTAAAAGCGAAAATGGGAAACCATCTTTTTTCTTTTTTTTTTTTTCATTTTTTTTCCTATTACTTATTGATGATTTTGAGATTTGAAAATTTTTGAGGTGAGGATTTTAATGTAATTTATTTGATCTGGTATGATGATAATTATGAGCTGTTAATAGAAATATTATTATGATAGCATTTTAATAAGGTTCATCAAATTTTGTCGAGGAGATGTACATTTTTTAGAAACTCCACCACATTAATAATATTATTGCCTTCTAAAATCTGGCTAAGCGGAAGATTTTATTTAAATTTGTTTATTTTCTCGAAATATTTGGGGCACTCAATTAAAATATGTTTAATGGTTAGAAGTACAAGACAATGCGAACATTTAGGTGGGGGGTCTTGTGACATTAGGTAGCCGTGAGTGAGTCTAGTGTGGCCTATTCGCAGTCTTGTAAAAATAACCTCTTCTCGTCTATTTTTATAGGTGCATTTCCTGGTTTTAACGTTTTCTTGGTACTCTCTTAATTTATTATTCCCTGTATGAGTCCATATAGTCTGCCATTATACCAGTGATTTTAGAAAGTGGTTTATATCTGAAACCATCTTTCATGACTAAGTTTATACAGCAGTCCTTTAAAATATTATCATTTATTTTTATTGGTATATTTTTTAGTTGTTTAGAGGGATTTTCGAAATCTAAATCATTATATTTAGTGAAATCAAACTTGAACATTCCACGAAAAAACGACCCATTTTTTTCTAAGACCCATTTTGAACAAAAGCAAAAACTAGCAATGAGAACTTTTTCATTTGGACGTAAATGTTTAATGGAAGGATTAAATAATAGTTTATCTACACTTAAGTTCTATCAAAGTTTATCTAGATTTGGACGAACTTTGATTCACTAACATAAACAAGTAACTTCAAATAAACAAAAGGTTCCAAATCAAGTATTTCTCTCTCTCTCTCTCGTAATAATTGATATTAAATAAAATTTCATTATTAAATTTATGAATTGTATATGATTATTCCTTAAAACAAAATATAAATATAACCATGTTTTTAGTCTCACAATACAAAATGGTAAAATTAAACTAGAAATTTTTTTCTCAATAAATTATTATTTAAGTGTTCCCAACAATTTGTATCGTGAAAATTTGTTCAAAAAATTATTTCATAGCAGTTATTAATTAATTTAAAAAATATAAATTATGAAGTAATTTTTATCATAATTTTTTGGAAACATTTAATTTTTATTTCGTTCCCTGTTCGAAACTCATACACCATTTGGAGGAAACCCTTATAATTATAAGGTCGGCCCGATGACACTATCCGGAAATGCTGACTATAACTTTTGATATTTCAGAACTTAAAGTATGTGCAAATAAATACAATGATATTACCTAATAAATTAAATAAACTTCTCTAAAGTAAACGTCAGGATAATGTAAGTAAAAGGAGGAGTCTTACTAAAGATCTCTAAGGAAAGATACGCTGCTGGATCCTGAAGAGTTACGGGAAATTACCTGATCTTATCGGCCTTAGAAAGGTTTCTTCCAAAATGTAAATTCTGTTTTTAAAAAGGATTTTGTGCACTGTAAGCTTTCCTACTTCTCCCTAGGTACTCAATCTTAACTTCGTTTTACCTCTGAAAACATAATTACGTTAAATGTTATAATTGTTTTATATTTTTGTCGATTTTTCGATAAATAACCATCACTGGGGCCAACTACAAAGTATTTCTTTGATTTCAATCCTTACAAGATTGGTCCTTTTATATGTATATATGTGCGTATATATATATATATATATATATATATATATATATATATATACGCGAAAAACATATAAACAAATTACTAACCTAAGGCGATGAACATGTCTATTGGTACGAACCCCACACATTCGAAAATATAACCACTATTTTCTTCGGCTGAAATCGTCCGGTCGAAATTTGGCGTGTACACTTATTTAGGAAATCTATTAACCTTTCAACTGTTACCTTCTTGAAAACATTTAAAAATATTTCAAAATCCACGAAAATCCCAAAACTACTCATGTTCGTTAATGAAATAATTTGTCTTTTTAATACTTCCTCCTCTCCTAAAACAACCAAAATGAAAAAAAAAAAAAAAAAACGAAAAAGGGGAGAGTATTTTAAAATCAGTATTCAGGATGCTCAAATGTATAAACCTAGTTTCTTTCTAATTTTACCCAAAACTAGATTAAAAAAAAAATTCATCATAAATATAATTCCTGTCTTTGACTAACGTCAATGATGTCATTTGAATTTTAATATTATTTTATTTTATTTTTCAGGTAAGTCAAAAGCCTTTTACCTCCACTACTTTAATTGTACTTTTGAGTCTGAACAGGTAAGGATGTTTTTCATACTGCAACAATAATGTTCTACAAAATCATCACATCTTCAGCGTTCAATTAACGGATCTCAATAGTCGTAAGAATTATTAAACATATAGAAAAATTAAGTGTTATATATATATATATATATATATATATATATATATATATATATATATATATATAGTCCGCGTGGATAGTGACTTAGGGAAGCATTTTTGGATATATTTACTGGTTTATTTTACGTTATAAACACAGACGTATGGGTATTTAAAAAAAATTCCTTTACAGTAATGATTCTCTATACAAGATATTAGGCTTATAGCCATCGAGGATCAAGCATACAGGCTGCTAGGATTTCTAAAACGTGACAGATCCACTGCTCACCCCTCAGGGATTGTTAAACCTTAGTGTGTATTGAATATCTGACAGACAGCAGACATACAGACAAACAGACAAAAATTCTAAAAAATCATTGTTTTGGGTACTATTGGTAAAGGCCCCTTCTAGTATATTTTCCCATATATCTTCTATGTACAGACAGCGATCCGTTAGAAATTTATTATATATATATATATATATATATATATATATATATATATATATATATATATACATACATACAGTTTTTTTTTAGGTTTTATACAATTTTCCCATTTCCATCCATTTTTGTTCACACATTAATGTCATTGGGTTGATTAGTTTGCCACCTTACTAAAACATATCATTTTTATGCCTAGCCTCATCCATGGGTGTATATAGAAAATAATTTCGGCAGGGGCTGGGAAAATTTCGGGTGGGGGGCTGAGACCATTTCCGGGGATGGAATACTAAAAAGTTAGAGCTTGGAATAGTTTTAGGCAACTAAAACGCTATTACAAGTAAAATGAAACTATGAAATATGAACTAAGTGAACTTATTTAATTTATTTTTAAGGGTTTTACGACAAGTTTTTACCATCAAACCAAAATTTCGGGGGGGGGGGCTGCGGCTCCCCCCCTTATATACACCCGTGGCCTCATCAACGCTCAAATGTTTGCACTAAATCATTTGATTTCACATTTTTTTTAATATTAAAATTTCCCCTTAATTATATTACGTTAAATAGTGTCAACCGCAAGGCACGATAAATAATAAATAATTTAATAATACTACAATAAAAACAACAAACAGCGCATTTATTAGCATGAGTTGTACAATATCTTTTAGTAAAATAAAATGAAAATTGTTTTAGCTAAACGTCCAGGCAGAAGGAAGTATTTCTCCTAAAAAGGCGTATATCCATTAGGAATATCCTCCTTCTCTTTGCTTCATAAAAGTCGACAAGCAGGTTCCTGAGGACGGTTTTTGACCTTTGTAGGAGTCCTGTCAAGGTTGCGATCCTTGGATATACACCTCAAGGACATTCGTCCTGTTTGTTCTATCCATTTAAGAGAAAAAAAAGTTGTTTTTTTTTTCTATTTATTTATTTACAGCCAAAAGCGTTTTTGACCATTAGCATCGGGACATGAGCTCTTTACTGGTTGAAAACCTTTCTAAACATTCTTGGTGAAGTAGAGAATTTTGAAGCGAAAACAACCTAAACCTGCCTGCTACTGGGAGTCATTCTTATTTTTTGAAATGTCGCTTGCATTGGAATATGATTTGCAAATCATGCAAATCGTGTTGTGCCTATAGACCAGGAAAATTAATAATGGGATCGATAGCCTTTAATTGAACAAATAAATTACACGTTTAAATCTGCAGCTGCTCAATTTGTTTCGGCACGTTTGACTGCTATTGAGGTTGGACTCATGGAATACTCTATGAATTGAAACATATCGTCGATACAAATGCAAAGTAACGAATGAGAAAAAATAGTACTTTAAATAAACTCCCACGATGGAGGGTTACTCCAACGTGGAAAACAGGAATGAGAAAAAATGCATATTTCATTGTCAATATTTACTAATTTCTGCTGGACTTATGTAGGGCAAATTCTTGAATCTTAGACCACTCTATTAAAGGGAAAGTATTCCACTATCAAAAGGTCAAATCTGTCGAATATTTGACTGTCCAAAAAAAAGTTATGAATAAATGCTTTTCCACCCTGAAAAGTGGTAATTTTCACATTCGATACTTTGCATTTGTAGCGACGATATCTTCATATATATATATATATATATATATATATATATATATATATATATATATAAAATGGACTAGTAGATCACCGAAGTTAAGGAAAGTCGGGTCTGGCCGGTACCTAAATGGTTCACCAACCACGTGCTGTTGGCATTATAAAAGGGTGTCAACCTGTAGATAGCTGGGCGTTGACTTTTTTTTATTTATTTATTTGATCACAAGTATATATTATATATTGACAATTCATCTTCTTATAGAACTCGGTTAAATGTCGTAGCTCATGTGAGCTACACATTTTTTAAAATAAAATATAAATAATCTTGAACGAATCTCTTCCACTTACTTTAAATTTGCAGCGGTTTAAACTTTTCATTCAAATCTGAGTCACTTGAATGTAAATATAACTTATATAAAACAAATGGATGTTATCGATCCAAATATAAATGGGATTTCATATTTTCTAGTACCTACCTAAGAACATAGTAACCTGAATTCCCTACGAGATTCGTGAATACTTAGGGAGGCAAAGAAATAAGGCATGACTTTTTTAAAAAAAAAAAACAAAACAAAAACTGAACCAGTAGTTCTTCCCGAGATGGACCTGTTCCCTATGTCTCCCAGAGGATTATCTTTTTCTTTCCTCTCTTCTTATTCTTTTTAGTTCGCTCTCCTTTTCTACCAAGTCCTCCATCCTTTGTTCGTCCACGGATATATCGAGGCCGCCCAGGAGACGGGACACGGTGAAACACAAGGGACACGTTTTCATCTGCTTTCTATTTTATGGCAGTGACCCCGAAACAGTACATGTGTAGATGATCATAGTTTAGGAATTTGAGAAAACATTGAAATTATATTTTTGGTCGGACGTATCATTTTCAATATGGTAGTTATTCTAGTTAATTTTTGACTGTCTTGTAGTTTCCTCATGAGCCTCCAAGTTTATTCATTTAGAAATACTTTACCTCATTCAAAAGGTAAAATTTTTACCAAGAAAATTTCGAGGATCAAATGCGGCTTTATCGACAAAATTCCTCCAAAAATATTTTTAAGTTCATAAGCTTTTAAGTGGATACACATTTTATAAGTTGCTTTACGTGTAGATTCCAATGAAACTATTTACGAGGCGATGGCTTGGTCATTTTTGAGACTATTCTATACAATTTTGAAATGTGGTTTCAGTTACGTAAAAAGGACGAACATGCAATTTTTTCACACGACCCAAATTCATTTATATTTGGAGATTAGTAAATAGTAGAAAGAAATATTCTATCAAAATACTTAAGCAGTTTAGGGCTTTTCGAATTTTGTCGAATATTTCGAAAACTTTCTAGAATTCTTGGCGTCATTCTAAAGCTAATCGATCTGGAAAAAAGTGAGTCTAATGCGTCCCTATTTTTTTTTCTTTTTTAATTCTTTCAAAATGAGAATGCCATTCTACTTTTTTCGCCCCCATCATTATCGAAATTCTAGTAAGCTGGGTAAGGATTGGGTTGTAACCGCTTTCAATCGACACTGTCGTTTCTAGCTAATGTAGACATTTCTAATATATTGGAACCCAAATATCGCTCCTACAATTTATAAATTTGTTGCATCTTAAAATTAATTATAAATTGAAGTATTTCAAGACGTTTATGAGAAAAACATTTGCAACTCTAACCTTCATAAATCACTCATGATACAATTATCGCTAAAACATAGTTTAACATAAACAAAGTTTCTGGGATTTAGTTAATAATTGGTCTCATGCCACTTGCAACTCATACCGATAGTAATAGAAGGCCTATATACAGCCTTTTCAGTTTCAGATGGAATAGTACTAATCCCGCATGCGCGAAATTCTGAGGGAAACATTCCCGACGCTTCTGCCTTTTGCATTTCCATTACAATGAATAACACGCTACTTTAAACTCAATAAAAACTGATTATGTCTCGTTTAGGACCAGGGAAGGCTTTGAGAGATCAGGCAAGGGAGATAGTGTTTAATATTTATCAATACTTAGCCAAAGCTAAGGCTAAAAACAATATAAGCTATAGCCTGTTTAAATAGACGGTTTAGTTGGAGGGAATAGGGCGTGGCCTATATTCCCCAATGCAGGAAATTGGCGGTAAAAATTCTCTATGTTTAACCTTATCTCTAGGAGGTTTAAAACGTTGTATTTATTTTATTTTAGCTTTGGTTATGTATTGATAAATATTAGACGCTATTTCCTTTGTCTGACTCTCAAAGTCTTCCCTAGTCTTAAACGAGACATAATCAGTTTTTATAATGTTTCTCGTATCGTGTTGTACCTTCAAATGGGAGTTTGGAAATGGTGGAACCATTGGTAATGTTTCCCTAAAATTTCGCGCATGCGGGATTAAAACTATTCCATCTATCTGAACAGGCTATAGTATGTTGAGTTCCTCATTAAGCCACATGAGGGCTGGAGGATCTTCTCGTTGCCAGATGTCACTCTTATCAGTTTCTCACGGTCAGGGTCCTTATGTAGCTGACAGTTCTCATATTGCTTATTCTTCATTGTGAGAATTGTTCGGAAGGCCATCGCTCTTATATTATAAAAATGGTTGTATATTGTCCATGTTGTATTTTGGTAACTATCTTCATTCTTTGCGTATATGAAGTTGTCAACCCGTTTAAGCAGCTTGATAGTTTAAAATACACTTGAACGTTTATTGTGAAAACATATTGAGCAAAACGAAACAAATAAACAAGTTTTCCTTTGTAAACCTTCAGACTATGACATTCTTCTAGTTAATAAAAAATGAATTAGATATATTATACGATTGAACTTTTTAGGTAAAAGTCCCTTCACACTTGTACGTTTGAACTGGTTTAGTACTGAATGCTGAATAGTGTGTTAAGATACCTGAAAACAAAATTGTGGATCCTAAAACGCGAACAGACAAATATACACATGCAATATTGAACCGTCGGTATTATCGCGATTGATAGGTCTTAAGACGCTGACATTTATCATTGGCACCTCCGAATTGCGTCGATGACATAAGCGGGTTTCATCCTTAGTAAGAGGGGTCGCGCTAAAAACATAAAATGCGTTAATATTTCAAACATAATAATAATAATAA
This sequence comes from Gonocerus acuteangulatus, assembly GCA_946811695.1. NCBI lineage: Eukaryota > Metazoa > Arthropoda > Insecta > Hemiptera > Coreidae > Gonocerus > Gonocerus acuteangulatus. The sequence goes on from OX328128.1 coordinate 57,496,102, forward strand.
AAAAAATAAAAATATCCGAATCGCAAGAACTGCGTCACCTTAGTCCATCCCTAGTACCATTAGTAAAGGAATAGAAACATTTTGTTAATAGGTTTTGATCTTTCTAGAAAAATAAAAAACGAAATCTCAAAGAGAAGAAATATTGTAGGCGCCACATGAGGAGACTGACAGTATCCTAAGCGAAAATCACTGCCTTCGCATTCTCAACGTTCGCCCTTGGAAACACTATTGTGTTTTTCATTTTCTTAACCTGTATTACTACTCATTTTACTGTTCAATGCAATTAAAAACAAGAAACTACCATATAAAAAGTTAGTTTAACAGAGACAAAACTCCTTTCAAAGGAACAAAACTAACACTTTTGGAGTTTTAAGCACTTATTTTTCCAAATTACATCGCCCTATCGAAAATTCCTTAAAGATAATTTTAGTAGAGAATTTAGTTAGGTTCCGAATGGTCATCTTCCACTTATCACGTTTTATCTAACCGTGTTCGGGTTATTTACGAAAATATACGAAGATCCCGAAACTTTTAATGTCGATTAATAACATTTTTTTCGTCTCTATGGAAGGAGTTGCTTTCGCTAAATATGAATTCAGAATGACCAAGGAGTTTGTTTCGTAATGGTACAAGGCGAGCAATGGCGGGAGGTGTTAGATACAAGGGGTCCAGCAAGTAACTTTCATTGTGCGCATTCACTTTCATTGTAAACCACGCGCAAAGATTCCAACGCATACATTTATACTAACTATAATGTAGGCTTTTTGGGAAAAATTTTTCATCTAATGATTTACACTTGATAATTAGAACGTTTAATACCTGAAGCTTGGTCTTTTTCTAATTATTTTTATCAAAAGAGAAACCGCAATATAAGTTAATTTTTATAGTTTTGTAATAAAGTTCTTACAAAACACACAATTGTTGTGTATCCCTCTTAGTTCACTTAAAAAAACCAAGGAGAAGACATTTTAATTGTTTTAAGAAAAACATTTTATTACAGCGATATTACTTGCTATTTTTATTAACTATTCTGTAGGTGTTCTTTTTGTGGCTTAGTTCGTTTTTGTTTTAGTTCTTTGCAAAGAAATGTACCAATTGAGGTGACATTCAAGAATAGATTTTTTAAAGATATCTTTAAATCTTCATCCAGCCTACCTACTAGATTGTACCATTATTTATACACACACACCCGCGCGCGCACACGCACGCACGCACACACACACACACACACACACACACACACACACACACACACATATATATATATATATATATATATATATATATATATATATATATATATTTAAATGTATATATTTACTGTTAATTCGACAGCTGTCGCAATTTATGATTTTTTGCCTCGATACTTGGTATAAACTGTTCTCATAACTAACGATTGTGCGAGTTTCTAGCTAGCAAAATAATTAATTAATTTTATACATTTGAACATGTTTAACCTATTATTAAGGACGCTGACCGCTTATTATTGAAACCAGTATTTTATTACGTAAATTCAGTACTTTTTAATTCTTTTTGATATTTCCTTCCTCTATTAAGTTTAACTTAACCTTTTATTTACATTATTTAATATTCCTTTAGATTTTCTCTTTCTTTTACTATTTCTTCAGATAACTAACACTAGATTTACCAGACCAGTTATTTTGACTGGTCGTGCAATTTCATTTCATAAATCCTACTACATACAACATTTGCTTTCCTAAATGATGTTATGACTTTTGTAGCTATAAAAGAGAATACATTTAATGAACCTAATGTTAACTCATATGTATATATACATACATATATATATATATATATATATATATATATATATATATATATATATGTATATATATACACATGTATATATATATATATATATATATATATATATATATACATGTATATATATATACACATACATACATTAGTAACCAATATATTTTTTGTTATTGACATTTATACCAGTACCATGTCTGGTGTATCTAGTATTAAACATCTTGTAGTTAAGAAAACCATTTCGGTTTAATTTATTTATTATTTTTTATTTTTTTTACTTTGAATGGTCAAATCCCTAGTTAATCTTCTTCATTTTCACCAGATAAGCATGAAAGAAAATTCACCTTTTTCTTATTGTCTCAGAAATTCTTCCCGATTTGGATAGTTTATTATTTAGCATTAACATTATCTGGTTGTTTTGGAATGATCTGTCCAGGAAGTTCCTTATAATTTTTATTTATTTATTTCATTTTGCCTCTATCCTTTAGGATAATTTTTCTTCCCTTCTTTTCCAAATTGACTATTATTGCACAGATATATATATTATTTAAGTTTTCATGTAAATTGGAAAAATGTTAACATAATGTTATTGAAGTGTATATATTTTATAATCTGTACTTAGGATGCTTCGCCATAGATGCGAAGACCTAGGTTTACAGAACCATCACAATGTTGAAATTTTGATTTCCTGGAAAATGATTTTTTGTTATTAATATTTTTCTTTATCCGAAGACCTAATTCCGTTTTATTAGTTCTAATTTCAAAATAAATATTAATAATAATAATCAAAATAAATATCAATTCTACAAATAATGTTATTTAGGAATTATTTATTATTTTATTATTGTTATTACGATTGACGTACTCTTCCTAAAAGCAAAGTCACCTGTACAAACAGTTGCTCACTCACGTTTCGTAACTCTTTAAATTAAATAAAGTGGATTATTTTTCGATGTACCTGCACATTATCATCCTGTACCTAGACCTACATTCACTGACATGGCATATGTCTACAGTGTATATAATATTTTATTGCCACTTTAAAATGTGCGGCGCGGGCTTATTCTTCCCTAACAGTTGTTCCGGGCCTCTTAAAATTTAGTAGACAGACCTGGTAGGTAGTTCATTGATATTACAGAGGAACCCCTTACCGAAAAGGCGAGACCCCTAGTCCATTCGGTTATATGTAGCTTACTTCAACAAAACTACATATTATATGATATACTATATTATATATATATATATATATATATATATATATATATATATATATATATATATATATATATATATAACACACACACACATGTACATATTAATTACTATACAGAACTAGCTGAATACCCGTGCTTCGTCACGGAAGATAAGTAGTTATTTTATTGCGTTAAATGATGTATCATCAATATTAACGCTCCTACATAATTTTGTGGAGTTTATTATAGCACGGTTCCTGTCATACTATAAGTTAGTCATCAGTTTATAGGTAATCAAAGTATAATGTTTCTTGACATTGGGATGCTCCGCACCAGTATCAAAAAACAGATAGTAGAGATAACCCGTTAACTATAGGTTACCAGCGTGGGCGTATATAAGGGGAACTGAGGGATGTGCAGCCCCCCCCCCCCCCGAAATTTTGATTTGATGGTAAAAATGTGTCTTAAAAACCTTAAAAATAAATTAAATAAGATCATTTCTTTTATAAGCACAATTGGTTTCATCCATTCCTTTTTCATTCCAAAGATCATTTCATTTGAGTTGTAATAGCGTTTTATTTGCCTAAAACTATTCCAAGTTGATATTATTCCATACCCCAGTAATTCAAGGACTGCCATCAAAACCTCACAGCTGTTTCTTTATCGTCCAAGCAATGCATTCTACCTAGGCTTGCCTGCTCTAACCAACTCAAACTTTAAACCCCTCTAAAAATACTTAAAAATTCGAATTTCAAAAAACCCTTTCTTAGCGAGCGTCTACGTTCTATAGGGAGTTGGGCGTTGATAGGTTGATAGGTCAATGAGTGAGAGAGTCAGTGAGTCAGTGAGTGGTATTTGACAAATATATAGTAGATAATCAATTTATTTAATTTTTTTCCCGGCGCATCTACATCTAGGTCATTAGCGCCGACATCCAGGGTGCAGCGAGCCGTGGGATGATAAAATTCCTGCCGGAGGTTGGGAATCGAACCCACCATCTCCTGCTTATGAATCCAAGGCGCTAGCCATTAGACCACGGGAGTCCCCAATTTATTTAATTATTGTGTTATGCATGTATTATGGTGTTATGCATGTATTATGGTGTTATGCATTTATTATGGTGTTTATTCCTCTACTAGGATGATCAAAATCCGGTTATGATCTCGCCCCGATGATCCGAAAGTGCCAACAACTAATGCCTGCGCTTCATAGCCCATAGGTGTCGTAAAAAAACATTTTGTTGTTCGCCAATAATAATTAGTCTTGAGCTGTAATAAACACCCTCCAAACGCTATAATTCTATTAATAAGATTCCATTCTATTAATAAGATGCCAAACTGCACTAATAGCCTGGAAGTCGGTGTGTCGTAAACTAAAGGAAAAAAAAAAAAAGAGGAAGATCTCATGAACACAGAACATTATTAAATCTTTTAAATCATGCTTTACCGCTGCATACCATATAATTATTTCTACTTATTTTGTTTTCATAATTTTTTATATTTGCTTTGTATTGTGCCTGTAGAATTTTAATATTCATTTTTTTGATGTCTGAGTGTGTGACAGGGTGCTCTTCTACTTTCTTATCACTTGAAAGACTTGCTAGGTTTGTTCGGTAGGTTTGTTAATCAGTACTCATAGGGCCTAATATTATACTTAGTTAATATTGTCAATTCCTCATAATATGAGACCATTTCCTTAATATCAGTATGAAGAAAGTATTTAGCAACCCTTTTTTTTCAACTAGTTTTTTATTTTATTTTCGGCCTACATGTTTCATGTTTTGTGCCTTTACATACCTCTTCAGGAGCTGTTCTTCACAAGAAGTTTCTCAGAACGTTTTTTTAGTGCAGGCTGGTATATCATTTGTATTGAGTATTCCCCCATCCTTAATTCAAAGTACTTGGATTCGACAGGACTTCTCAACAAGAGTTTTAAATATATATATTATTGGGAATAAACGTATTTGATATTATTTCTCAACAGATGGTTTCTGGGTAATTGTTTCTATAGAGAGAACGTCGGAGATTAACAAAGCTTTCGGATGGTTTAGCAACACAGATGTGAACCAACTGGAGCCGTGGAAAATGGATTGCCAGTAGGGGCACAGCTTGCCCAGATGTTGCGAAAACTTAGCAACCCCAACCGCAAAATGCACTTCTAATATTGAAATTAGACGATAGTGAGACCAATTGGGTTCAGCTTTACTTAGGCCTGCTTCATCTCCTAATAATGCTTTAGTAACTAATAAGTTTTAAATTGAAGTTGAGGGCGGCGGCGGATCAATGGGTTCTTGAAGTAGCGAGCAAGTGTTGTTCCCCAAAATTGTTTAAAATATTAATGTGTATTTGCGACGTTTCGAACCAAATATGAATATGACTTGACCAATCAACAAATTATGATTCTTACCCGGGTTTAATGTCTACTCTCAAAATACATGGACCTTAATATGAAATTATAAAAATTATAGTAGAACTGAGCACGACTTAATTTAAGATGCCTAATGATCAACCGTAACAGTTTCGAAACGTCACAAATGTAAGTTAATCTTTTAAACAATTTTGGGGAGCAACTCCTTCCAGCTACTTCAATAAGTTTTACTTGCGAGAAATGTATTAAAATGATACTGATGGCTGATGAATTTACGCTTGTTTTTTAACACTATCATTCATTTACTGACCACATTGTGTGGGGGGTACTTACAATAATAAAACGAAATTCTTTTTTCCAAGTGGCCTCAGATTTTCATGAAATCTTTTTTGTTTTACTTTTTTTGCTAGAAAAATGTATGCTTTTAAGAATGTTACATGCTTTTGGTAAAGCAATAATTTGTCTGGAACTAAAACTCCTTAACCAGCAAAAGAAGAAATTCATGCCAAAATATTTTTCGTTTCATTTACAATGTTTATTGACATTGTAAATCACTTTCAAAATGTTATAATTCACCATTTTCGATAAAAATCTGTGAAAATATGTTCAGTTCTGGTCACACTGCCTAGAAATATTTTTTGTATCCCATTCTCATCTAAACTAATATATATAATTTTGTTTACTTTTGCAATAGAGGAAGAGCAGCTTTGAACTTCTGACATATATTAATAAATACCTCGAAAGCGGTCGTGGAATCAAGTTAAGTGGAAGGTAATCATTCGAAATCATAAAAAGTACCCTAAGCCATTTTCAATGTGATACCTTTAATTATTTTTTTGAGAAATTTGGTAAATCTGGTTTTGATTTCCAGAACTTAAAAATGACGGAAACGTTTGACATTCATCTAAACTGAAGTATATACATTTTTTCCCCGATCGGATTATAACAATTTTTACAAAAAGTATATTAAAATGTATGAGGGTTTTTGGGAGTTTCGTACATTTTATTAAATAACTTGAAAACAGTTTAGAAACTGTGGTAGATAATTCCAAAGCTTAATAAATCTCCTTACCAAAAAAAAATAAAATAAATAAAAAAAAAAATAAAAAAATAAAAAAAAAAAATAATAGGAAAGCCTCAGTTAAAGCAAACTTTACTTGATCTTTCGTTCCATTGAATGCGAAATATAAAGTGTGATTTGTGCAGCATATAAATATTATATGCTGTACAAATCACACTAGAGATAAGCCTGGAAACACTAATTCTCTTTAGTTGGATAGTGCCTGCTTCCTTTAGAGTAATACTTAATAGCAATCCTGCTTTTCCTGATTTCTGTTTTGAACCATAACAAAAAGGTTGCTTTAATGGACTGAATAAAAATGATCTATGACAACGGCATTAGTGTAGCTTGCCTAAACCTTGAGATGCCAATCAATTGACAACCCGTAGGTACCGAAACTAAATGAAACAAGGCGAAGTCCTTCCAACCCTCTTCCTGAAAGCCTGGATTCCCTTGACGGGGTAAGGAGGCTTACAAGGCCACGTCAAGAAGGGAAAAAGCCCACATGGCCTCGCTACAGAATCCTCTTCATTGTTTTAACTTGTCCGTCTCTTCTCTTTTGTACTTTAGCCTTCAGCAGACACCCGATCACTTCCTCTTCTCCCCATCCCGTGACTGTCTGCTTTCACGAGCTCTTTAGCTCATTTTTTTCTCCCATTGAATACTCCTAAGATGTGGAGAACTTATGTTTAGATGAGAGGACGGAATACCATTTACATTTCTACAAATAATATCTTGATTTTTTAAATATAACTTCTTCATACCATCATGAGTTCATACATGCACATATTTGTCCTTGAAATGATGTTATGTCATCCTTTTTGTATATTCCATGCTTCCCCATGAGTTACCAGCACCAATTGCCGCAAAAACCTCGGTATTCCATATTTCCCGACTATTCCATAGTACCCTCCTCATCACTACATTCAGTTTATACATTATTTTGCAATTGACACTTGTACTAAAAAAGTTAGTAGAGTACTTTAAACTAGGGGCCAAAAATAATTAGTCAAATAATCTAAAATATATGACGTGCTAGCAAAGTAATATAAAAATACAAAGAATAGTGTTAAGGTAATTCATTATTGGTTCAAAATAAAAACTAAAGTCTGATATGAGATTGAGCTAGTCCACAGGATTGTTTTCACAGACTTCTTTCTGTGTACCCCTCCTGTGAGATGCTCATTCTGCTACTTTCTTTTTGATCTCTAATAAGACTCTTTTAATGAGACGTAAGATCTACTCTTTTTTTTTTTTTTTTTTTTTTTTTTTTTCTTCGGCCTCTACTCGAGAAGAGTCATGGCAGGTCGATGAACTTTCTTTTTTTACACTTCTAATTTTATAAAATAACAGAAGTCAATTTTAGACCAGTATCGCAGGGAGCCGGGATTTTTTTTTTTACTAATGATATTATTTAACTAAATTTGTTATAAATGAGAGGATGATAGTAAAAGATGAAAAATAAACTTCATTATAAGGGTATAAATAATTTATTATAGAACGAGCTTAATTATTTGTCAAATGATGAATTCCATTTTTAAAAGTGAGTATATTTGGATTACTCAGATATTTTGAAATATGGTTCCTAGACATTTTGCCAAATATGTTTTTTATCTTATAGGAAGTGAAACTCACTTTTCACAAGTTTTGATTAGAAAAAAAAAAAAAAAAAAAAAAAAAAACGTGTTAAAGTGTTAAGATTATTTTGACAGATTTTGCCGAAAAATACTTCTTCGAAACTGCTCGACATTTTCCGTCAGCATTTTCATATTACTTCATTAATTCGATAGGAGGACAGTAGGATTTCCTTCCTATCGGAAGGGAGCCTTCTTGTACTGAATTGCTTTCGTTTCGCTGCTTGGCATACGCAGTATTTTATTACAAACGATTACACATTTTCTCCCTGTTAAAACTACTCAGTTTTGAATATTGGCTTTACAAAGATCATTTTAATTTTTGCAATATGAGTTAAGATCTTGGAAATTGAATGAATCTAGGCAGACAGATATTAGATGAAGCCGATTTACAAATGCCAGCTGAATCACAATTCCCACCTGAAACCCTTTCCACTAAGAACACAAGAATTCGAAAGTTTTCCAGTTTATGGCTCTTAAATTCAGATATAACGGACGATAATTCGCTCATTCCAGAATGTATTATACCTTTATAGTCCGGAATTACAACACGAAAGGTTTCAATGAGTGAAAATAATGACCCAGCATTTCGACATGGGTAGGTTCTCTTTGTTCATTTGACTTCAATTGTATTGAGCTCTATGTTTGACTACAATAGGTCCTTATGGCTTCCTAAATACCAGGTAGTCGTTTATTTATTAATCTCGATACAGTAACACTGATTAAGGCTAAAATCATCAAAGACTGAATAGGTATGATACACATACCTTTCAAACTTGACAGCACATTACAAAGGTGTTCCTTATATTTTGATCATTCATTTTTTATCTGGAGCCAAGGTTGTTAGGCCCTTGGCTATTCGGTTCATATAGCCTTGTAAATATAAATCTATGAAATTGAATCCATTTTTGGAAGAAAAACATTCTTAGGCAAACATTCTTATTTATTTAATTTATAGAGTAGCAACTTCGGCGGACATCTCTTTATACAATGTGGTATAAGTGAGAATATATATATATATATACATATATATATATATATATATATAAATATATATATATATATATATATATATATATATATATATATATATATAAAGTAAAAAAATAAATACAAATAAAATAAGAAGGAAACTACCAACTGTAACAAAGACAAAAATTGGATATTTTAGAAAACTTGGATTCAAGAATTTGCCGTACATCAGTCCAACAGTAAAGATTGAAAATGAAAAATCCATTTTTCACATTAGATTCTTTTGCATTGTCGATACTTGGCTATATCTCAAGCATGAAACCGCTCGCTAGGGACCCAGATGGTTGGGTCCAATGGCTAGAGGCCCCACGAGGGAAGGGAATGAATAAGGAGCTTCTTATGAAAATTTAGACGGATGCTATACGATATGAATTTTATTTGAACCATCTGTTCTCGGTGTCGTTAAGGAACTCAAATTAACCTTAAAAAATTGCATTTAATTTTATAGTGTCCAATCCTTTAACAATGTCAACACTGTTGTCATCGGAAGAATGACAAACCTGTGTGGTCATAGATGGATAATTGCTTTCTTCTTAAACTGAAAAAGTCCTTGGACCCAGTTTGGTTAAACGAAAAACAAATAAGCAGAATGAGTCAGAAGTGGATATTTCTTTTTCTTTTCTGACAGTTTCTTTGAAGGTCTGACTCTGCAGTAGGTTTTTCTGCCATTGGTCAGCGTTCTTTATGTCTCTCCGAAGCATCCTCCGTCGGAACTGTGCCGAGCTTCAAGGAAAAATGGTTTTCAATACCATTCTCCTTATCCTTGAGTAGAAAACAATCCTCAAAACTGCCTTAGGTACTTCTATCATCCGGAAGATATCTTCTTCTAAGGAAGAAATCCATAAGCAGGAAGGACAATAGTATTAGCGAATCTCCTAATTCAATATAATTATAAATTAAACTCGACCTGTTGCTATCACTTTAAGTCGAAGGAGTCAAGGAAGGGGACAAAACCAAGTCCAATTCAAAATGTTTTGCAGTCTCAGCAATCTATTTGTGTAAAAAAGAACATTACAATTTTAACATTCTCCCTGGTTTCTTAGAAGACCTACCTTAGTAGGTCCACGAAACGAAGCACGTAAAATAAATAAAAATAGCAGAATATTTTCAACGGGCTATTATTTTAAAATTTTCATAATTCCTCAAAATCAATAAATTTAAAATATTATATTTTTTCATAATGATGAATTACAAAAAAGAACTAATAATATTAACAATTACGACATGATAATATTTTTTCTTTGCAAACATTTATTACATTTCTGCAAAAAAAAAAAAAAAAACAAAAACAATCAACCATTCGTTTTTATGTAGCTATTTAAAAAAAATACTGAAATTATTACTTCCGTGATATATTTAAGTTTCAATCTAAATAAGAAGTTGATGTAATCTCCCACGCCTTATAGACCTAATTTATTAGAGTTCAGTTTAAGAAAGAATTACGGTCGCTACAGGGGAAAAATTGTGCGCGCTATCGTCTGTATTTTGTCTGTAGAAGCGTTCAATGTTTCATTTCATTTTTATATATGTGTATATGTATATATATATAAAATCATAAATGTCATAAATTATGAAATTGTGTTGCCAATAATGTTTCTTATCTTAAAACTAAGCAAAAGTGAGGATTTAGTACAAACCCAAGTTGTAAACGTGTATCAAATAGTCGTGTTTTTAGTTATTGTATAACGAAACTTCATGAATAGACAATAGTATTGTTTTTTGTTTAAAGAAAATATAAAAAATCGACATGGTTATATGTTCTTGACTTCGAATCCATATTAATAATGTTCTTCTAATGGTGGTATTCTTGTTATGCAACAGGATTCGTTAAGCATTATCCGCAGCTGATAAAAGAGGAAAATTACTGGGAAAAATGTATTATCGAAACTAGAAAAATTAGGCCATATATGTATATAGCTCCCCTAAAATCGTAAAGATATATTTATTTTTTAGCCGAAGAACGCTGCCAAAGAGCATTATTCATCGTTTGCCGAATCGTCAAAAAAAAAAATTGTTTTCCTATAATATTCCTGTTTTTCTTGGCCGAATCCCATCTATTCCCTGACTTCTTATAACTGTTAATATCTTTTGAAGGAGTTTTATCTTATCTGAATGTATTAAGTAGATAAACTGAGGAATTAACTATTGACGAGGTATGTAAAATGTTATAGGTGCTAATAAAGATGTTATAGGTGCTAATAAAGATGTTATAGGTGCTAATAAAGATGTTATAGGTGCTAATAAAGATGTTATAGCGCTTTGTCCGACCAGTTTTTAATAAATGTGCATTCACAATTTGTCACAATTTTTTAAATAAAATTTCGAATTTAAGTGCTGTTACCAACTTTTAATGTATTTAAATGTTCAATTTTCTCCAATCCCTTAAACGGCGTGCTAACCAAATAGGAATTTGTTTCCACGTTAATCTCTAACAAGCACAACATTCTTCCTCCCCATCCGCCTCAATATCCAAAAGGGTGCGTTTAAGTCTGACACTTCTCGCAAGAAATATATCGCAGGTGTCGGATTGATAATTATCAAAATTATTATATGCGACATCTGAGATATATTCCCTGCGAGAAGTGTCAGGTGTAAACACATCCTTATATTTCGCGATAGAAATATATACCTCAGACATAAATTGTTCATAGTTTACATTAGTCACAATTTATGTCTGACATAAATATCCTGCAATAACTATCCAAGTGTAAACGCGCCCTAAGAAAAAGCTATGTTTTTCGATTGCCTGTAGTTATTTTTCCACCTTGATCTCATCATTATTTCTAAATGGCTCAATAAGGATGGACGGTGATGAGGAATTGCATGCGCCCTTGACCTGCACCGGGTTGCAACCTTGTGCCAAGATTTTTATCCTCACACGTTCTTCACGATTTTGCCTCAAATGATTTATGCGGGATCAATCAATAATGGTAGGATTTTTATGCAGTTCTGCATATTTTCCGCAATTAACAGAGGACAATAGAATCAGATGTATTAAATTAAAATACGATTTCTTTTAAACATTGCATCATAAGCAATTAAAATTTTAATCAAGTTTCATATGATTACTTTTGTTCCAGCATGATATTAACCTTCAGTAAATTAACTTTCGTTATAAGAATGTGGCTTTTGCACTCATGAGGTAGAACAGACTTCGCCAATTTATATTATTATATTATATATTACATTTTATTATATTATGTATTATAAGAGTATTTAGAATGTCAATATCTACTAAACCTAATTTTTGCTCATTTCCTCCATATTGAGGAAACCCACTAATGAGGTTGACCTCATTACACAATCCAGAAGACTAGAAAATTCCACGTTTCAGAACTCATAGATCATGAAAATAACGGTGGTTCAAATTTGTGTGTGCTCATATATATTTGTCTGGTCGCTCTCTAGCTGGTTCAAAAATGGACTGATTTAAATGAGATTTGGTACAGAAATACTTTTTATAATTTGAAAGGTTATTAACCAGTAGAATCCGTCCACCGGAACATGTTTTTTGGGGCAAAATTCGTGCAATATAATCGTAACGCTTACTTTGTTGTGTTACTAACGTTTTATAATAAATTGGACGTAGGAAATCGTTGTAAATGTAAGGCATCTACTAGAAAGCTTATTTTTTTTTTAAATGTTATCATCCATTTATTATTGACGACGTATTTTAGGAAGGGTTGGAAGGGTTATCTTTAGGTTACCACCCTTTCTAACCAGAATAGGGCTGGTGCCTTTTCTTTTTTCGAATGAAAAGCCACCACCCCTAGTAGGAATAGAACCCACGACTTTAGGTACGGAGTGCATACGCCTTTACACTCACGGCAACTGGGCCCCCAAAATCTTATTAAGTTTCTACAAATACGGTTCATGTGCGATTTTTTATGGAAGTGATCTCAGAGAAATCGATGCTTAAATAGAGTAATTTCCGTTTTTGATACTGTCAGTTTCCTATTGTGGCTCCCAAGATCTTCCTTCGCTTTGGGATTTCATTTTACTTTTTAACATGCACCTCCAATTTCACGAAGGATTAAGACCAAAAATCAACTGTTTCTATTCTAAGCTTTCCAAATCACTCTAGTCATAAGAACGGAAAGACGCTAAGATTATTTGAATTCCTATTTTTTCGGTAATTTTCCAAAGATAGCACTAGCAGTTGAATGAGTAAATATAAATGAAAAAAGTCCGTCGCGCAGGAGCTGCATAACTAAGCACTTTCCTCAGAATTTTTGTAGTGAAGACTACATTACTGAATAATTTGCTGTAAATAACCTACATAAATAAAATAAAAACGTGAATAGTTCTGCTCATTTACATTTCTTATGAGAACTGTTCAATTATTAATTTTGTAAATAATTTGCTTCCAGAGTTATGTTAATAAATGATACTGTACTGCTTAATAAATACACAAAAACTTCATTTTCCGTCTTTTGATCTGACGCAGGAACAGGAAGCAGTCCCCCTTGTGGGAGATAGCGCTCCTCGCGGCGCCTTTGGGAACCTACGTCTGGCCGGCTAATTCTAATGAAACAGAGTTTAAAGTAAACTCTCCTTTCCAATAGACCGATTTACTTCATTTTTACAACACTTCTTTCTCATGAGATACCCACGACGTATAACAAAAAAATTACGACCGGTATGAGTATATTAGTACCTTAGGTCCGGAGTAAACCCCCCCTCCCGGTGGGCTGATTTTGGTGGTTAACCAACTCGTTCAATCGTTTGCTAATTGAACGCTATATACCACGTTTCGTGAAGAAAAAACAAAAACTCTGGCTGCTATCGTGTTAACAGACATATATATATAAATAAATTTTAACGGGGGTCATTTTCGGTGTCTACTAGGTAGGATCGATGGAGATTTGAAGAAAGTTTTCAAAAATTCCGTCATGAGTGCAACCTCAATAGCTACTTTCCTTCGGAGGTAAATGCTAAAAGTAGTATTCCTTCACACTTCATAATAAATTTTCATGTATGTTGAAAATATATTGAGAAAGCTTTAATAAATTGTTCTCATGACAGGGACCATTTATTAAATGACTAATGTGTTTAGGGAATGTGTGTTGTTTAATTACACACTTGACACTAATTGTTCCACACCTCCACAATTAAATATATTCCAAATACATACATTTATTTATTTTTTTAAGGCATGCCAACCTTGGGGTCATTAACGCCATTGCATGAACCTTTCATAATATTTTGTGGTGGTCTGGTTTTCTCATTTTGTTTTTTAAGTTGTTAATTAATTATGTAAGCTTTAAATTTTATTGATTATTGTTCTTCTTATGAATTATTACTGCTCCTGGTTTACACCAGGTTCAGGTCCTATATTGTCACATGTATATACACAAATACACACCTAAGACGCATATACACTCGGGCACACACACGTAAGCCAACACAGACATATATAAACCAACCTAAATTCACGACTTGATTTCTGTTCCCTTTAAATTTCCAGCTTTAGAAGGCTTTTTAATGGGAATAATACCATATAAATATTAATAATACAATATTTGAGGCGTCTGGAATCAAAACAAGATACATCACTATTTTTGCGATTTAGAGATAACTGTTGCTTTTACAAGTTAAAAATGTTATCAACATATCAGTAAAAAAAAAATGATTTTCAAAAAACAATAGATTATGGTGTTTTTCAATGGTCAATTGGTAAGTTGATTTCGAAATATGTCATACAATAGCGGATTTTTAAAGAAAGTAAGACGCATCAAAAATAAAAATGCGTTTAAAATAGATAATATAACAGATAACCTTCTGAAATTCCTCAAAAACATTCTTTTGTGATACTTACAACTTTTAATAAAATTATACACATATATAAAATTATACATAAGACTTGTTCTTTTTTTATTTTCTGTGAAAAAATTAATTTCAATGATATGTCTTGTTATGATACCAGACATCTCATTTATATAGTACAGTAGAACCTCTCATATCCGACCTTCCCATAAACGACTACACCCGATATCCGACCTAGTGCCCAACCGTCCTTGATTCACCGGGGTGACTATAAGAATAGACTGGTAAAAAAACGGTAAAGATCGGGAAGCGTACTAAACAACAGTTTAGAAGAAATCGACTCGGATAAAGACGAAACCACCAGTGACGACTTAGTGAGTCATTCTGCTGCTAAGGACTCCTTCGACGTTGCGCTGAAATACATCGAGCAACGACAAATGCATGCCCAATGGATGTATTGTGAGCAAAAAAGTAAAAGGACACGTCCGCAAAGTCAAGATTAACAAAATTAAAACAAACGTCCATAATTGAATTCTTTAAATAAAGTATGCTTAAATTATATTAATCTTTTCAAAAGAGTAAATGTTTGAAATGTATATAGCAACAGTTTTATTACAGTATGTATGTACATTAGCTATTTTTATAACTTTGAATGGCGTTTTTTTGCTCCTCCCGATATCCGACCTTTTGGCCGTTCCGACCATGGCCCGGTCCCGTCATAGTCGGATGTGAGAGGTTCTACTGTATTATAAAATGACTATTTTCGTTAAATAGCCTATACTGAGTCCCCAATGAATTTAAATAATGAATGTTTTTTATTATGATTCTAAATATCACCGAAATTGTAAAAAGGTTTCCTAATAACGCAGAGGTGAATACTATTTTGACTCGTCGAAGAGCACGGTCACAGGGTTTCTCGAACTGGAAAGGTCACCCGAGGGAAAGCTTTACATAAACCTTCAATGTGAGAATTTATGGCAGATAGTTTGCTATTTATTGCTTCAGTTCGAAGCCGCCGTTTGTTGCAAGGTGATTGCGTAGGCCGGTGCAAGTTGAGGTGCACAGATCTAGTACCTCTTTGGTTTCTACCATTCTCTGTGCAGTATAATGTAAATCTTCTTTGAAATATATTTTTTTTTTTTTTTTTTGGCCAGAAAAAATAAATTGCTGTTATTTTTGTCGTCTGTTAGTAAGATATATTTTATTTACTTACTTTTATCGAGCCTTTCCACTGCAGAGTCATTGGCGTAATTGTTCATTTCATAATTTGGGGAAGAATAAAATGAATACAGCTCAGTGATACAGCAATGATAAAATCCTATTGTGAATAAAGAAATAATAAATATATATCTCAATGAAAAATGAAATAAATACGAGCAAAAGCTGTAGTAAAAAATTATATATATATATATATATATATATATATATATATATATATATATATCTTTTATTATGTCATGTCCAATCAATTTCATAAAGGATCTTTTGAACAGATAGCTTAATACATTATAATATTTATTTATTCTTATTGCCAAACAATTTTTGCTTTCTTTTGGACGTTCTACAGTGGTCTTTGGGTACATGATGAAAGTTTAGCTGCACTGATAGCTCACAGGAACAGGAGAGAGGATAGTGAATAGACGGAAAATAGCCACAAATAAATTAACTGTGTCAAATCTTAAATTTGTAGAGTACTATTTCTGGTGTTAATGACCTTGGCTGTCGAAGCACCAAAAAAAAAAAAAAATACTATTTCCTTCATTCTCGGAAAGCCCTGAATTATAATCCATTTCTTGGTTTGTATTTATCCTGAACATTCAAGAATAAATAATTCCCGGTTAAGTCCTCTTAATATTATTATACTATTTTAAAGTCGTCTCGCGTTGCGCTAATTTTTTGTTTACATTTTCCGAAATTTTAATATATTTTTTTTTCAGAATGCTACATTTCCCTACGAAAAAGGCCTAAGGAAAATAAAGGCCATACCGAAACGATATCACACCAGTGAACGATCCTTATGTTGAAGACAATAAGTTGCCCTGGGAAACTTAAGAATAGGCCAGTGCTCTCTCAGGTAGGAGCACCGATTCTTCAAATTGCCTATGCAGCTGCGATGTAGTAGAAGAACCATTAACTGCAGAGCATGTACATCACCATCAAACGGATCAGCAACAAATAAAAAAAATTCAACAGTGCTTGAGGGCATCAATAAGATTTTATATTCCATTGATTTTGGGGTATGTCATTATTGCGTTCATTTACTGGCCAGGGGCGTGTATAGGAAATTATTTCGAGAGGTGCTGGTAGTTACATATACGGTATTCATTAGGAATTCGTATGTTGATCGAGTAAGTCCAATCTCAAACAACTTCGCATTTTTTCTTGGTGGCTAAAAGGCTATTTCTTGGCTGCGTGCTCAAAGTTTATTCTTCGACTTTTTAACATTTAATTTAGCAAATTTTATCATTATTTTTTTATTTATTTATTGCTGAGCATCCGCTTCGAAAGCGACTTGCTCCATATAATATTTACATATACATTTAATCATTAACGCAAATATTCTATTGGAATTATAATATACACATATTACAAATAGTTATACACCAGTACAAACATAGTTTTATACGCTAATACATTTATATGATTTTACATGTACGTCTGATTTTAAACTAGAAACAGAATTACTCTAAGTAAAAGAGGTATACAAAAAGCAAAACAAATAATCTAGGTTTGACTATTGAAAATTTGGGAGTAATAATTAACCAAAAATTCACCAAATTCACTACATCAGAGAATGAAAACGTTAGGCATTAAAAATAAAGGTTAATCAACGTTAAGCGAGAGAAGAAAAAAAAAATTAGATTTTTGTGTATATGTTAGTTTTTTTTAAGATTATTGCTTCAATATATTGGCTGTTTTTTTTTTTTTTTTTTTTTTTTTTTAACGGCGCATCTACATCTTGGCCATATTAGCGCCGGGCTATCTACAGGTTGCCACCCTTTTCTAATGCGGGAACCGGTACACTCAAAGTGGCTATGGCCGTTGGCTATATTGGCTGTTATCAGAAATTCGGTCAGGTCCACTGGTAAGTCTAAATTTTCTCGTCGTCTGCAATTTGCCAGTATGTTTTATTGTGAGTATTTCGTTACATTGTTCACAAATAGGTCTTTTCTGTCTAGTCATGTGGTGTCCGTGAGTTAGCAGGTTATGTCCAATACGGAGTCGAATCAGTTCGACTTCTTCTCTGCGAGTAATTCTGCTGGATGGCCATTCCGCTACTGTTTGTTTGATCTGTGGCAAGACTCTTGGACTGAGACATCCGAAAACAAACTAATTTTATCATTAGCGCAATAATAATGGTATAGTCACCAAAAAGCTTCTATCCCACATTCGAACTGTACCAACCTTGGTTCTTAGCTTGACCCATTTGAAGGCATTAGTATAGGAGTCTCTGAAGCTAGTTTTAGCAATGACTAACCCCGCACTGTGAATTATATAACAAGCTACAGTAGTCCCAATTGCCGCCAAAGTCTGGCGTCTGACCTCTGACGTCACCGCTCAAGTATATCCCAGGCTGTTCATTCAGCAACTGACGTCGTCATGGACACCCACATGGTCTGCCATCGGAACAGCTTCAACTATAAACCAGTTGAGTTTACAAGTTCACAATTCAACGACAAAAATTTGCGTTTCTTTGTCATTTGTATGTTCGTACGTAATAACTTATTATATACATATAAGGGATCGTCTATAAGCCATCCCAGCTTTCATTCATTCATTGTTATGAAAATAATATGCCCTCAATCCTTAAACTTGTACATTACGGGGTCCCTTTTGGCCTTCAATCTGGAATCATGCCAGTTCTGTAGAAGGTTAGAGAACTCCTTCAAGTAAAACCTCTAATTTTATTTTTGTAAGCAAAGATAATATCCGAACTATATAATTACACCATACGTAAACAAGATTGTGTCTGGCTTAATATGTTTCACAATATACACCGATAAGCATGTATCCGGAATGTATTTATCAGATAATCAGGAAATCTCTGATCCCGGACACCAAGAGATAGAACACGGATGCTTCTCTTTACGTCTGACCTTGAAGAAGATAACGTTTAAAAATAAAAGATTAGTATCCCTGAAAAAAAAATTCGCAGTGTTATTAAATCTCAATTATTTTTTATTTATTTTATTTTTTTTTATATTTTTTACGGCGCATCGACAAATCTTGGCCATTAGCGCCGACATCCAGGGTGCAGCCAGGAATTTTCTCAGCGAACCCTGAGATGAGAAAATACCTGTCGCCGGTGGGGATCGAACCCACCATCTCCCGCCTATGAATCTAGCGCGCTCGCCACTAGACCACGGGAGACCCCCTCAATTAATTGTTCCTATTTTTTTTTTATTATTATTTTTTTTAACGGCGCATCAACATCTAGGCCATTAGAGCCGACATCCAGGGTGCAGCCAGGAATTTTCCCAACGAGCCGTGGGATGAGCAAATTCCTGCCACCGCACAGTGGTCAAAAATAGCCAAAAAACGCTCAAAACTTGATTTTTTGAAGTATTTTCTCCGAACCTATAACCGCCTTAAATATATGTTAAATACCTCGTGAGAGTGCCATTTTTTGAGTTTTAGGCCCCCACCGTCGATTGCAGGACGGTTGTTAATCATTGAAGTAACTAGAAACGAAGAAAATTTCCCAAATCCTCAGGTACCAAAATCGTTCCTTCAACTTTACTTTTTCAGACCGATAAGGTTGACGCATGTTATTCTTGTTTTAATGGGATGTTCGAAGGGCAAAAAAAATATTTTTGTATTTTTCGAATCGCCTTCATGGACGGGGATACTGAAAAAGTAAAAAAAATTACAAGTATCAAATTTCGTTTTGTCATATAGCTTTCGCGTCTCTCTAATTTCGGGCTTAAATATTCCGTGGGCATGTATAGAAACACCCCAGACTTTAATTAGCTGCATAAGTCTGCCTGCTTCGGTGCTACAGGTGAACGAACTCGGTAAATGACTAATAGACAGACGCGCGTTATCTCTATGTAAACATTGGAGTCAAAACGAAGACGGATTTTTTTTGCAGTACTCAAGTCAGTGTTGACTGCAAAAAATGTCTGAAGTGATCCGAGTGAAAAATTGTGTACTTTCGGTATTCGAGTATTTGACAGATCAATTTCCAATAGCCGATGAGCATTTTTCGTTACTTCTACGGACATTATCTCAAACTGCTGTGCTGAAGTTCAAAAAAATATTGGCTGAGATAGAAGCAGGTTTTTTTTTTTTTTTTTGTTTTAATTGGTTTTGACCCCCTGAGCCCAGCCGAGTGCAGTTCAGAGGTGGGGGCGACCACAAAAAAATTTGTTATGTGAGTGACTTATCAATACCTTCATTGTTGTTATAAGACTGGTAAGTGTGCACAATTTCAGGTTTCTAAATCAACAATATCAAATGTTATTGAGTTTTGAGCGCTTTTTTACCACTGTGCGCCGGAGAAGGATTGAACCCACCATCTCCCGCCTATGAATCTAAGGTGGTAGCCAGTAGACCACGGGAGACCCCAAAAAATTGTTCTTATTATACTTATTATCATTATATATATATATATATATATATATATATATATATATATATATGTGTGTGTGTGTGTGTGTGTGTGTGTGTGTGTGTGTGTGTGTGTGTGTGTGTGTGTGTGTGTGTAGAATGTGTTACACCCCCCATTAAACTAGTGGAGAAGTGCTATCAGCGGTGATATACTTAAACAGGTACGTTTACAAGGATGAGAATAGGCCACACAAACCTGTCTCATGTCCATATCGTAACTAAAGACCCTCATTTTATCTGAAAAGCATCTCAAAGAATGTTCTTAATACGTTGCTGCGTGATGGACTTTTGTAATGACTCCTTTTACTAGGGCAAACTGTTATTGTCTTAATTTGCATTATAAGTATAATTAATGTTAGGTAGGTCCTTATTATTTTACTGGTGCTTAGCAATAATTTCTGAACGAATAGGACTCAACAAAGCAGCCCCATAACCGAGATTTGCCTCAGGCCGGCAGTGATGAAAAGATTTGACGTTGTGTGCTACTAATAAAATCACTGCCTTGATAATAGTAGTTATTTATAAAAAGAGATAGAGAGTATAAAAGGTGATAGTTGTGACAGATAAAGTGACTGCACGTTCACTGAATGGCGCTTGTCTTGTGCCAATCCTTCCAATTATATTACGCTCCATGAAAATAATCCGCTCACTATTATTTAGCCGACCGTGACGCCTTCACAATGGGGACGTTTCTTCAATTTCTGTATCCGTGACCCACTTTCTGCCTTTTATCCACCTATATCGCATTTCATGGGGCTTTCGTGCATCATCTCCATAATGTTCTTGCTCTAGTGGTTAATATTTGTATAGATTTAAAGAAATTTTACTGTAGGCTGACATTCAGAGAAGGAATCCGGTTGGGTGCTGATGTGGGGCCTTTTACAGGGAAAATTTGGATTAGTGATATTGAGAACAAAAAAATCAATCCATAATAGACCACAAGGGCCCAAAGGGGCAGATAGTGTAAAGGCATCCGATTATTGGCCATGCGGCACACCAGGGATTTACTGTGGTCAGTGTGGTAAAAATCATGAAAATCTTTTGTTTAAAAAAATCCGAATGAAGATTTAGATAATTTAAATAACAACGGTGAAACTCGCGATATATCAAAGGCGGAACTGCAAAGAAAAGACTAATGCAATTTGCAGCACACCCACTGAACCCCCTTGGAATCCTACACACCAATTACTCCTGGAAACAGGGTTTCCGCATAGCGTAGGCCCGCGGATGGGTCGACAACCTACGCGGACGATTTCAGACAACAGAGAGAGAGGGAAGATGAAAACGGAGAGTAAAGGATGAGGAGGTGGACAATAGGACAAGAGAGGAGTACGTGATTAACGCTGATGAGAACATTCGCCGAAGAACATTCAATGAGAACATCGGACGATGGACATCGCCGTGAACAAGAGGCGTGACCGATCATAGATAGTCACCAGGAATTAGCGGCCAGACCATAGCGTGGACCATTCTCACGAGTTGCCGGGAGTAAACTCATTGGAGCAGTCCGTTGTATAAAATGTTAAATTTTAAACTTGGTCACGGATTGATGTAATGGGCGTTCTATTGAAGATTAAATCTAAACCGTAAAGCCATCTGATCATGAAGCCGAGAGTTATTTAACAGATAAACCTCTGATTGTTCCGACTGGTGATGACAACACCAACTACAAAACTACATATATCTGCATATCGTCCAATATATTCTATACTTATAATAAATATTAGTCTGCCGAGATCTCCCTGTTTACTACTTTAGCACGGGCATCCATAAGGAAGGCTGAGGGGCTTAGCCCCACCCCCGAAATTTTGTTTTAGCGAGAATATTTCATGTAAAAAAAAAACCTAAAAAACGAAACATGTCTTCAACATTTACCGTACCCGTTTCCAAATGTTCCACTCCAAATTGTCCTACCATCCTAATCCCGAAGGTCTATCCTTATCTTCCCAATCCCATCCAGACAATCCTCCCAGGCGGCTTAAAAGACATGGGCCCCGAGATAAACTAACATAGCCGATGCCAATGTGATCATTGAAATATTTGTTTACCCGCCTCAGGAAGTACCAACAATGGTTGGCTTCTTCCAAATACTTCATTATTTTCAATCTGTTTTATTTTTACCGTTAAAATCAACTTGTATGTAATTATCTGTGTCAACAAACTTGACGATTGTACTAATGATTGTTTACAGATTTAAAAAAAAAAAAAAAAAAAAAAAAAAAAGAAAGAAAAAAAAAAAAAACATTTACCGTGGATTATTATGCGTCCAGAGGACCTCAAAACTCACCATTTTACACTAAAATGTTTAACATTTTCCCTATCACCCTATTTATTTTTAGGGTATGGAGGGAAAGAAAAAAACAATTTATTAAGACATATATAAAAATAATAATATAAACAAAAATTAACTAATAATAGATCGACAAAGTTAAAAGACAAAATATAAATAAATACAAAAATGCTGCTTGACATAAAAAAAAAAATAAAATAATAATAATTGACTTGAATCCTAATTAAATAAGAATTCATAAGTGTTTAGAAGAGTTAGTGAAAAAAAATAAAAATAAAAAAAAATAAGTTAACGAAGCATTATCCTGTTCACCCCTGGAAGCCTGTACCATAACTTTTTTTACTAGATTCTTCTTCCTCTTGCTCAATACGATACTTTCCCTTCGTTATTTCACGAAGGAATCGCTCAGCCACCTCTTAATAGCTAAATCTATTGCGTAAACAGTTATGAATTCATTCATTTATGATCAGTACTGCTTGGTGGCCTGGGCTGGAACGGTCTGGCTTATATTCATGGGAACAACAAAACATGAGAAAGTATTCTCATGATTGTGAAATTGTCTGAATATGACAATAAATGTAAATATGTCGAATCTCCTTTAATTGATGCTTTAAATCTCTGCGGGTTTCCCACTACAGAGAGAGGAGAGACTGTAAGAAGGCTGTTTCTAAATAATCAATAATAATCATAAATGAGCAATTGAAATAAAAAATAATAAATGATATGTAAACGAGTTGTTTTACTGTACACCATTTTCCACGCTAAATCGTCTTTTAATAGCTTATAGTCGCAATTTCAATGCGAAAACGCTACAGACAAAGACATTATTACGAATAATTGTTTTTATTAACTACGGTAACGGTAATAACTACAATGGCAGGCATAATATGACAATAAAATTACAATAGAAAATTTTTATGTAACGGTTGAAAGCAAAAATTATTGCTGTTTGTAGCAAACTACATTCAATTAAACCATTTCAAGTGTTCCATAAAATTAAGCACAATCTTTAGGAAGCCAGTTTCCATTGTAAATATGAAAAGTTTAGCTCGTATTACCTGATTAAATTAACTAAAACAGTATTTTTTCATAATTAATATTTTGAAGATGGTAAAAAGGCAAATTTTATGAGATGGGTAGTGAACCTTCCAAATTACGTATTACTATCCGATTTCATCCAAATTTGTATTAAATCGGTGAATAAAAAATAATTTGGAAGCTTAACTATCCATAATTTATTTCTGTCAATCAATATTCTTTCATGTTAACTTCTAAATATCTATACTTCTGTTATAAATCATATTTATTTTACATTAGTTTCTGAAGACTACATAGTTCGTTTCATTTTGGGGGACAAAATTTGTATAGATTACTAGATTCCGAATAGCCCACTCACGAATTAATTATGTAAGCATTCCAGAACGAACTTAAACATTCTTGAAGACATGCTTACACTATAATTACCCTTTTCAAGAATATTAGATAGAAAAGTATTACTTATAGTTGTGTTTAAATGTTTTATTTCTTTGATTATATGGTCTTTTATTTTCCTACATCTTACAAGTATACAGTGTTAATAGACCAGCTGCGGGTTCTTAATATGAAATAATAAATAAATAAATGTAATTACCCATTTAAAACATATTTAAATTTTCCACAAAGTATAAGTGACAAAGAGACAATACGAATAATGACAAAAAATTGAATGTTATTCTTTACTTTTAATTTAGGCTTTATTTTATATTACTATCATTCCCCGTATAAACTGATTTTTGCCATCCGTACAGACGATTCTATATCCATCACCAAAAAAAAAATTAAAATAATTGAGGACATTGAAAAATAAACGAAAAAATTATATCTAAAAATGTCTTTATTTATTACTAGCCACGGAATATCCAATGAGATATAACTGAATTACAATATTTCTCATTAAACTCTGTACACTGTATTTGAATTTTGAATAAATTCCCTTGTTACAGTATTTAGCGGAATATTTGTAGCTTACTTCTGTCTTTACGTCCATTGATATCGTATTGTATATATCAATATAAATTATGTTCCCTTTTCATAAAAAAATCAAAATTGTTTTAGGAGGATTAGCTCCTTGTGTCTCGTCGGTTATCAAATGATGTTTCCAAGTTTCTTATTTTCCTTTTTCTATGAAACCACTTAATAGTTTTAAAGGATACATTTTTCCGGCGTGGTACGAACATAGAATCTCTTGGAAGTTTCCTCAAGTATCACGCTTTTTTTCCCAGGCCTTTTTTTTTTTTGTGATTTTAAATATTTTTTTCAGCGGTCACAGCCTTTACAGTTCTATAATAGCATATATAGTGGGCCAAAATGTTCTTTATGCTTGTATGAATACTGTATACTTTTATGTGGTATTTGTTTTAAGAAATATATAAATACTGAAACTAATGAAGTGTGTACTAATACCTTCTCTTGGAAGCAAGCAGTGGGCTATCTACAGGCCTATCTCCCCAAAGAAGCTGCTTGGAAAAAATAAACAACTACTTGACTTTGAATAGGATTGTAGCTGCCGCACCCTAACAAGGATAAGTAATTTTTTCCCCGTCCCTTTACACATGTCGGCAGGCATTGACTAAGCGGTCCAAACCCCAGAGGACAACTCATCCAATGGATCCACCCGCTTGAAACAATGCTGCACCTTTCTTGTCTGGAGCGATTCCATTGTTCTTACTTTCAAAGCCGGCCTTATCCCATCGGGGTCTTTCATCCTTCCCTACCGAACGCCTTTGGGAGTCCATTCCAGCTTTGAGGTTGTCTTAGAAGCTTGTCCCTTTTTCGAAGTCTCCATACAAACATATGGCGAGGGGAAAGGAACACGGCATGGGGTTTTGTATGAACTTTCACTGCTTTAGAAGTTCGGGTGAATCGCGATGACCTAGTTACACAAATGCGTTTCACAAAGACAAGACTCGCTTCACTCACATACAAACATCAGTCAATAACTTAACCGTAATGAATATTTTCGCCTTAATTAAATCACAGCTTTTATTTAGTTACAAATTTAATAACTAAAAACGGTGAAAAACTCATTATTTAAAGGATACTCGCATTAAAAGTAAATATAAATATATGTATTAGAATCATTTAATTATTTACGCGTTTTTAAATACATAAATCGTAATAAGAAATTTATATTATAATATATATTGATTCTATATTCATTAAATTATTTATTGTTTTTTTAATCTCTATTTTTTATCATAGTTTTCATAATTACTTGCACCAATTATAATAATTTGTCATATTATTGCTTTCTACTTCCCCTTGAATTTTGAATGAAATATTTTTTAAATCATCAAATTAACTGAATATTTGCACTTGCCAGATATAATTAATTGGTATTATGAATTATGTATTTCTGCAACATATATAATTAATTTTTTTGAGAGGGTCACGTTGTTTGACGTACTGACGAGCCCAATTTAATGCATGATTATTAAACCTTATGGCAGGGATTTGCAAAATAATCTAAAATAAAAATATCTTATTTTATTTTAAATTTAATAAATACATTTCATTGGACCACTACTTTCACAGGGAAACTTTCAATATGACAACACGAAATACACGTACAAACTAAACAATTTTGTTTCATTTTATCAACATTTAAATCAATGTAATTAGGTTTACTCAAACTTTCAAATAAAATTTCATTTCTGAACGTTTTTTCCCCGGAACTTCATTTCTTGGTGAGTAAAGTAAGGGATTATGCTAAGCCCTCTTTTTTTCTTCTTGGCTGAACAGAAGTCTGGTTAAGTAACTTCTATTTGTTACAGCAGTTAAGAAGCGAGTGTTCTTCTTCATTAACTTGTGTAAGCTTGCCTTCTCTGCTCGCTAGAAGGACACAGAAAGAAAAAAAAAATAGAATTCAATCGGTTTAAGAAAAAGTAAAACACAAAGAGACAGATGTTCCTGTTGTTTTATTTTCCGCTCTCAGGGCTGATCTGTATTGTTTCAGTGTATTCTCTGAGCGCTTTGTATGCACCCTTTTATCTTGCCGAATTGATAGAAGACAGCAAAAAAAGAAAAAAAAAATGTGTCGTAGTGTGCCTTAGCTTAATTAGCAGGTATAGCTAGAACTCACCTATTTAGAAAAAATAAGTTTGGTTGTCAATAAGTTGATTTTGTTTAATAACTGTTATGTATTAAAGAAAATACGTTTTAGAAAACACATTTATTTTTATAAATTAAAGATGATTCGAAGTACCCCCCCGCCTCAAATCTTTGTACTCGGTATGATCCTTTTGCACTGTAGAAACTAAGGCTTTGACGTTTGAGTCAAAATCACAAATGAAACCATAACAAAATTTGGTGATTTTACTGCTACATATGTATACCTAAATATTTTATAGAGTCAAAGTTATTTTATTTAATTAAAAAATTCACGGTTACTGATAAAATCACTGGCAACCCCTTTTCCGAAATTCGTTATGACCTTACAGAGATTTAACCGACATTCTACGATACTATCGAATATAACGATTAACAGAGATTTGATTAATAACATAAGATGTTAAGAAAGATTAGTTCCACTATTTTTTCTTTCTATATTCATCCAAAACTGCTCAAATGATAAGCTTAATGAAAGTAATATTTCAACCATCCAGAGTCTCCAAAATGGAATATAATAATGATAATATATCATTATTAGCTAAATTAAATATGTGATTATATTTATGCATATAAATGTTTCTTCTTGCTCTACAAGCTTCAAAAATCGTCTGAATGGGATTACATACCTAAGAAAAGCACCCTATGTGATTTACGGGGTCATATTCGTTACATGAAAAAAGTAAACATGTTCGCAACAGAGTCCTTAAAGATTTGGCCAAGTAATTATGAGTGGCATATAACTGAATATAATCTTTATACTAATGATGGTAGTATTGTGAGCAGGCCTGGGGATATTGGACTACAAAAGCGGTTTATCGTTCAAGTGACACATCCTACCGCTATCTGCTATATAACTCGGCGTGGGAGGACAACCTGTCGATCCCAGGTACAAGGACTAACAACTTCCCAGTTAAGGCCTACAATGATTCCATCGGGAATGTTAATAACCGGGAGCTAAGCGTACATCTCAGCAAGTTGGTTATTTAACGCCTTGCTGCTATGGAAAGTGCTTAAACTAAAGCTTTACCTCTTTAAAAATTAATTTAACCAGCTGATTAAACAAAAAAAAAAAAAATATTCTAGTGTACATTAACTTTTACTCCATACATTCGAATACTATGTACAGTCACTAACAAACGTTTCTAGATACTCACGGCTTTAGCAAATAGAAGGTTCAATTCTTACTTCTTAGGTTCGTAGCCAATAAAAACAAGTAGTTAAATATAGTATTTTAAAACATAAGTCCTATAAAAAAACATCAAAAGTTTTTAGACACTTTCTTTATATAACTAATTTAATATTCACGAAGGATGAAATGACAAAGGTCGACTCTATGACAGTCTAGGAGCAAGGCTCGGCTTGAATAAGAATCAATGCATAGGCATTGAAAATGGGGCTTAGTCCCTGAAAACGTTATGCCATTAAAACACCTGTGGGAATTTTCGACCTTTGTTTCATCCTTCGTGAACATAAATTTTCCACCATCCAGCAACTCCAACAATAATTTAATATTGGTTTTGGCATAAATAAATTAATATTTGGTAGGATTGTCCTTAGCTGAGCCTTCTGGGCTTAGAAGAAACCAGCTTTGAGATAAAAAAAAGTTGGTGACTTGTACCATTCTTCCAAGAAACGCTTCTTAAGTTCTTCCTTAGAGCTTATAGGATACTTCCTCTTTTTTCGTTTTAAATGATTTCAGGTTGTTCAATGGGGTTCATGTGGGGAGATGCAGGTGGTGAACCGACCATGTGTGGCTTTTAGACTATTGTAGTTATTGCACTATTGGAAATAGAACATATCCTTCAGTCTAAGCTGTCTGCACTTAGTATTAAGTTTTTTCCACAATATATTGCTCCATTCATTTCACCGTCAATATAAGACTATTGTCCAATACACCACCATACCATAAAAAAGCCTCCTGTTTTATTTTAAGCTGTAAATTTGTATTGTTTTTTCAAAGCTTCATTTTTTCTCTCCTGTGTTATTAATTAAATAAGTTTTATTGACAGCTGACACAATTATTAAAATAAATAATTTAGTTCCTATGTAATTACGCACTCCTATTTTTAGCGCGGTTCCTCCCTCCCCCATAGGGAGGAACCCCGCTTATAAGGTTGATACAATGAAACAATCCGGAAGTGCCGACTAGAAAATTTTGCGTTTCAGAACCCCTAGAAACCGAAAATAACGGTGGTTCAAATTTGTATATATATATATATATATATGTATATATTTATTTATATATATATATATATATATATATATATATATATATATATATATATATATATATATATATTTGTCTGTTCGCTCTCTAAATAGAAGACGAATGGTCCGATTTTGATGAAATTTGGTACAAAAATCTGTCGTCCAATTTGAAAGGTCAAGTTTGTTAACCAGCAAAATCCGCCTACTGGAAGATGGCGTTTGGGGCGAAATTCGCGCAGAAAAAATCGTAACGCTTACATTTTTGAGTTCATAAGCTTGAAAGTACTCGTTTTATAGGCTTCTTGGGCTAGAAAAACGAATGAAACCATTTTCAAGGCGATAGCTTTAACCGTTGTCGAGAAAATTGGAAAAATAGTTTTTGAATACCATTTTTGGTTTGGGTACTTAGAATAACGGGATTCAGTTGAAACATTATCTGCATGTTCTACTTTCATTAAAACTAATATGTTGAAAGTTATGTTACGTTTGGAGTTAAGGAAGGGTTAGAATAAAATATTTTATGAACAGATATGAAAAGTTTTGGAAACTTCCTATACTTTCATTAATATCTCGAACACGGTTGGGAAATCGTGGTAAGTGGATTGAAACTATTTGAAAGCTTACTAAATTCTCTACAAAAATGATTCTAAAACTATTTTTGATTAGGTTATGTCAATCGGAGAAATAAATGCTTAAAACTTCAAATACGTCTGTTTTGTTCTTATGAACGGGTTTTTGTCGTTCTTTTTGTAATTTTTGTCTCTTTCCCTTGGTTTTTTATTGCTTTTTATTTTTTTTAATTTCTGATGTTGTATTTGTAAGGAAAATGTATGTGTGTGTAAAACAGGATAGGTAAAATGAGACCAATTTTCTGTTGTCAGAAATAATGAAAAGTTTTGGTAACTTTGTATACTTTCCTTAATATCTCGAAAAAGGTTGAGAATTTGGGAAACGGAAAAATACCATTAGAAAGCTTACTAAATGCTCTACAAAAAAGGTTCTAATGAAGGTTTTGGTTAGGCGATGTCAATCGGAGAAATAAGTGCTTAAAACTTTAAAGTAATTGATTTCGCTTATTCGAACTGTTCTTTTTGTCTTTGATTTTGATACTTAAAATTATGGGATTCAGTTGAAACATTTTCTGCATGTTTGAATTTCATCAACACTAATATGTTAAAATTTTGGTTGCGTTTGGAGCTAAGGAAGGATTAGAATAAAATATTTTATTAACAGACATGAAATGTTTTGGGAACTTCGTATACATTCCCAAATATCTCGAAGACGGTTAGGAATATTGGTAAACGGAGGGTTACCATGCGAAAGCTTACTAAATGTTCTACAAAAAAGATTCTGAAACAATTTTTGATTAGACTATGTCAATAGGAGAAATAAGTGCTTAAACTTTGAAGTAATTGATTTCGTTAATTCGAACGGTTCTTTTTGTTTGTTTTTATTCCTTGTTACTTTTTAATTGCTTAAAGGTGGATAATGTATTTGACAATAAAACAGATTAATTAAAATAAGAAAAACAATTCATTGTTAAAAATATATCAGGCTGTACCGTATGAAATGTCAGTTTTGGATTTGTCGATTTCCTTCAAATGTCTTGAAACTGTCGAGGCTCCTACTCCGAGTTCTTTGGCATATTCCCTAGTGTTTTTAATTGCTTATAGTAGTCTAATGTATTTGTCAATAAAACAGGATACGTATAATTTGAATCAATATTTTGTTTGTTAGAATTCGAAGATGCCGTATGAATATCTAGATTACAGTACTGGTGTTGATTTCATTCTTTAGAATTATTCTTGGTATTCCCTATTTTCATCTGTTACCCATAGTTTTTTATTGTTAGTAGGTTTTTCTTATTGATTATAGAATATTAATCTATTTGGCTATAAAACAGGATATGTAAAATTAGTGACCATATTTCGGAGATTTCTGAGCGAAATACTTTTAAGATTTTCTACCACCACGAACGGCTTTTTTCCTCTATTTTTATCCACTAGATAGGCTTTATTTTGCATATTATTCTATATAAGTTTTCTTCAGCAGGGGATTCTGATGAAATGTTGTGTTTTTGCTGTGGATTTTAAATACGATGTATCTAAGATTGGATAACATTAGCGAGTCTACATAGTTAAGAACCGACGACGGAGGATTACTTCTTGCTATGATTTAGTCTACATATGTATATTAAGTCCTAAATCCAAAAAATAAACCTCACAACGGTCAGATACTATGAGCGAATATGGCAGTTCAATGCCCGTACAAGGGGGCCGCAGGAAATTTACCTGCTAAGAGTTAATCCTCAAGAGCTGTAAATATACCCCAGGTATCTGCCGAGACAAATACAAAGCCTAGGCGGAGAGCACCCCAAATACTCAGATCCAAACATAAGGTTATATACTAAATATTCATAAAGACTACTTAGTTGTAAACCGATTCATCAATTAGCAATCAATAGTTTTCAACAAAGGTTATATACTAAATATTGATAAAAAGTATTTAATTAGAAAAAAAAACAATATTCCACAAGACTTGTTTTTGATCCATTTGTGTCTACTCCATAGACTTAATTAGGTATATTATTCTATTGTAGTTGGGCAACTAAACTTTGTTTTATTTTGTTAAATAAAGTTTTTTTTTCTTGACTTGTTATTCGTCAAGACTTTTATTTATCCTTGTGTATTTACTAGATAGGTTTTATTCGGCATATTATTCTATATAGGCTATATTAGGCAGGGTATTCTACTCAATCTTGTGTACTTCTTCTTGATCCTTCTGTACATGGGCGTATATAAAAACAATTTCGGGGGGGGGGGCTGAGACCATTTCCAGGGTATGGAATACTAAATATTTAGAGCTTGGAATAGTTTTAGGCAACTAAAACGCTATTACACGTAAAATAAAATATGTTTTATGAACTAAATGATCATATTTAATTTATTTTTAAGGGTTTTACGAGAAGTTTTTATCATCAATTCAAAATTTCGCGAGGGGCTGCAGCCCCCTCAGCCCCCCCCTCATATACGCCCATGCTTCTGTATCCTCTAGAAAGGCTTTATTAGGCATATTTTGTATTGATTTATAGAGCTTTGCTTTAGAATGAGAGCCAGATTCTGTAATTTCCGCTTCTGTGTATAAGTTAGCTACTGTCGGTGTCCCTGACGGCTTAATATCACTTTTATTCGAGATGTTCGAGAGGATTTTGACAATTTTCACGAGATATATAAAAAAAAAAAAAGTTTATTTATTTTCTAAGCTTATCAAATGGCACTAGGGACATGAACGGAACCGCGCTAAGATGCTGCAGTTCCTGCGAGTCGGACTTTTTTATTCCGATACCGATTTTGCTTATTTCCTCAAGACATCTTTATCATTATTTCATTAAAGTAGGAAATATTTTCAGACAGATTTCATAATGGCATCATCAACCCAAAATGATCTTTTTTTTAATACACCCTTAGATAGATAAGTACGTTTGGGGAATAGCGTGTGTAAGGATAAATAATAATGTAAGTTAAATTGAAACGTATAAAAACAGGAAAACAAGAAAAGCAAACTATTAAGCTGTTATCAGGCGACTATTATCAACATAATACCAGAGTATCCCATTTGTCATCTCTATCTTTCCTGTGGAATCATGAAAAATTAATTTAACATGCATGATAAATCTCTTTTCTGTCTAAAAACCATTTATTATTTTACTCATTGTAATAGCAATTAATTTATGTAAACATTCCTCAAGAAAGGCCCAGATTGATGTTGGTTGGCTAATTTTGGTGATCGAGGATTGGGATAAGGAAAAGGCACCCCTCGAGCTGTGCCAAATGGGCATATTCCTCAACAACACAACCAATGAAATAAATAGAAAACTCCATCCATTTATGGGCCATCGCTGAGAAAAGAGCTCAAAGAAGTCTAGCACTTTTAATATTTTTTTAATAAAAAATAAATAAATTAAATTTGATTTTATCTAAACCAAAAATATTGTTCAATTACTCTATAGCTGCTTTGGCTGAACGAAAAATACGTAAAATTACACTCCATAGGTGCCCATTTACCTTTAAGATTGGTAATAGGTTCAAGTAAAAGCCCTCTTTTAATGGGCCGAATATGCTTATTTTTTAGGATACATTTTTTTTCATATATATATTGGCCATACGGCACACAGAGATTTTGTGGACAGTACCATGCTTAGGCCACCTGTTTTCCCCCCAGACATTAATAATTATATATATATATATATATATATATATATATATATATATATATATATGTGTGTGTGTGTGTGTGTGTGTGTGTGTGCGTGTGCACGCGCGCGTGTGTGTATTTATTTGTTTATTTAAGGCCTTGTAAAATTCATTTAAAAGCAAACACCGCCTTTGCTCAAGGGTGGCCATAATTTATTTATATTTCCATGAAAACATGTTATTGATAATTAACTCCTCTTGTTTTGACGAGAGAAATTAAAGTTTTAATGAAGAGAGAACCAGAAGCATTTCCGGGGTGATAGAGGAATTTTCTTATAACCCATTAGAAATTATTGGAGAGAGATATATCCGGCTGAAATTAAGTGGATTCCTGGAGCACCTTGTAAGCTGCTGAACGTTAGGAATGTTATTTGGCCCGTGTTCTCGGATGAAAGGTAGGGCCTTGGGTCGGGAAATTCCTTTACAGATGTAATTGCCAACCATTACATACCATACTTCTTCCATGGAATGCAATCTTCAAAAAGTTTTTGTTCTTCTATTGCTATAAGTGTCCAGATTTTCTTACAGTGCTTCTAAACGGAATTCCCTAGCTGAAAAACTGTGTTTATTGTACTGGAAAAATTACTCTTTTTATTGTTCTTATTTTGAGTATATAATAAAATATCGAAATTGGGAATCCCATCGAGTGCAGTTAATCTGCTCAAAGACAGTCAATTGATTCCAACTTGCCGTTTGCGTGGTCTGCATTCAACTTCTATAAAGAAAGAATGCCCATGACACGTTTATCAAAGTGTACAATCAGAGAGATTTTTTCCTTATTCAAGTTATTGAAAATGGAATCATTGATACTTTTGGGCAGCCTTTGACATGTTGTGGGCCAATCTTTATTGAGCTTATACGTTCGCAGGCCGGGTAGGTAGTTCAAAATAAAATAACCGCGGATTTTAAAGAAGTGTTCATACTTTTTAGCGATAGGTATGAGACCTGAAGTAATACGACAATGTTAATTATAATAAAATTTATTAAAATGACAAAATTAAATTAAAAAAAAAAAAGGTACATCTTTATTCGTAAGTTTTGGAATTATTAAAACTAAAAATGTTAAATAGCGACACGAAGTCACTGATAGAAAAACGTAAAGAATTTTCCAAATTATCGTCAGTCAGCCTTGTAGGATGTTTTGATTTATTAACATTAATCATTGAAAAGATCTGCGAAATGCACAAATCAATCTTCTTGCGAATTTTCTAAGCTGCGGAAAATGGCATGGTATCTTTTGTAGACATATGTCTCGCGGGCCGGATCAAATATTTCTAAAAATGACTATTCCCTGGATCGATGCGAATTCGTATGTACAACATTTAGCAACAAGTCGATTACCACTTCACGTTTTCGTGAGCACATTTATCCTGAATTATATTTTAAAAAAGCATGGGCGTATATAGGAAATAATTTCGGAGGGGGCCGGATCAAATATTTCTAAAAATGACTATTCCCAGGATCGATGCGAATTCGTATGTACAACATTTAGCAACAAGTCGATTACCACTTCACGTTTTCGTGAGCACATTTATCCTGAATTATATTTTAAAAAAACATGGGCGTATATAGGAAATAATTTCGGAGGGGGCCGGATCAAATATTTCTAAAAATGACTATTCCCTGGATCGATGCGAATTCGTATGTACAACATTTAGCAACAAGTCGATTACCACTTCACGTTTTCGTGAGCACATTTATCCTGAATTATATTTTAAAAAAGCATGGGCGTATATAGGAAATAATTTCGGAGGGGGCCGGATCAAATATTTCTAAAAATGACTATTCCCTGGATCGATGCGAATTCGTATGTACAACATTTAGCAACAAGTCGATTACCACTTCACGTTTTCGTGAGCACATTTATCCTGAATTATATTTTTAAAAAACATGGGCGTATATAGGAAATAATTTCGGAGGGGGCCGGATCAAATATTTCTAAAAATGACTATTCCCTGGATCGATGCGAATTCGTATGTACAACATTTAGCAACAGGTCGATTACCACTTCACTTTTTCGTGAGCACATTTATCCTGAATTATATTTAAAAAAAGCTTGGGCGTATATAGGAAATAATTTCGGAGGGGGCTGGGAAAATTTCGGGGGAGGCCTGAGACCATTTCCGGTGTATGGAACACTATTTAGATCTTGGAAGAGTTTTAGCCAATTAAAACGCGATTACACCCAAAATAGAATATTTTTTATGAACTCAATTATCTTATTTAATTTATTTTTAAGGGTTTTATAAAATTTTTACCGATCAAATCAAAATTTCGGGAGGGGCTGCAGCCCCCCCCCCCCCTTATATACCCCCATGAATAAAAGTATGTAAACTCACGATATTGGAAATTGATCAAGTACTTATTTAATAACTTAATGGTTGCTCACCAACCAAATCGCTTAATGATTAGAGCGATAACAACTAGCAAAATGTTTTCTGAAAACTAGGGAAAAAGTAACCGCGCGTGGAATATACATATGTATTTTAAGAGGAGCGTGTTTATAAAGAACGCCTCTTCTTGAAGAAGAAACCTTCTTAAAATAAAATGAAGAAGTTTCAGCAGTGGTTTCGTTCTATTGTTCGCAAAATATTAATCGTATCTTTCTACCCTTCTAAAATCACACAAGGCTTAAGTAATATTAGGATGAACGCTAATATTAAGCAACTTAAGGGAATCGGGCGTTTTTTAATCTTGTATTAATACACTTTGAGAGAGTTGCGAATTTAGTTGGCATATCTCAATTAATCCCTAACATGTTTCGTTGTCCTACTCCCCTCAAAAGGTAAAACGGTCTAAAATATGGATGTACGGCGCAATAAATTAAGCTGCTAAAAATGCTTGCTAATATTTACAAGTTCTTTCAAACGCTTGTGGAAACATGCCTTTAGTTACTTAGTGCAACCTGTTTACACAATGATTCACAGAAGGTGTGAACAGACTACACCAAACAAATGAACCATCGCCATTCGGTTAAATTCCTGGATAGATCTTGAAAAAAGCATTTGATTTTTAAACGAATGATTATGAATGCAAGCGATGTAAATCAATATTCGTAACATGAAATCGTGCTCGTGTAAATTCTCGCGAATATGGGTTTCGAGTTTGATAATACCAGCATAATAAATACTTTAGTGCCACCAATGCTTTAAAAATGGTTTGATAGAATTACTTCAATCAAAATATTAACTTTATATCTAAAAGCAGAATGAATTACCTTAAATACTTTTCCCATACTTTACATATCTCTTTACTTCTGAGTACAATAAACTAATAGAATACAACATTTGATAACAGAAATAATGAAAGGCAATGAATAAAATATTGAATTGACTCGAGATTTGGAGTTTAGACTATAGACAGTAATAGTAAATGCAATAACATAACGGCGCACCCTAAAATATAAATGTAAGTTTAATAATTAAAAGTAATAATAGTAAGTTTTTAAGGATTAAAATCCGGACAGTAAAAGTCTGGACCAACAGCCATAGCCACGTTGATTACACCGGTTCGCGTTATCACCGAAGTTAAGCAACGTCGGGCCTGGCCAGTACCTGAATGGGTGATCGTCCGCGCACTGTTGGTATTATAAAAGGGTGGCAGCTTGTAGAAAAGCCCTAATGTTGAAAAGCCATGAAAAAAATAAAATAGAATACAAGTCTGATTTATATCACTTGATTTATAATGTTTCCTTTGTGTTGTTTTTTTACAGTGTGGTTCAATGATGCCATCTCTTAACAAATTTAAAATTACCTTTAATTTTATTTCTAAGTAGGCGCAACAATTGTTAGTAATAATAATAAATGGCGATGTACAAATCAAGAAAATCTTAGCATACACATGTTCCATTCTCAACCTCTCAAATGCTTAAGCTCAAAGGCATTTTCTAAATCAAAGCTTCTAGCCTTTTATTTTTGGGCTATTATTGCCGACCTATCTACGGGTTACCATCCTAAAGTATTTATTGCCAAAAGCTCGTGGTCGGTCACCCACTCTGGTGCTGGCCTCACCCTACGTTGCTTAACTGACCAACGGGAACCGGTGCATTCAACGTTGCTATGGCCGTTGGCTTTAGCCTTTTATTGTTTTTATTTTTTAGGGATATTGGATTTTTTTTTCTCTTTCATCAAAATAAAATAATGTATAATTTTTATTCTTTATTTTTAGTCTTCCCAATTGACATTCCATGACATAGAACGACGTGCACTTCCCCTGTAATGGGTTGTTTTTATTTCTGTGTACTTCTTTTTTCCTCCTTGAAGAAACGTGATCACAATCACCTATTAGCACATTTGTTTCGATGATCGTGCATCGGCAAAGGTCATCCGGTAAGTAATACACTATCAAGAAATACTAGATGGCCAAATCTCATCTCACCTACTACATAATGGAAAATAAAATAAAATCTAAGTTAAATCTGTAGAACTCGGGCGATTTAAGTCATCAAAAAGTTTAGAATAACCCTGAATTGTTACCCTATGGTCCTGAATCTGTAAATGCCAGACATTTCATAATAAATCCGAACGTTATAGCGGCCATCATTTAACAAAAACGGGTCAAGTTGGAAATGCACAAATAAGTGAGAGGGTATTAGTAGGTTCTTGACAAAGTATTAAGGGCCTAAAACTATGATATCATTATTTTCATAAGCTAACTGTTTTTGGGAGGGGCATGGAACTTGCCTTTTTTTTCAACGTTATTTTTTTTGGGGGGGGGGAGAGATATTAATACTGAATTTAGAGTTGGTCATCAACGCTAGGTTTCAGGAGGAATGATGATTTTTAACAAGTACAAATCGGGCGGCATCCCCCCCCCCGTCGGAGCGGAGTTAAACACAACCTTTCAGGGGTTTTTTTTTCGACTTTTGCCTTAATAACACCCTAATGTCAATGGTTCTGCAAAATTTCAAGTCTCTAGCTATTCGGTAAGTGCCTAATATTTTGATGAGTGAGTCATATAAATTCCGATTTTCCATCGCCTATATCTCAGAAACTTTTCAATGTAGAATTATGAAACTTTCCAATTATACTCGCATCTATTAGTATCATATCTGTTCTAAATTTTAAAAGTTTATCTGTAACCGATTGAATGTCATGAGAGAGTAAAAATCGGCTCCTAAATAATCCAGATTGTAACCTGGATTATACCCAAACTTTGACGTGCTACAGAGTTAAACAACATGTTTGTTTAGAAGAGCATTAATTAATGAAAGCAAGTCATACAAACAAATAAACTTATTATTATCTTGAGAGAAGATTTAATGATAACATGAAATCCAACAATAATTTCCGGACAACCCAATTCCTAAAATAATGAAGGAAACGTTCGTGTTTTTCATTATATCGCCCCTACCACGTCAAACTATCGAATATGAAAATTGGAGAAAAACAGGAACGAACATATTCTATCCATTGACGAAGTGATATGTTGAAAATGGTCTTATACGATACTTTAATTAGGGCATTAAAGGCTATTCTAAAGGGGTTAGAGTTGAGACAATTTTTGACAAGCCGTATCGTCCACAATCCAAGAGCATAGTCTAGAATCTGAAAAACGAGATTTTGCATATTCGATAGTTAGACATAGTAGGGATGCTATAGTCACTCAGCCGTAACAAATGTTCTTCGGAAATTTCTTCTAACTACTCATACATATATTTATTTCCCTGACCTTTATTATTCCCAAGTTCCGACCTTGTTTTTTGTGTGTTAGTGTGCTTAAATATAATACCTCAGAGGAAATGTGAATAGGGTTAAGAGCCCCTTGTAGTCCCACGCCGGCGGCATCATCTTGTCGTCGAGATAGCTCAGGAAGTCTCACGGTCAGGAATCCCACGATTCAAACCCGGAACGCTAGCGTTCGTTTCCCCTGGCCTGGTTTACTGTTCAGTGTCGCTTTTCATAATAAATGGCAAATAAATATGTAGTTCCTCCCTCTTCATAGGGAGAAAATCCCTCAATCCGAGAAGGCTGACAAAAGTATATATATTACAAGATTATTATAAAATTATTAATTTTGAAAAGCTATCAAAACGTAGGTCTCAAGAATGAGGAAGCAGGATAAGATCCCTGTCAAATCAGGACCTTGGAAGAGAAAGGGCGAACCGGAAAAATCAATTTTTATTTTTTTCCTGAGGCAGAAAGATGTAAGTAACAAGAGGCATCACCTTGTTTTTCGATTTCCCCTATAGGTCACTCACAGTTTCAAGTTGGAGTGAATAGCACCATAATCTACGAAAAATTCAATGTCCGAATTTTCTAGAGGAGGAAGGGCGAACCCCGAGTCCGAAAGCCCCCTCCTAGCATTTTGTTACACATAATCATTCGTATTAAAAAGATTGATATATTCAAAGCTCGTTGTTCAACGGTAGACAAGTAATCAAAGTATGATTTTTCTTGACATTGGGGCGCTCCTTACACGACTTACTGAAGGTAGCCCGTACATCCATATACTCGTTACACGACTTACTTACTGAAGGTAGCCCGTACATACATATACTCCTTACACGACTTACTTACTGAAGGTAGCCCGTACATCCATATACTCCTTACACACTTATATTCAAAGGTATGACTATATTTAATATTTTATTTTGGGTTTATTTACCTTTGTCACCATCTTGATTTTCTCTTTGATTTCTTTTTTATTTTATTTTATTTCATTTTATTTTATTCAACGACCTTTCTTCTGTCGTCCCAATGAGCTCATCGCCACTGTTACGGAGCTCACATGAAATAAATAAATAATAGGTTGAATTTCAATTCCTGACTTTTTCACTGTGGTTTATGAATCAGCATTTTATAGAGTAAACATTCGCCCTTGATATCCTGAAGCACTTCTAGAACTTTAACTTTCGATTTCTCAACATCCGGATTTCGCCCTTTCTCTTCCAAGTTACTGAAATATAAACCTTAAAAAACAACCGCTGGAGGCCAAAACCGTATTAACTACGAAAATATTTCCTTGCAGAGGAATAGAAGATATGTTATAAGAGTGCACAACAATTCAGTAAAGTTAGTATTAAAAAATTATGAATTGACTGAAACCACATTCAAGTCGATATGTTAACCGTTTTCCAGAAAACGTGGGAAAATAGAATTATGTTTGGTATGAAGACGCTTCCACATTCATCTAATCTACGGTGTTTAACTTTTGGTAACGTTTGAGGAAATGAAAATATTAATAAAAGAAATATTTATTAACAGATATGAGTATCCTAACCCTCACTTCATTTAGACAGCTATCATTATGTATCTTTTAAAGAAATCTAAGTAAATTCAAATGTTCGCAGTCCCTTCATATTAATGGCCAAATTTGTCATAAAATGACGACATAGTATAATTTAATCGATAAAATGCACCAAAAGAATGTGTACGGTCGACCATGTTTATAATTGATGCAATCGGATTATCTTTGTCAAGAATGTATATCTGCGTATTTATAATTATACGCTCTCACTCCCCAGAAACCGGTCTGCTTCCCAATCCTACGCAGCCTGACCTGCATAATATGCGAATTATGCGATCATATGGAGGGGAAGGCGTGAGATATGAACAACAAGGATGTGTAACTTTAAACCTTATCTGTTTCTAGTCCGTTAGCCCTGACAATAATGGCTAGTTTCCACATCAAATTTATGTTCATCGTGTTTATTAATATAAATGAAAATGGAATTAATTACTGAGACTCGTGTGCAGTTTTTGCTTCCATTTTTAAGTTACAATGCAGTCTTTGCTCTGGTGTGGTAATATAACATCAGAAATCAAACTAATAGCAGGGTGCGGCGAAATCATAGGGATGAAATAGCGCATTATACTTTTAGATCGATATGTTCATGACATTTTTAGCTTGTTTCTTCACTTAGGTACTTTATGTAAGAAAACAACTTATGAGTTATGTGAACCAATGACTTAATATGGGTGTGATATAAGAAAGGTTGCGCATGCGATCATTCTAATTAGGATATATTTGTTAATGTAAATATTTATACTTAGATTTGTCTTACTTTCTCGTCTACACAAATGGAGCAATTTTGGTGATTTTTTCCTAAAAAAATACTTTGTCTGAAGCAAAAGATCTAGTTCATGAACAAGCTGAATCCACCAAATATTCGGGCGAAAATTCGAAACGCTTACGATTTTGCGTTACAATCTCCTTTTGCGCTATAGATCTTC
Organism: Gonocerus acuteangulatus; assembly: GCA_946811695.1. Lineage (NCBI taxonomy): Eukaryota > Metazoa > Arthropoda > Insecta > Hemiptera > Coreidae > Gonocerus > Gonocerus acuteangulatus. The sequence continues at coordinate 57,537,617 of OX328128.1, forward strand.
CTGGTACACTTTTTATGGGTAATTTTGACTTGAAGAATCGAATAAAACCAATGTGAATATGTCTTGTAGATATTTATAGATTTCACTATTTCAAGGCTGTGTTATTTTCATTAAACATGTTTTTCGATTTAAAGTACATTAAAATTTATGGATTGTTATAAGTAGGGAACTGATGTTATTGTGTTTACATATTTTTTTCTGATTTGTAAGTCGTACGTGTTAATGTATTTCCAAAATTTTTCCAAAATAATGTTAATCTGTAGAAACTTTCAACTTCCTTTTTCCCACTTTTATAATGAGTTCCTAATTAATTGAGTTTTAGTCATTTTGTTCTTTATATTTTCAACTTTAGTCAACTTTCCATTTATAACAGAGTTCCTACTTATTATTTATACTCTTCTTTTCAATATTTTATAGTGTTTTAGGTATTTGTTTACTACATATTTACAATTTTTTATTACATATTTCATTATAAATATTTAAATATGTATGTACATATTTTCAATTTTATTTCACATGAACATCCGTTCCCTAGGCTATCCCGTATCTATCACTTCTCAAAAGCTCGCATTGAGAATTCGTGATTGGAGGCATTTAAATTTGTTTAACATTAAAACAATAAAATAAATTTATAAATATAATATAAAGTTTTTAGCACAAATATGATGAGGTTCGGGTGTAAAATTCATATTAAGTGTTCCTTTTCTAACATTTTAAAATCACCAGCTATTAAGATTATATGGAGTGTTGAGAGCACAAATAGACCAAGTCTATGTTATATAGTTTTCAGAAAATGAGTATTCTGCGTTTTTATTGCAGAGCACAACTAGACCAAGTCCATGTTATATAGTTTTCAGAAAATGAGTATTCTGCGTTTTTATTGCAGAGCACAACTAGACCAAGTCCATGTTATATAGTTTTCAGAAAATGAGTATTCTGCGTTTTTATTGCAGAGCACAACTAGACCAAGTCCATGTTATATAGTTTTCAGAAAATGAGTATTCTGCGTTTTTATTGCAGAGCACTACTAGACCAAGTCCATGTTATATAGTTTTCAGAAAATGAGTATTCTGCGTTTTTATTGCAGAGCACTACTAGACCAAGTCCATGTTATATAGTTTTCAGAAAATGAGTATTCTGCGTTTTTATTGCAGAGCACAACTAGACCAAGTCCATGTTATATAGTTTTCAGAAAATGAGTATTCTGCGTTTTTATTGCAGAGCACAACTAGACCAAGTCCATGTTATATAGTTTTCAGAAAATGAGTATTCTGCGTTTTTATTGCAGAGCACAACTAGACCAAGTCCATGTTATATAGTTTTCAGAAAATGAGTATTCTGCGTTTTTATTGCAGAGCACAACTAGACCAAGTCCATGTTATATAGTTTTCAGAAAATGAGTATTCTGCGTTTTTATTGCAGAGCACAACTAGACCAAGTCTATGTTATATAGTTTTCAGAAAATGAGTATTCTGCGTTTTTATTGCAGAGCACAACTAGACCAAGGCCATGTTATATAGTTTTCAGAAAATGAGTATTCTGCGTTTTTATTGCAGAGCACAACTAGACCAAGTCCATGTTATATAGTTTTCAGAAAATGAGTATTCTGCGTTTTTATTGCAGAGCACAACTAGACCAAGTCCATGTTATATAGTTTTCAGAAAATGAGTATTCTGCGTTTTTATTGCAGAGCACAACTAGACCAAGTCCATGTTATATAGTTTTCAGAAAATGAGTATTCTGCGTTTTTATTGCAGAGCACTACTAGACCAAGTCCATGTTATATAGTTTTCAGAAAATGAGTATTCTGCGTTTTTATTGCAGAGCACAACTAGACCAAGTCCATGTTATATAGTTTTCAGAAAATGAGTATTCTGCGTTTTTATTGCAGAGCACAACTAGACCAAGTCCATGTTATATAGTTTTCAGAAAATGAGTATTCTGCGTTTTTATTGCAGAGCACAACTAGACCAAGTCCATGTTATATAGTTTTCAGAAAATGAGTATTCTGCGTTTTTATTGCAGAGCACAACTAGACCAAGTCCATGTTATATAGTTTTCAGAAAATGAGTATTCTGCGTTTTTATTGCAGAGCACAACTAGACCAAGTCCATGTTATATAGTTTTCAGAAAATGAGTATTCTGCGTTTTTATTGCAGAGCACAACTAGACCAAGTCCATGTTATATAGTTTTCAGAAAATGAGTATTCTGCGTTTTTATTGCATTGCAGTTGTATAAATCCTATTAACCAGTATGAGTCTTAAAAAGATTTGTACTTAAACGCAAACATTATTTATGTATTGCCTTGTCATAAAATAGTTATAACATGGACATGGCTTATTTATGCTCTGAAAACAAATGAGAATGACATCCAGATGTGTAGGAAGAACTGCTACAAGTGGCAAAATAATGAAGTTAGGACTTAGTCTCCTGTAGCACTGAAAAGATCCATTTTAGTAATACTCTTCAATGCCATTACAAAATAAAATGCCAAAAATGGACTTGGTCTACTTGTGCTCTGAGCCCTCAATATGTAAAGAAGCCTACACGAGGCAGTTACAACGACCGGGATTTGTGTAATGTGAAAATCTCGTAGGTAGAACTCATCGAAGACTACGCCCTCTAGATGTAGGCTATTAACCAAATCTCTAGAGAGAGCGGCTGCTCAAATTGGTTGGCAGATTGGAATATAAATGGTTCCTGTACTTACAAGCAGATGGAGAGGTGGGTGTAGGCGAAAACTCTAAGCGAAATGATCGCCTAATGATACGAGTAGGCAGCCATTGTATTCGCTCTTATAGGCGAATGATTCATGTCTTCGCCAAATATATCTTGTCACCCTAAAGAACAACGAGTAACATTTTCTCTTACAACTTTCATCTAGCGAAAAATAAATATCTTTAATACACCGAAGATCCTAATTTTAACAATAACACAGGCACACATAATAAAAAAAGTGGTGTTTCTAAAGACACCATGCATATATTCGTATGTATTTCGACACGCTGAATCCGAATCCGGTGTCCGTTTCACCCCATCAGGTCAGGTTTAAGGGCATTTGAAGGTCATATTTCGTATGACGTCGTTAAAGAATATAGAGCTTGCTTGGTTTTGAGGGTCGCTGAATTCGAATCCGAGGTCTGCTTACCCCATCGGCGCAAAATCAAGGACAATTATGTCTATTTTGCAAAATAATTAATTTTTGACTGCAGATTTATTTTTTGCAAAATAAATATTTTTGTCTTTGAAGTGACCTTGATTTTTCGCTGATAGGGCGATACAGACCTCGGATTCGAATTCAGCTACCCTCAAAACCAAGGAAGTTCTATCTTCTTAAAAGACTTTATACGAAATATGACCTTCAAATGCCCTTAAACCTAGCGTGCTAGGGTGAAACGGACTCCGGATTCGGATTCAGGGTGTCGAAATACATAAGAATATATGTATGGTGTCGCTGGGAAATACCAATTTTTTAGTCTGTGTAATCATCAATAAATTCTGTCATGAAAGAAAAAAAAAATTTATATGATATAGATAAAATTAAAAGATGACTAGTGAACCATGCTAAGTATTTTCTATTATCCAATTCAATGTAACGTTGCGGGTTTGACTTCCCTTCTTCAAGCTTCAAGGTACTGTTTTTTCACGATTTTAAGTAATATTAGTTATGAACTATTACTTTTTTTTATTTCAATTTTAGGACGGGTTATGTATAGGTTACCCCCCCCCCTTTTCTAGCCAGGACAGGGCTGATTTTCTTTTTTCCTAAGAAAAGTCACCATCTCACAATGAAATCGAACCCACGATCCTCGGCTTGGAGTGCTACACCTCCAATGAATTATTACAAATTATTTTATTAAATTATTAGACAATATCAATATCACGTCAGCTAAACATTAAAAATATAAAAGAGCAAAACTTTTTTTTTTTTTTTTTTAAAGGTTTATTAATTTATTTACTTAAAATTATTCTGGAATGCAGTGTATACTACCAAACTTTGGAGAACTGTGTTTAGTTATTCAGTTCCCGTTTTCGTAATGAAATTGCCGCTTACTTCACTCTCATAGATCAAGCTGCCTCAACAATTACAATCTACCTCAGTTAGAGTCAGATACTCCGATCCGGTGTGTAATTTCATTTTTATTACAAATTTTATTTCTTCCCTCTAGCTTATGTTCAAGGATTATGAGAACAGAACTACAACTTTGCTGGAAACGCAGCAAACAGTTTGTAGGAAAAAATCTAAAACGGCCTTTACATAGCGATGCCTATTTATTGGACTTGCTGACCGTGAAAATGTAGATAGTACGTGATTGCAGCACCTTGGATTTTATCTTTTCTGGATTATACCAATCCATCTTCGTAATCGTCGTTATGATTTTACGCCATCCAAACAGATATTTTGACGCCACATTTCAAAAATCTCAAAATCCCTGCCTTTCTTAAATGTAGGTTTTATAGTGCATGTTAATGTTCATAAATTGATAAACTAAAATATTATATGTTTACAATTTGTTTATTTACTTTTTGTAATGTCTCATTTCTTAGTTAATAGGTGTTTGTAGAATGTGCAAGTCTCTATGGATGTTTGTATTTATTACGTGACTGTATTTAATGTGATACTGTTTTTACGGTGCTATTATGTGTAAGAGAGTAATTTGTAAATATTTACTTATTTGTGTGTGTGTTTAACGGTGTATCAACAATTTGGCTATTAACTTTGGGCTATCTACAAGTTTGGCGACCTTTTTTATAATGCCAACAGCACGTTGTCGGTCACCCATTCAGTTACTGGCCACGCCCGACGTTGCTTAATTTCGTATGGGACCGGTGCAGTCAACGTGGCTATGACCGTTGGCAACACTTACTATATTATTCCTAGATTAGTCATACATGTTTGATTATACGTTATTTCCGGTATATCAACAACGAAAGGAACTAGCTCTCTATATCTTATGCAAACAATTTGAAATATTTCTTAGGGTTATTCGCAATTTTATCATTTGTGCAAAATGGATATTGTGTAATAATGCATAGATTCATATATTATTATAGATAAGTATAATGTGTTTAAAATTATGCACTCAAGAATGTTACAAATGACCTTGGCAGTCGATTCATTAAAAGAGAGAGGCAAAAAATGATAAAATAGTTATTAAAAAAAATTACAAACTAATATTGATAATATCGCTAATGAAATTGATAATGTCTGAACATTTTTCCTTATAAGCTCTGAACCTTGACTAAGTGGATTTATTTTCAAAATATAAACAAGAATTTTCCGAAACAACCTACATAACAGCGAATGATGTGAAATCTTATCTCGTATTTGCAAAATAAAAGTGATATATGAGGCCAGGAAGAAATGGGAAGGAAAATTCACTACACATGGGCCTGTCTCATAACTCGCCTTAAATTATCTAACCTTACATCCTTGGTTTCTTATGAGGTGGGATTAAGTTACCTTATACTTTATAAGTAACGCCAACCTAATAAAAAAGAAAATTCCTTTATTATAAACTCTTGTCTGGCAAAAACGAATCAAATAAATAAGTAAAGAGGTAATCTTATATTCAACACATTTTAATGTCAAAATAGTTTAAAGGGTTCTAACATTGCTTTTGTTTTAAACTTGACTTTTATTTTTATTTTAACCACAAAGACTTTCAACTCCTATGAAATTCAATCCTTACTGCAGAATTCCTGTAAAAAACTACCAACACTCTATTCTCTATTTTTCAATAATTATTTCAATATCTCATTTATCCAACCGTTTTCGAGAACTCTATAAGCAATTTCATTCAAAACTGCTCTATTCTTTAATAAACTATGTATCCTCGACTGAGCACAAAGTAGTGTCCCAGAGACCAACTCCTATAGTATTCGTCAAGCTTATTGTCACAAAATATTTTCAATTGAATGTGAGGAAAAAAAACTACAATCATTTTGTTAAAAAAAAAAGGCATGTGTGAGGGTCGTAAAGATCAAATCTGCACTTTTGAAGTGGAAAATAGGTACGCCTATAGCCGCTATTACATCGCTGAAGACTAAGCGAAACAAGAATAAATGTATTTCTATATTTGTTGAGTCGTTTTCAAAAATGTAACAAAAAAGTGGGGACAAGAGGACATATCGAAATTTGAGCGCACCCTTAACAGTTAAAACTCTTTATATCTAAAAAGTCTATGTGATTAAATAAAAAAGCACCTGAAAGGACTCAATGTGAGTTTCAACTTTGCTATTTCTCTAACGGTTTAAAAGATATTTCAATTTTGGCCCGGATATAAGGGACACCCAGCATATAAGCATATGGCCACAATTCTTATATGCATAAAGTTACAAATTTTTACTGGGATCATTTTTGGCATCAAGTAGATAGAATTTAATAAGAATTGAGGATATTTTTCAAAATTTCTGTTATGAATGAAAGCATCACAGTAGCTAAATCCGATCGGAACGCGCTGAAATCAAATTATCTACAGCACTTATTGGTTATGCTATTTAGAAATACATTGTTCCAGAATCGCTGCACTAGATCCTCGGCTTTGCACAATCTTATTGCACTCCCGGTCTTGCTTCAGCTTGTACGAAGGTCCGCTTGCACGCTTGGAATTGGGGCACTCAACAGACCTTTACGGTTTCTAGGATCCTGAACAGCCTCCCTGAACGGTTTGGCGCGGGGTCTGCCCGGATAAATTGGCCGAATATGGGAAAAGGACCATAGCGGTGCAGCCTGATTACCGTTCCCGGACATCGGGTATAGTCCAAGAGTGTTACGGTGCAATTTACCTCCCATTCCCACATTAACTTTTGTTGAACTTCATTCTTGAGAAGGAGACTTTATGATGCTTATGTGGAATTCTCACACATAAGGGAGAAAACGTCGTTTTATTGTTTTATAGAGACAAACGTGGTTTTTAGAAGAATAATCGTTGTAGCTCCAGCCCAGGTGGTTCTACTAGAAAGGAAGGGAAACCAATCGAAAGCTGAGTAAATTTAATACAAGACTAGTTGGAAGTAAACGTAAACATGAATGAATGTAAGTATGTATATCTTACCAAAAGAAATCTATTCTAAATTTCCTGACATTTTCTTAATATTTCTTACCAGGGTTACTTCTCAATGGGCAGGATCTGAGATTTCCGGGTTTCAGAAAAACTTTCCCATTTAACCAGCTTTTCATTCAAGTATCAAAACCCTGTGTTATTGAAGTATGTGAACGATTTAGAAACAAAAGTTTAAAACAAAACATGGATCAGTGAAAAGAAAATTAAATGTTTTTCTTCAGTTTATCCAAAAAGCTTAAAAGAAATATTTATTTTTATAAATATTTACTTAAATATTAAGTAAATATTTACTTAAAACAATAAAAAAAATGACTTCCACTAAAATAAAAAAAAAACCTAAAACAGTAAATAAATAAAATACACATTTATTTTGAATTTATTAATTGCAGTAACTAAAACTGAGCCCAGGAGGTGGTGATTAATGAACCCCAATCACGCATTAACCTCAAAAATTATTATTTTTACCTGGATCACGCATTTGAACACATTTTTACAGGTATTTATAATTAGAAAACAAACGATTTTCCTTGAATGATACTGATGGCTACGCTTGTGAACCGCACTGGGACTCTCGTGAGCCTGTGTTTGTTTGTAAATAAGATGTAGATAGTCCTGTAAAAATGTGTTCAAATGCGTGATCTGGGTAAAAATAATAATTTTTGACGTTAATGCGTGATTGGGGTTCATTAATCACCACCTCCTGGGCTCAGTATTAGTTACTGCAATTAATAAATTCAAAATAAATGTGTATTTTATTTATTTACTGTTTTAGGTTTTTTATTTTATTTTAGTGGAAGTCATTTTTTTTATTGTTTTAAGTAAATATTTACTTAATATTTAAGTAAATATTTATAAAAATAAATATTTCTTTTAAGCTTTTTGGATAAACTGAAGAAAAACATTTAATTTTCTTTTCACAGATCCATGTTTTGTTTTAAACTTTTGTTTCTAAATCGTTCACATACTTCAATAACACAGGGTTGTGATACATGAATGGAAAGCTGGTTAAATGAAGAAATTTTTCTGAAACCCGGAAATCTCAGATCCTGTCCATTGAAGAGTAATGCTGGTAAGAAATATCAAGAAAATGTCGGGAAATTTAGAATAGCTTTCTTTTGGTAAGATACACATACTTGCATTCATTCATTTTTACGTTTACTATCAACTAGATTTATAGTAAATTTACTCAGCTTTCGATTGGTTTCACTTCCTTTCTAGTAGAACCACCTGGGCTGGAGCTACAACGATTATTCTTCTAAAAACCGCGTTTGTCTCGATAAAACAATAAAACGACGTTTTCACCCTTATGTGTGAGAATTCGGAAAATCTTCATAGATCATTTTTTGTTCCCCTAAATGTCCTCTATCACCTCCCACAATATGACTAGACATTTACGGGACACCCTGTATGTATATGTATATGTATATATATATATATATATATATATGTATGTATGTGTATATATATATATATATATATATATATATATATATATATATATATATGTTTGATGTTATTTTTCGTCGCTGGGATAGTATTTTTAGATGGAACGGCATTTTTCTCCAGCGGTGGTACTCCTCCTCACTAGTGAGGAGGAGTACCACCGCTGGAGAAAAATGCCGTTCCATCTAAAAATACTATCCCAGCGACGAAAAATAACATCAAACATATAAAACCTTACGGCGAGGAAAATAGAAGCAGGAGGAGGAAAAAAAAAAGACGCAATACCATCAGCGCTGCCAACGGACAGAATCCCAACTACACCAGGGAGCTTCAACACCATTCGTCCGCCGATACTGTGGCTAGAGGGGAGAAAAGGAGCCCAGATCGAGAAAAATGTCATTCCCTTGGCTACCACCGAGGAAGAAACAAGTACCTGGCTGAAGAAGATGGAGATGAATCCATCGAAATATTCCGGGAAGAAGTGAGGAGGAGTACCACCGCTGGAGAAAAATGCCGTTCCATCTAAAAATATATATATATATATAATGTCTAGAGCTTATAAGGTCAATAATAACTGCAATGTTTTCAATTAAATGGTTGCCCTATGCCCCTTGCGTGCTGTAAAACGGAGATTAGTGGATCTCCAGGACCCGAACTTCGCTGAGGTTAATGTCTTTATAATCTCCTAATGTGCAACAAAAGTAAAGCACAAACGAAAATTTAATGATCCTTAGGAGCATTAAGGAGTTTTTCTACTCCATAATGTCAAGGTTTTTCCGTTAATTTTTTTTAATCTTGCTTTCACAATTTGAAAGTAAGAAACTTGGCCTGTAATAACCGGTAGGAACAATATCATTTTCGATAGTTTCCTTGAAGCCTGTTGATATTAATAAATTGAAAAACCTACAATTTAAATACTTCGTTCAATAATTTTACCGGAAATGCCAACTTATAGTATAGTGTATATATAACGTAGGTCTGGTGGCCGTGAGCACTTAATACTCCGCGCCAAGGGACGTGGGTTTAATTCCCAGTATGAGGTGGCGGCTTTTCTTTAGAAAAAAGAAAAGGCATCAGCCTATCCTGGCTAGAAAATGGTGGTAACCTATAGATAACCCGTCCTAAAATACTTAGTTAATATTAATGGACGTTAAAATTTGTGTATATATATATATATATATATATACATACATACATATATATATATATATATATATATATATATATATTCTTTTTGTAGCTTCGTCGCTGTAGAGATTATTGTTGTTAACATGGCTTTATCCGGTAGCCTGTTTTTCTTTTAAACGTAATATTTCGCAGAAATACCATTCTGCTTCATTAGACACTCAATTTTTTTTTTTTTTTTTTTTTTTTTTTTTTTTTTTGATTGGCGAGTTTATAAATTAATACGTGGCGCCTTCCAAATGTGCCATTCTGAATTGGAGCCTTTTTACACTACTCAGAGCCAATGGAACTGTTTTGACTCGGTTCTTGGAGTGTCTGATGAAGCAGAATGGAATTTCTGGAAAAACGGCTGGAGAAAGGACATTATATATATATACATATATATATATATATATATATATATATATATATATATATATATATATATATATACATATATATATTTCTGAGAGCATGATTTTTTCATTACCTATGGATTAGTAAACATCCACATTTCTCCTCAATACTCCCATAACCTGTTATTGTGTCGAGGAAGGGAGAACTCAAGCTACAATTGGATCCAAGCTCAAGCTACGTTCATAGGATTCAAGCCTGTGAAGACTTTAAAACTCCAAAGAACCCAATAATAAGCATTTGAATATTTTATTAAGGCTGCCAAGTGGTCAGTACTCAATACTGCACACAATCTAACCCGGTAGTTATTGCATCAAGGACGCAGAGAGCCAGTCGTGCGGTGGTTCACCCTGGGAGTTCACCAGGGAAGTGTGTTAGGCACATAATAATACCCGACGGTGCTTCCTCTTCCTTTGCGTGCGGATCTAACAATCCACGCTCTCGGAAGGTAAATGATTCTCCGCTAGCTCTAATAATCTACTCAGTAGGTCAGCCACGTACAAATGCCAACAATGAATCAACATATCCGTGTCTGCAAATATGAAAACTCTCATAGTAATACAATAAATTCTTTCAAATTAAAATATTTATTTTTAATTTGAAGGATGGGAAACCCGCACATAGCCAGATGACATAATCCGGAAGTACGCACGAGAAACATTTTACGTTTCATAACCCATAAGTCTGGATCAAACCAATTATTCAAATTTGGAAATATACGTATGGGACCTATATATTCCCTCTCGTATCTACAAAATTTCCAACTCGCAGGAATAGCATCGTCTTTTGGCCTTTACTTTCTTATCCCTTGTCCAATTACTTATAAATAGGGAAAGAATGTTCATGTAAAATAAAATTCAAAATACGTACATATATATTGAACAACTATTTATTATGAAATATGTTATAAAAAATTTAAAAGAAAAGCATAAATAATAAGTAGGAACTCTGCTATTATAAATGGAATGAACAAAAGTTGAAAATGTATTGAACAAAATGATTAAAAATTTATAAAATATGTAAATATAAAGCACAAATAAAAACTAGGAACTCATTATAAAAGCAGAAAAGAAGAAGTTGAAAATGTCTACTGATGAACATTATTTCGGGAAATTGTTTGCTACAACTTGCATTTTAAATTGACAAAGATGAAATGAGGCCGGTCTGATCTCAGTATATTTTTGAAGCGTTTTGAAAGTTATATGAGAAATCTTGGCACTAAAAATGTCTAGTTTAGAAACCAAAATTATAGTTGTTTTCGCTTTTCTGGAAGCCGGTTATATGTTTATATATAATACAAATCGCATTGTTCCTCAAGGAACATTTTAATTAAGAACATTCCCTAAAAAATAGGAAATTCTGAGGGCAAACCACATCATATCTTTACCCAAATGAATTAATAATAAGACTCAGAGTAACTTTCAAACAACCGAATGGAAAAGATATAGCAAAACATTTCTCGTCTGGTTTAACAAAGCACTCTAACACCCTCAGCGTTAGCAATTTTTTCATATCTGTCATTGAGCACGCGCCTGAGAACTCTCGCAGACTTTCCATTCCTGCAGTGCAATATATGGGGCCTTGAATAGGAGCACCCATTGGGCCCCCTCCACATGACTAGGGGGACTCAGATCTGTCATGGTAAGCTTCTTTTCATGTCCTTTCTAGAGAATTGTGCCAACCTCGGGATCCCAGAGCTGCGTCGTCATCGGACGACAGTAACGTCGAAAGTATCATCCGAATAGTTTGATTTAGCACTAAGTCTGCTCTAAACCAATAGTGTTTCTTAGGCCTAGTGCAAACACATAGTTTGTTTTTTTTTAATCGTAACCAATATTTAATCGAGAATCCAAAGATAGCGGGAACGAAGAAAGTGTTCATGGTGTAAACTAAATAGTTTTTTTTTTCGGCGCATATGCATCGAGGCCATTAGCGCCAGGCTATCTATAGGTTTTCACCCTTCTAAAACATCAATGGTTGAGGAGAGAATTCTTTCAGCGGGGACACATATGAAAGAACTCAACCTTCTGTAGGCGGGCCTCGAACCCGTAACTCCCGTGGGAGAATCCAAGGCTTTTGCCAAAGGACCACGGATAGACCCTTTTAATATTTTGTAAACAAAATAATCAGTTTCCAACTAAAAAGTTGTACAATCTGGCCTTCGGCAGGCTGGATAGCGTGTCCTTTTTCCTATTTTATCTGCCACATTTCTCATATAGATTGGTACTTTCCATGTTGGAAATTCCGAACCCGCGAAACCACTTATTCAAACGATTTTCTTTGAACAAGGTGGGTTTCTTTTATGAGCGTATATAGAAAATAATTTCGGGATGGACTGGAAGAATATCGGGGGGCTGAGAACATTTCGGGGGTTTGGAATACTAACAATCTAGAATTTGGAATAGTTAGCCAATTAAAACTCTATTACACCCAATGAAAACTATTTTTTCTGAATTAAGAGATCTTATTTAATTTATTTTTATGATACACTAGCTGAATACCCGTGCTTCACCACGGCCGATAAGTATTTTTTATATTGAGTAAAATAAGATATGATCAAAATTAACGCTACTACATAATTTTGTACAGCTTATTATTGCACGGACATTAAAGTTACCCAGGAAACACCATGTGGAGGTAACCCTGCGTGTTTCCGTTGGAGAGTAAAAAAAAAAAAAAATAAATAAATATAACAACCGCTTAAAAAGTTAGGTAAACAGAGACACGTTGAAAAGCATAAAACTAACAAATTTGAAGTTTTAAGCACTTATCCCTTCGATTGACATCGCCCCACCGAACATTACAACAGAATCTTATTGTAGAGAATTTAGTAACCTTTCGAATAGCCGCCTTGCACTTACTACGAGTTCCCAACCGTTATCGAGATATTTTAGAAAATATACTGAGGTCCGAAAACTTTGTATCACGATTCATACAATTTTTTTCCATATTCTTCGTTTCTGAATACCTAAACAGAAAATTAGTTTTGAAAAGTATTTCTATCCATTTTTCTGGTAAATGGGTACAGAACTCGCTTTAAAAATGGTTTAATTCGTTTTCCTACGTTAAGGAATCTTTCGCACAAATTTCGCTCCAAAAACCATGTTCCAGTAAACGGATTCAACTGGTTAATGAACTTGACCTTTTAAATGAAAAGAAAAATTGTTGTACCAAATGTTATCAAAATCGAACCATTTTTGAGCCGATGAGGAACTTCTTAATAATTCAAACCCCCCTAAAAGTACTTAAACATTTGAATATCAAAAAAACCTTTCTCAGCGAGTGTTTATACTCTAAACGTATTGTCCGTGCAAAATTTCAAATTTTTGTGTCAAGTGGTTCGGTATATTATTACCTCGGATGTGCCAACACCAGGGCGTAAACTCTATGAGGGACAAAATCACATTTTATTTCTAGTAATTCAAGGACTGCCATCATAGTGGAAATTAACCTCAATTAAAAATAACTTTTAATGTCCATTTATTATTAACTACGAATTTTAGGACGGGTTATCTATAGGTTACCACCCTTTTCTAGCCAGGATAGGGTTGATGCCTTTTCTTTTTTCGAAAGAAAAGCCACCACCCCTAGTGGGAATCGAACCCACGACCTTTGGCACGGAGTGTTAAGTGTTCACGCCTTAACCCTCACGGCCATCGGGTCTCCTAATTAAAAATAATACTATGAAATAGATAATGTACGGTAAGAGCTGTTCTGTTATCGTCCTAGCAACCCATGCTGCCTAGGCTTGCCTGCTCTAACCAACTCAAACTTTAAACCCCTCTAAAAATACTTAAAAATTCGAATATCAAAAAATCCTTTCTTAGTGAGTGCCTACGTTATATAGGGAGTGTCCATGCAAAATTTCAAAATTTTCTGTAGAGTGGTTTGGGCTGGGGGATGATAGGTCAGTGAGTGAGTGGTATTTGACAAATATATAGTAGATTTTTACCTATTTTGGGGGGTGGCTGGAGCCCCCTCAGCCCTCACCCTCTTATATACGTCCGTGGTTTCTTTAGCTGGTAGTTTTGCGTATTTTGAATCTTCATTATAGATTTTGGTTACGTTTGGAGCGGGGGAGTATTTATAAAAAAATATTTCTTTCTTAAATGCCTCGAAAAAAATTTAGAAATCGAATTAAGTGGAATTCGATTATTAAAAAATGCTGTAATTTTCATACAAAATAGATACAAGACGAATTCCTTCTTTAGGAAGACCTGAGTCAAAAATAACGGCGCATGAAGTTTCGCAAATATTGGTTATGACTCATTAAAAGCGAAATTTTAAGTGTTGATAATCTAAACTTTTTAAATAATATCAGGGCTAAGCACTAAGAATATCTATTAAAAATAATTGGATTAAAATAACATGATAGACGCAACTTTCTCTACTCTTGCTATAAGCGTTCAAGAGTGAAGGAGATCTGAAAGGTCCCACATAGTGTTGAGTGAAGGAACATTCAAGATTGAAACGTTCTCAGTGAGTGGAATCGTGCTCTACTCCAAGGAACTATAGATAGAAGTACTTTCGACGAGAAAGACCGTTCACGTCACCATGAAGAGATGTCATTATCGTGAAATGTTTCGTATCGGCGGGGGACTCGTACGGTAAGAGTGAGAAAATCGTCAAAAACTTTCTTTCCTCTCGACGGTTGTAGAATAGAATATACTTCGGAAACTCTATATCCGATATGGGGACTACTCCCCCAGTTCGAGATACTAAACCTAACACGGCTGAAAAAAAAAAACGCTGTACCTTTATAGATCATTTATTTTATTAAAGAGCTTCGCATTTACGGCGATAAGCTCCAGGATAAAAAAAAACAAAAAAAAAACTGAGTTTTATCGTCAGAACAACCTTGTTACATAGGGGTCTGTCCCTGTTTTGCATTAAATACGATGTTTGTAGTGAGTGCCCAATTTCAAGCATGGATAAGACAACTTGATAACTCGTGCTTAAAGACTATTTATCTTACAGTCAGACTTCGACTGTATTTTTAATTTCTCTTCATGTTTTCTGCTTGTAAACAGTGAATTATCTTCAAATATCTGTGTCCGTACCTTGATGTATAAACCGCCTGTCATTAAATGTACATTGTTAGTGAAATATTTTATAGTTTATTCTTTAGCAAGTGGTTTGACTTAAATTAAACACACCTTTATTAATTAAATCTGATAAATTACAAAATATTTTTGTTATTCGGAATAAGTTCAGTGAACAAATTCCTATAGAATAACAAACCTACGATTGTTTCCGTCTCGGAAGATTCCCGATTCATCTATAAGCAATTTCATTCAAAACTGCTCTATTCTTTAATAAACTATGTATCCTCGACTGAGCACAAAGTAGTGTCCCAGAGACCAACTCCTATAGTATTCGTCAAGCTTATTGTCACAAAATATTTTCAATTGAATGTGAGGAAAAAAAACTACAATCATTTTGTTAAAAAAAAAAGGCATGTGTGAGGGTCGTAAAGATCAAATCTGCACTTTTGAAGTGGAAAATAGGTACGCCTATAGCCGCTATTACATCGCTGAAGACTAAGCGAAACAAGAATAAATGTATTTCTATATTTGTTGAGTCGTTTTCAAAAATGTAACAAAAAAGTGGGGACAAGAGGACATATCGAAATTTGAGCGCACCCTTAACAGTTAAAACTCTTTATATCTAAAAAGTCTATGTGATTAAATAAAAAAGCACCTGAAAGGACTCAATGTGAGTTTCAACTTTGCTATTTCTCTAACGGTTTAAAAGATATTTCAATTTTGGCCCGGATATAAGGGACACCCAGCATATAAGCATATGGCCACAATTCTTATATGCATAAAGTTACAAATTTTTACTGGGATCATTTTTGGCATCAAGTAGATAGAATTTAATAAGAATTGAGGATATTTTTCAAAATTTCTGTTATGAATGAAAGCATCACAGTAGCTAAATCCGATCGGAACGCGCTGAAATCAAATTATCTACAGCACTTATTGGTTATGCTATTTAGAAATACATTGTTCCAGAATCGCTGCACTAGATCCTCGGCTTTGCACAATCTTATTGCACTCCCGGTCTTGCTTCAGCTTGTACGAAGGT
This sequence comes from Gonocerus acuteangulatus, assembly GCA_946811695.1. NCBI lineage: Eukaryota > Metazoa > Arthropoda > Insecta > Hemiptera > Coreidae > Gonocerus > Gonocerus acuteangulatus. The sequence goes on from OX328128.1 coordinate 57,553,793, forward strand.
CCGCTTGCACGCTTGGAATTGGGGCACTCAACAGACCTTTACGGTTTCTAGGATCCTGAACAGCCTCCCTGAACGGTTTGGCGCGGGGTCTGCCCGGATAAATTGGCCGAATATGGGAAAAGGACCATAGCGGTGCAGCCTGATTACCGTTCCCGGACATCGGGTATAGTCCAAGAGTGTTACGGTGCAATTTACCTCCCATTCCCACATTAACTTTTGTTGAACTTCATTCTTGAGAAGGAGACTTTATGATGCTTATGTGGAATTCTCACACATAAGGGAGAAAACGTCGTTTTATTGTTTTATAGAGACAAACGTGGTTTTTAGAAGAATAATCGTTGTAGCTCCAGCCCAGGTGGTTCTACTAGAAAGGAAGGGAAACCAATCGAAAGCTGAGTAAATTTAATACAAGACTAGTTGGAAGTAAACGTAAACATGAATGAATGTAAGTATGTATATCTTACCAAAAGAAATCTATTCTAAATTTCCTGACATTTTCTTAATATTTCTTACCAGGGTTACTTCTCAATGGGCAGGATCTGAGATTTCCGGGTTTCAGAAAAACTTTCCCATTTAACCAGCTTTTCATTCAAGTATCAAAACCCTGTGTTATTGAAGTATGTGAACGATTTAGAAACAAAAGTTTAAAACAAAACATGGATCAGTGAAAAGAAAATTAAATGTTTTTCTTCAGTTTATCCAAAAAGCTTAAAAGAAATATTTATTTTTATAAATATTTACTTAAATATTAAGTAAATATTTACTTAAAACAATAAAAAAAATGACTTCCACTAAAATAAAAAAAAAACCTAAAACAGTAAATAAATAAAATACACATTTATTTTGAATTTATTAATTGCAGTAACTAAAACTGAGCCCAGGAGGTGGTGATTAATGAACCCCAATCACGCATTAACCTCAAAAATTATTATTTTTACCTGGATCACGCATTTGAACACATTTTTACAGGTATTTATAATTAGAAAACAAACGATTTTCCTTGAATGATACTGATGGCTACGCTTGTGAACCGCACTGGGACTCTCGTGAGCCTGTGTTTGTTTGTAAATAAGATGTAGATAGTCCTGTAAAAATGTGTTCAAATGCGTGATCTGGGTAAAAATAATAATTTTTGACGTTAATGCGTGATTGGGGTTCATTAATCACCACCTCCTGGGCTCAGTATTAGTTACTGCAATTAATAAATTCAAAATAAATGTGTATTTTATTTATTTACTGTTTTAGGTTTTTTTATTTTATTTTAGTGGAAGTCATTTTTTTTATTGTTTTAAGTAAATATTTACTTAATATTTAAGTAAATATTTATAAAAATAAATATTTCTTTTAAGCTTTTTGGATAAACTGAAGAAAAACATTTAATTTTCTTTTCACAGATCCATGTTTTGTTTTAAACTTTTGTTTCTAAATCGTTCACATACTTCAATAACACAGGGTTGTGATACATGAATGGAAAGCTGGTTAAATGAAGAAATTTTTCTGAAACCCGGAAATCTCAGATCCTGTCCATTGAAGAGTAATGCTGGTAAGAAATATCAAGAAAATGTCGGGAAATTTAGAATAGCTTTCTTTTGGTAAGATACACATACTTGCATTCATTCATTTTTACGTTTACTATCAACTAGATTTATAGTAAATTTACTCAGCTTTCGATTGGTTTCACTTCCTTTCTAGTAGAACCACCTGGGCTGGAGCTACAACGATTATTCTTCTAAAAACCGCGTTTGTCTCGATAAAACAATAAAACGACGTTTTCACCCTTATGTGTGAGAATTCGGAAAATCTTCATAGATCATTTTTTGTTCCCCTAAATGTCCTCTATCACCTCCCACAATATGACTAGACATTTACGGGACACCCTGTATGTATATGTATATGTATATATATATATATATATATATATATATGTATGTATGTGTATATATATATATATATATATATATATATATATATATATATATATGTTTGATGTTATTTTTCGTCGCTGGGATAGTATTTTTAGATGGAACGGCATTTTTCTCCAGCGGTGGTACTCCTCCTCACTAGTGAGGAGGAGTACCACCGCTGGAGAAAAATGCCGTTCCATCTAAAAATACTATCCCAGCGACGAAAAATAACATCAAACATATAAAACCTTACGGCGAGGAAAATAGAAGCAGGAGGAGGAAAAAAAAAAGACGCAATACCATCAGCGCTGCCAACGGACAGAATCCCAACTACACCAGGGAGCTTCAACACCATTCGTCCGCCGATACTGTGGCTAGAGGGGAGAAAAGGAGCCCAGATCGAGAAAAATGTCATTCCCTTGGCTACCACCGAGGAAGAAACAAGTACCTGGCTGAAGAAGATGGAGATGAATCCATCGAAATATTCCGGGAAGAAGTGAGGAGGAGTACCACCGCTGGAGAAAAATGCCGTTCCATCTAAAAATATATATATATATATAATGTCTAGAGCTTATAAGGTCAATAATAACTGCAATGTTTTCAATTAAATGGTTGCCCTATGCCCCTTGCGTGCTGTAAAACGGAGATTAGTGGATCTCCAGGACCCGAACTTCGCTGAGGTTAATGTCTTTATAATCTCCTAATGTGCAACAAAAGTAAAGCACAAACGAAAATTTAATGATCCTTAGGAGCATTAAGGAGTTTTTCTACTCCATAATGTCAAGGTTTTTCCGTTAATTTTTTTTAATCTTGCTTTCACAATTTGAAAGTAAGAAACTTGGCCTGTAATAACCGGTAGGAACAATATCATTTTCGATAGTTTCCTTGAAGCCTGTTGATATTAATAAATTGAAAAACCTACAATTTAAATACTTCGTTCAATAATTTTACCGGAAATGCCAACTTATAGTATAGTGTATATATAACGTAGGTCTGGTGGCCGTGAGCACTTAATACTCCGCGCCAAGGGACGTGGGTTTAATTCCCAGTATGAGGTGGCGGCTTTTCTTTAGAAAAAAGAAAAGGCATCAGCCTATCCTGGCTAGAAAATGGTGGTAACCTATAGATAACCCGTCCTAAAATACTTAGTTAATATTAATGGACGTTAAAATTTGTGTATATATATATATATATATATATATACATACATACATATATATATATATATATATATATATATATATATATTCTTTTTGTAGCTTCGTCGCTGTAGAGATTATTGTTGTTAACATGGCTTTATCCGGTAGCCTGTTTTTCTTTTAAACGTAATATTTCGCAGAAATACCATTCTGCTTCATTAGACACTCAATTTTTTTTTTTTTTTTTTTTTTTTTTTTTTTTTTGATTGGCGAGTTTATAAATTAATACGTGGCGCCTTCCAAATGTGCCATTCTGAATTGGAGCCTTTTTACACTACTCAGAGCCAATGGAACTGTTTTGACTCGGTTCTTGGAGTGTCTGATGAAGCAGAATGGAATTTCTGGAAAAACGGCTGGAGAAAGGACATTATATATATATATATATATATATATATATATACATATATATATTTCTGAGAGCATGATTTTTTCATTACCTATGGATTAGTAAACATCCACATTTCTCCTCAATACTCCCATAACCTGTTATTGTGTCGAGGAAGGGAGAACTCAAGCTACAATTGGATCCAAGCTCAAGCTACGTTCATAGGATTCAAGCCTGTGAAGACTTTAAAACTCCAAAGAACCCAATAATAAGCATTTGAATATTTTATTAAGGCTGCCAAGTGGTCAGTACTCAATACTGCACACAATCTAACCCGGTAGTTATTGCATCAAGGACGCAGAGAGCCAGTCGTGCGGTGGTTCACCCTGGGAGTTCACCAGGGAAGTGTGTTAGGCACATAATAATACCCGACGGTGCTTCCTCTTCCTTTGCGTGCGGATCTAACAATCCACGCTCTCGGAAGGTAAATGATTCTCCGCTAGCTCTAATAATCTACTCAGTAGGTCAGCCACGTACAAATGCCAACAATGAATCAACATATCCGTGTCTGCAAATATGAAAACTCTCATAGTAATACAATAAATTCTTTCAAATTAAAATATTTATTTTTAATTTGAAGGATGGGAAACCCGCACATAGCCAGATGACATAATCCGGAAGTACGCACGAGAAACATTTTACGTTTCATAACCCATAAGTCTGGATCAAACCAATTATTCAAATTTGGAAATATACGTATGGGACCTATATATTCCCTCTCGTATCTACAAAATTTCCAACTCGCAGGAATAGCATCGTCTTTTGGCCTTTACTTTCTTATCCCTTGTCCAATTACTTATAAATAGGGAAAGAATGTTCATGTAAAATAAAATTCAAAATACGTACATATATATTGAACAACTATTTATTATGAAATATGTTATAAAAAATTTAAAAGAAAAGCATAAATAATAAGTAGGAACTCTGCTATTATAAATGGAATGAACAAAAGTTGAAAATGTATTGAACAAAATGATTAAAAATTTATAAAATATGTAAATATAAAGCACAAATAAAAACTAGGAACTCATTATAAAAGCAGAAAAGAAGAAGTTGAAAATGTCTACTGATGAACATTATTTCGGGAAATTGTTTGCTACAACTTGCATTTTAAATTGACAAAGATGAAATGAGGCCGGTCTGATCTCAGTATATTTTTGAAGCGTTTTGAAAGTTATATGAGAAATCTTGGCACTAAAAATGTCTAGTTTAGAAACCAAAATTATAGTTGTTTTCGCTTTTCTGGAAGCCGGTTATATGTTTATATATAATACAAATCGCATTGTTCCTCAAGGAACATTTTAATTAAGAACATTCCCTAAAAAATAGGAAATTCTGAGGGCAAACCACATCATATCTTTACCCAATTGAATTAATAATAAGACTCAGAGTAACTTTCAAACAACCGAATGGAAAAGATATAGCAAAACATTTCTCGTCTGGTTTAACAAAGCACTCTAACACCCTCAGCGTTAGCAATTTTTTCATATCTGTCATTGAGCACGCGCCTGAGAACTCTCGCAGACTTTCCATTCCTGCAGTGCAATATATGGGGCCTTGAATAGGAGCACCCATTGGGCCCCCTCCACATGACTAGGGGGACTCAGATCTGTCATGGTAAGCTTCTTTTCATGTCCTTTCTAGAGAATTGTGCCAACCTCGGGATCCCAGAGCTGCGTCGTCATCGGACGACAGTAACGTCGAAAGTATCATCCGAATAGTTTGATTTAGCACTAAGTCTGCTCTAAACCAATAGTGTTTCTTAGGCCTAGTGCAAACACATAGTTTGTTTTTTTTTAATCGTAACCAATATTTAATCGAGAATCCAAAGATAGCGGGAACGAAGAAAGTGTTCATGGTGTAAACTAAATAGTTTTTTTTTTCGGCGCATATGCATCGAGGCCATTAGCGCCAGGCTATCTATAGGTTTTCACCCTTCTAAAACATCAATGGTTGAGGAGAGAATTCTTTCAGCGGGGACACATATGAAAGAACTCAACCTTCTGTAGGCGGGCCTCGAACCCGTAACTCCCGTGGGAGAATCCAAGGCTTTTGCCAAAGGACCACGGATAGACCCTTTTAATATTTTGTAAACAAAATAATCAGTTTCCAACTAAAAAGTTGTACAATCTGGCCTTCGGCAGGCTGGATAGCGTGTCCTTTTTCCTATTTTATCTGCCACATTTCTCATATAGATTGGTACTTTCCATGTTGGAAATTCCGAACCCGCGAAACCACTTATTCAAACGATTTTCTTTGAACAAGGTGGGTTTCTTTTATGAGCGTATATAGAAAATAATTTCGGGATGGACTGGAAGAATATCGGGGGGCTGAGAACATTTCGGGGGTTTGGAATACTAACAATCTAGAATTTGGAATAGTTAGCCAATTAAAACTCTATTACACCCAATGAAAACTATTTTTTCTGAATTAAGAGATCTTATTTAATTTATTTTTATGATACACTAGCTGAATACCCGTGCTTCACCACGGCCGATAAGTATTTTTTATATTGAGTAAAATAAGATATGATCAAAATTAACGCTACTACATAATTTTGTACAGCTTATTATTGCACGGACATTAAAGTTACCCAGGAAACACCATGTGGAGGTAACCCTGCGTGTTTCCGTTGGAGAGTAAAAAAAAAAATAAATAAATAAATATAACAACCGCTTAAAAAGTTAGGTAAACAGAGACACGTTGAAAAGCATAAAACTAACAAATTTGAAGTTTTAAGCACTTATCCCTTCGATTGACATCGCCCCACCGAACATTACAACAGAATCTTATTGTAGAGAATTTAGTAACCTTTCGAATAGCCGCCTTGCACTTACTACGAGTTCCCAACCGTTATCGAGATATTTTAGAAAATATACTGAGGTCCGAAAACTTTGTATCACGATTCATACAATTTTTTTCCATATTCTTCGTTTCTGAATACCTAAACAGAAAATTAGTTTTGAAAAGTATTTCTATCCATTTTTCTGGTAAATGGGTACAGAACTCGCTTTAAAAATGGTTTAATTCGTTTTCCTACGTTAAGGAATCTTTCGCACAAATTTCGCTCCAAAAACCATGTTCCAGTAAACGGATTCAACTGGTTAATGAACTTGACCTTTTAAATGAAAAGAAAAATTGTTGTACCAAATGTTATCAAAATCGAACCATTTTTGAGCCGATGAGGAACTTCTTAATAATTCAAACCCCCCTAAAAGTACTTAAACATTTGAATATCAAAAAAACCTTTCTCAGCGAGTGTTTATACTCTAAACGTATTGTCCGTGCAAAATTTCAAATTTTTGTGTCAAGTGGTTCGGTATATTATTACCTCGGATGTGCCAACACCAGGGCGTAAACTCTATGAGGGACAAAATCACATTTTATTTCTAGTAATTCAAGGACTGCCATCATAGTGGAAATTAACCTCAATTAAAAATAACTTTTAATGTCCATTTATTATTAACTACGAATTTTAGGACGGGTTATCTATAGGTTACCACCCTTTTCTAGCCAGGATAGGGTTGATGCCTTTTCTTTTTTCGAAAGAAAAGCCACCACCCCTAGTGGGAATCGAACCCACGACCTTTGGCACGGAGTGTTAAGTGTTCACGCCTTAACCCTCACGGCCATCGGGTCTCCTAATTAAAAATAATACTATGAAATAGATAATGTACGGTAAGAGCTGTTCTGTTATCGTCCTAGCAACCCATGCTGCCTAGGCTTGCCTGCTCTAACCAACTCAAACTTTAAACCCCTCTAAAAATACTTAAAAATTCGAATATCAAAAAATCCTTTCTTAGTGAGTGCCTACGTTATATAGGGAGTGTCCATGCAAAATTTCAAAATTTTCTGTAGAGTGGTTTGGGCTGGGGGATGATAGGTCAGTGAGTGAGTGGTATTTGACAAATATATAGTAGATTTTTACCTATTTTGGGGGGTGGCTGGAGCCCCCTCAGCCCTCACCCTCTTATATACGTCCGTGGTTTCTTTAGCTGGTAGTTTTGCGTATTTTGAATCTTCATTATAGATTTTGGTTACGTTTGGAGCGGGGGAGTATTTATAAAAAAATATTTCTTTCTTAAATGCCTCGAAAAAAATTTAGAAATCGAATTAAGTGGAATTCGATTATTAAAAAATGCTGTAATTTTCATACAAAATAGATACAAGACGAATTCCTTCTTTAGGAAGACCTGAGTCAAAAATAACGGCGCATGAAGTTTCGCAAATATTGGTTATGACTCATTAAAAGCGAAATTTTAAGTGTTGATAATCTAAACTTTTTAAATAATATCAGGGCTAAGCACTAAGAATATCTATTAAAAATAATTGGATTAAAATAACATGATAGACGCAACTTTCTCTACTCTTGCTATAAGCGTTCAAGAGTGAAGGAGATCTGAAAGGTCCCACATAGTGTTGAGTGAAGGAACATTCAAGATTGAAACGTTCTCAGTGAGTGGAATCGTGCTCTACTCCAAGGAACTATAGATAGAAGTACTTTCGACGAGAAAGACCGTTCACGTCACCATGAAGAGATGTCATTATCGTGAAATGTTTCGTATCGGCGGGGGACTCGTACGGTAAGAGTGAGAAAATCGTCAAAAACTTTCTTTCCTCTCGACGGTTGTAGAATAGAATATACTTCGGAAACTCTATATCCGATATGGGGACTACTCCCCCAGTTCGAGATACTAAACCTAACACGGCTGAAAAAAAAAAACGCTGTACCTTTATAGATCATTTATTTTATTAAAGAGCTTCGCATTTACGGCGATAAGCTCCAGGATAAAAAAAAACAAAAAAAAAACTGAGTTTTATCGTCAGAACAACCTTGTTACATAGGGGTCTGTCCCTGTTTTGCATTAAATACGATGTTTGTAGTGAGTGCCCAATTTCAAGCATGGATAAGACAACTTGATAACTCGTGCTTAAAGACTATTTATCTTACAGTCAGACTTCGACTGTATTTTTAATTTCTCTTCATGTTTTCTGCTTGTAAACAGTGAATTATCTTCAAATATCTGTGTCCGTACCTTGATGTATAAACCGCCTGTCATTAAATGTACATTGTTAGTGAAATATTTTATAGTTTATTATTTAGCAAGTGGTTTGACTTAAATTAAACACACCTTTATTAATTAAATCTGATAAATTACAAAATATTTTTGTTATTCGGAATAAGTTCAGTGAACAAATTCCTATAGAATAACAAACCTACGATTGTTTCCGTCTCGGAAGATTCCCGATTCATCTTCCCGACATGTGCATGGTGCGTACAATACGTGACGATAAAAGGCACCGCTTATTTGTTGACCACATGCGTTACGGACGTTGGTCTATTATGGGCGCTTGCTCCACTTACAAAGAATATGCCAATAGAACCTCTGTAGGAAGATGGCTACCCTGGATAAACACATTCCAGCAAAGGTGGTTCAAACCTGAACAAAATATTCTATATGGATGCCCCCGATCTGCCCTATACAAAGTAATTTCTCGAAACCGTATCGGTTGCGATCAGACAGAAAAGCCCGCCACGTAGGAACTGCATAACTAAGCACATGCTTCAGAAGGTGGATAGTGTTCACTGCATTCTTGAATAATTTGCTTAAAATAACCTACATGAACAGCTGGCTCAATGAACTGTAGAAACCGGATACAGAGCTAGTGATAGAAGAAACAACAAATGCCCAAGCTGTTTTGGTAGCTTAATTAAATTTGAACATGATACATACTAAACCCCAACTTCTAATGAACTGATTTAGTTTATTTTTAAAACACATCTTTCTCTTTAGGTACCCATGACGTATATCGAGTTTCGTTATAATACTACAGAAATTACAAACGGTATGAGCAAATTAGTAATTTGGGTCAGGAGTAAAGCTCTCCTCTAGATGGACCGATTTAGTTTAATTTTACAAGACATTTTGTCTCTTTAGATGCTACAACGTTACCCGAGTTCTGTTGAAATATTCTTTCATTTCGATTAATTACAATTAATCCTTACAACAAACTTTAGAATAATAAAAGTTTAGGTTTTATGCTACTTCTAAAGCAATGTTTTAGTTTAATATTAATAATTTTTCAAATCTTTATTTTTAGGGAGTATTAACCTCTTAAGTCTGGAATCAGAACCTAGATTCTATCGAATTTATTCTCAGACCTGGGAAATTCAATTAGTCTAAAAAATAAATATTTGAAAATGAATTTACTAAAAGCCTTCCTGTATATTGTACAAATTTGAATTTTAGTTTGGGTACCTTCTCTTTGGCAATAATATGAATATTTTTCTGGCTTCAGATAAATATGATGCTATGTCTTCTGTCTGAAGCTTTGGCTTCATTAGGTGAATTAACTTGCCATGCTGTGATACGAAGCCTAATAGCACAATTGGCAACACACACAAGTATGAATGTGGTATGTGAGAATCTGGGATCAAATACAAGTCTGGTATGCTAATTTTTCTAAAAACTGGAGCATAAACTGTCCTTGGTATTATAAAAAGATTTAATAGGCATATTCCTTTTATGTTTCAGAATATGTTGCAGCAGATACTGGACGAGATGTGGGTGGACCCCGAGCTGTTGGCAGAGCTTGACGAGACCCAGAAGCAGACACTGTTCTGCAAAATGCGCGAAGAGCAGGTCAGGCGCTGGAAAGTTTGGGACTCCCAAAATCCAGTCCCTCCCTCAGGTCAGGGAACGTTCATCAGTTTTAAAGGTAGTTTTCCCTTTGGGTGCCCTCAATAAGGGTAACCCCCAAATAATGAAAGCACAGAAAATTTTTTACTTTTTCTGTGCTTTGTCAGACTAAGCTAGACGTAGGTTCATTGATACACTTTTTTTTTTTTTTTTTTTTTTTTATAATAGTAGGCAATACTGAAGATTTGAAGAAAATTATCTCAACCTAGGCTCAAAAGTAGATTGGAGATAAAACGCAATATACAAAAAGTGTATTTTCTTTCTAAACACAAAATTCCTTGAAATATTTGAGGAAATGGATTATCGGATAAGATGAATCTAGTTTGATGCATTAAGGGCCTTCCAAAAACTCAAAGATGAGTTCAACCCCAATTCCTCATTCCTTTAAAAAGTGCTAATAGCTACTATAAAATATTTTTATTTTAACTAAAATTTGAAATATGATTACAATATAAATTTTACAATGTTAATAAATTATACAATAACTTGCAGGATGTTCAAATAAAAAGGATGGCAAAAAAGTCGATTTTCTGATGGGTGAAGATGGGGAGCCATGGGTTTGGGTGATGGGTGAACACCCAAACGACAAAAGCATTGAAACAATTCTAGAGGAAGAGGCCAGAGAGGCGGCCCGAAAACTAGCTGAGAAAGAGGCTCAATCACTAAGGTATGTATTCCTGACAGCAACTAAAAAATACAAATAATACTCAAAATTATTCATACTAAGTGATGATGATAAATGTACGATTGACAGAGAAATTAAAACTTTTGCAAATATAGTGCTAATGGCCTCGCCAGCCGATGCGCAAGCATTTAAAAAAAAAAATTACAAATTTTGCATATATACTACTGGAAAATTGAGTCACATTAATGCAGTCTGGTGAAATTGGTACAAACGCATACTGCTAGGATATTTTCATTTAACTGATACCAAAGGGTAGAACTTTGCCCAAAGAATGCCAAGACAAATATATTCCTATAGATAAATAAATATTAAAAAAAAAAAAAAAATAATGAAAATATCCTAGCAGTATAGGTTGTACCAATTTTGCCAACCTGTACTAATGTGACCCCGTTTTACAGTATATTACTGTAAGGCTTGCGATAGACAAAATCTATTTGAACATCTTGAGAATTTTGTCTTAGGATCACATGATAACATGGGCGTATATAAGGGGGGGGGCTGAGGGAGCTGCAGACCTCCCCCCCATTTTTTTTCATAATTGTGATTTGTTTTTTTTTTTATTTTGTTTTTTTACCCTTACCATAGTATCCATATGGCAAATGAGTTTATTTTTCAGCACAATGCATGCCATTTTTGGCACATCTTGTGCGTATAAAATATTTTACATATACAGTAGACTCTCCCTTATCCAGCGGTCTCCTAGAGGAATGAGTGACAGATCTCGGAACTCACTGGAGCTAGAGTTTGGGGGGCTTATAGAAAACGTTCCTTCCTAGATAGATAAACATTTGTTTTGTGGCATAAATGTTTCCTTTTAGAGGCAGGAACTTGTGATTCTACTGAGAAAATAAATGTTTCTCATAAGGCACCTGCGGTTGGATCGCCTGATCATAGACAGTCTAGTTTGAACATTCATCGCAAGTGGAGTCATGGGTGTATATAGGGAGGCTGCAGCCCCCCTAAATTTCGATTTAGTCCGTAACAATACGTTATAAAAACCTTAAAAATAATTAAATAAGATCATTTAGTTAAAAAAAAATATTTTTTTGGGGGGGGGATGTTTTAGTTGCCCAACTATTCCAAGTTCTAGATTGTTAGTACTCCATACTCCCAAATGCTCCCAGCCCCCTCGAAATTTTTCTAACCACCCAAATAATTTTCTATATGCCCATGCATGATAAATAATTAAAAAGAATGACAGAAATAAGAAGAATAATGAGGAGGAGAATTGATTCACATTTTAACAAATTTTCCTTTTTGTTTTATTATTATTTTACAAGTTTTGTAACATTTGAGTATATTTTTAATATCAATTTCTGGCCTATTTAAAATGACTTTATTATAATTCCTTTGAGTTTATTAATTGTTTTCCTCTGTATAATCCTTATTCTGTAAAGATGTTTGTAATATTTCAAACAATATGCCTCTACCATAGGGTTGGGAAAATAGAGAGGATATATTTCTCTTCTTTGATAATAATAAATAACGCAGTCCTATTTATAGAAATTTTTCATTTTATAAAAAATTGTTATGAAGAAGTTTTTCTTTCTGCCAGTGGCAAGATAGTGTGTCAGATTGTGATGTACTGTTTATGAGAAATGCTTTAAATGAGACTCAAACAACTCCAACTTAACCCTTTAACACACAACATTTTTTTTTTACTTTAGGGCACTGCAAAAAAACTGCCAATCTGTACTTCTTGAATTGAAAAAATCTGGTTCCAAGGAGTACGGTGGGACATACATGTCCCTCTGATCGTACTAATTTCTGAGCCGCTTCACAACCTTGAGGATCTAAGTGGGACATAAATGCCCCTCTGTGCGTTAAAGCATGTCGAATTTATTCAGCAATTGGCTCGCTGAAAAATTCCACAGATATTTAGAAAAGGTAGATCTGTAGATACTCCTACACTAGTAGCCAAGTAATTAGACTGCCAACAAGATAATAAAATTTGTATTTTCACCCAAAAATGTATGTATAGTTTGCTTCTCTAAACTTTAGATAAATTTACTTACGCAAAGAAAAATGCTTATCAATAAAAATAGGGTGGCTAAACAAATAAACTTTAATATAGAAAACTTTTAAATAAAGTATTTTTTATTGTATTGGTCTTACCAAAATGTTTACTATTTGACAACAAAATATTTTATTTGTATGAATATTATACTTCTTCCTGGTATCAATTTTGACTTAAGAACTCTTTCCATGTTAATAAATTATGCTAAACGGCTAATGCTCAGCCATGTAATCGATCTCAATTTGGGCATTATGGTCAGGCTGCAGAAAGTAAGATTTTAAGTTTTTGTGCTCCTGAAGAGGCATAATTTCATATAAAACCAAACAAGCAGTTTTAATACAGAGAGTAATTAGTGAATACATTTTTTACCTTCTGTCCATATTATACAGTTATCATTGAGCTTTCAACCTGGTAAATCACTAATCTATTTTTCTTAATGAAGATCATTCACTTAACTGGATAATAATAAAAAAAAAAAAAAAAAAAAAAAAAAAAAAACTGGATAAAACAACAAAATAAAAGACATATTTATTCCAACTTGGAATTTTTACTAAGGCTAAATTTATTGGAAATAACTTTCTAAAGCAGTCTGCTGCTTGAAACAGTTCATTTTTGGAACTCGTTAAAACATTTTGAAGTTTAAGAGATAGTATTAGATAATTATCATCAAATACTTTACTTTATTTGGAATGTTGATCAATAAAAAAAAACAAAAATTAATAAATGATTTCCAGTCAAATATTTTAAACATACATTTATATAAAAAAACTGTACAATACTAGTAAAACACATTTCAGATGTGCAATACTGTAAACCAAGTCTTCCCCAGCAGATAGTCATATCAATCACAAAGAAAAATTCCAAGCAACTGAAATTTCTATGAAACTGTGTTTCTCATAACACTTAATAACTTCTGAATCACCCATAACACTTAATAACTTCTGAATCACCCATAAAAACTTCTTTAAAAAAAAAAGTCCTCCTAAAAGAGTCCTATAACTAATAAAACATTTCTTTCAAATAGGTTTAGTGTAGTTGAAGCTGAGCTCACAGAACTCCTGGAACTAAATAAACGACAAATTGAAGAGATCGAGTCAGCGAAACAACGACTTGAACCTGAAGATATCTATTGCTCTGCTGATGAACTAAGGCTCACAGAAAATACATTCCTCCCTAAACGAGACGCACTACAAGAAATTTCATTCAACAAGGTAAAAAGGAGGTTCCATAAGAAAGACTGAAATCTTAATACAGATAGAGATAAAATATATTTTTAAGCAAACTTATAACTATAAAAATTTTGCAAAAAATTATTATTCTACCGAAAATTAATTTTAACCCAGATTAATTTAAAAAAGTTAAAACCTTAATGCTTTACAGAAAGTTAATTATTATTAATTAATCTCTTTGAGATTTTATTTTATATTTTTCACAAAGTATCAAAACCTGCCAATAACTTCTTCTATTCCTTTACAAATGGCACTCAAGTAGCATCAAAACAACTACCCTCAGTGTAGGCTTCACACCAACGAACTATAATATTAAAACAGCTTGTTTTAATATTACAGTTCGTTGCTTCACACATTAACACACACGGCCATCAGACCTTCTAAAAGAAAATTAAAATATTTATTAATTATAAACTACTAAAATCATCTTAAAACTGAGTCTTTCTGTAACACTTAATTTATCAATAATTGTTTATTTTTTTAGCAGCAATTATTTTTGTTGAAACTATAAACAAATTTATTATTTATGACCCACTAACCAAAATATTTAATTATCTAAAAACATTAAATATGGTATTTGAAAACTATGATTTAAGAATAAATAAATATATAATACCAACCAAGGTAAGGAACAACCCTTCAAAGCTCAAAAAAATACTTTTTTTATATCATCACAACGTTTCGGACTATTTGTCCATCTTCAGGAGATCTAAAATAGTATGTTAATTACTAAATACTGCAGAAAATACACTTTAAACAACACTATATAAATTACCATTAACCAAGATATTATATCATCTTCAAACAATTAATAAATTTTAGTTTCTTAATTTTAAACTCAACATGTCCTGTCAATAAATAATGTAACATTTAAACGTCATAAATTCAATAAAAATGATTTCTAAAAGGAACCAAGTCGATCAATACAAATTAAAACATTCATTATCTCACAGCCATATTAGAAGACCTTATCAACATACTTAGGCCTATTATATTTTTGTATAACTAAATTTACATTAAAATATAAAATTTCAATTGATTAAAATTTATGATTATTTATGTATGACATAAATATATGTTTTATGAGTTCATATTTGTCATAAATTCTTGGAAATAAATCAAGCTAAATGTGTAATGTTTTAAACCCATGAAAATAAATGACATAAATTATTAGACAATTAATTCATAAATGTTAAAATTAGAAGAAAGAATCACTATAATAAAAAATTCTTTAAAAAATAACAAATTAATCAAACACGTTTATTTATTTCTATTCATTCCCTGCAATTATTATTTGTTTCAATAATGTTGGCAATATTAGCTCATTTTGATTGTATTATAAATAATTTTAGAACTTATCACCACATGTTTTTTTTTTCTTCATTTTTTTCCCCAAGGGGAAGAATGTTAATGTCTTAATCAATATGAGTGTTTTGAAATGATGCAATGTATTTTCAAGTACTCATGATACTGTAATAATTTTCTTTGTTTGCAAGGCAATATTCTCCAATTGACGGATCAAGGAATTGTTTCATGAAGATATATTTCTGTCTTATTAATCATTCATGACGACAATTGGTGTAATAAAACTACACACCTAAACTTTCATCTTGGTTCAATCTATTTATTAAGAAAACAGCAGAATTTCTTATATCATTTCAACTAGTTATTATTTAATGGAAAAGTCTCAGAATATAATTACTATGAACGCAAGACAATTTGATTAAATAATATAGATATTATTGATGTTCTGCATAATGAAAGATAAATAAATTTACATAAGTCTTCACAGATTTATTATCAAAGGTAACAAAACCTAATACACCTCACATCAGTAATAACACTGTTACAAATCTAATGTCTGAACTTTTTGAAAACACACTTTGAAGATTCAATATTATTTTAACAAAGATAATTGCCTAAACAAGGTTTGAGTAATGTTCATCTTTTCTGATAACTGTGACAAACATGACTTCCAGTTTATAATGAATCCTGTTGAAATAACATTGTTTTCTCTAAAGTACTATATTTACTTTTTTAAATTATACTTTTTCGTCTATAATTATCACAAGAGTGTCTACAAATATAGTAAGGGCCTACACAATAGAACCGTAATATTCATCGAAAGGAGCTTATTTCTTTTAAAGGCTAGTTTGTTTTACTCATAATTGATCAATTTTTAGATATGACAGAGTTCTTGCTGTTGTAGGTTATAAAGTAAGATTTCGTAAAATATACTTTTTTTTTTTTTTTTTTTCTTTTATATATATCTTTATTTGAAAATTATACAATACAATAACGTATTTTTTATAATTCTTTTGTTCATGATAGAGTCATGATGTATCGGTAGGGAAAAAAAGCCCAGAGACCAAAACCTATTAGCTAGAAATTTACAGAGGTATTTACATTTGATTTTTTGTATGGCTATTTACAATATTTACATTTGTAATGTTTACATTTTACAGGCTTAGTTTACAACAGGTCTCTTGGCCATTTGCGCTTAAGGCGACGGTGAGGGTTACCGGGAATGGAGGATGAGGATAACTTATTGATTAGGGGATTGTCGTGACCAGGCAAACGGGAGTGGAAGTTAAAGTATCGGGTTTTGGATAGGGTCTGGACAAAGGGGATTTCTAGGTCGTTATGGATAGTGAGGTTTGAGACATAGAATGGAGCATTGACTGTAAAATATACTTAAACATAACTATTGTAATAACCATAAACAATTGAAAGAATGACAACTATTTATAAAATCTGAACCAATATCTCAAGGGGTCATTCATGATTCCCAAATTAATAAATATATGATGCCAAAGATTAAAAATATCAGATTATCAAACTTTTTGATATTTTTAAGCATTAATGTATTTTTTTTTAATTTTTTACTCAGGAGTCATGGTGCTATCATACTTTAAATTTTCTATATTTATTGTAATTGTGAGCATTCTTTCTTTCTTTTTTTTAAGTTTAAATGTATATTATGAAATGTGTTTAATAGTTTTTATTTTCTTTATTAAGATTTTGTTACTTTTGTCAGAGACATATCGAAGATGATGCTGCAGCCTTTTAAAGCAGATGCCAATAAATCTGTGATATAGACGCAAGTTGAACATTTATTTATCCTTCATTATGAAGAACCACCACCACCCAGCAAACTAAAGAGTACATGATATTCTACCACTATAATGTCATATCACGGAGGATGTGGTGTATATAAATAAGCAAGGAAGAAAATTGTCGGTCATAATTGTCATTTTTATTGCTGATTATTTCTAGCAGTAAAGTTGCTAATGTTACAGAAGAAAAATCTTGATAAATTCAGCAAGTTTTTTTAAGACTTCTCCACTGACACTCGCCTAAAGATTCCACTCTCTAACAATGACCTAAACTGTGTGTAAGATTATCAAAATAATATTGTTGCAGACAATTCACAAAGTTATTATTATTATTAATAAACTTAAGATTTATAATTATATTAAGCCAAATCCCTGATTCATTTATTAAATAGAAATTAATTTTATTTGAACTTATCTCATTTCTGTGAAGCAGCAGCCTCACAACGTATCACAAAGAGTCGCTCAATGGGAGAAGAGACTGATGGAAGAAAGAACATCGGAACACTTTAAGAGAATACAACGGAAAAAACAGGAAGCAGTCAAAGAAGCAGAGGAAGCTGAAAACAAACAGGAGCAGTTATGGAGAGAGCAACGTATGTTCTAAAACATCTAGCCTTACATTTAATCCTAATTTATATCATTCAAAAATTATAATTTTAATGATGTTTAATAATATAATTGATGGGTTTGGCATCTCCATATTTGTTTCAATACAAAGGAGATGAAGTCCCTGATTAAGGTAACAACTTTTTTCTTGAAAGTTACATAGACTTTCTTGTCCATGAATCTATTATCACAGTGGTTTCTCAATTAATTCACATTAGAAACACATATAATGAGAGCAACTTTTAATGTTATTCATTAAAAGCTCTGATAGAAAAATGGAACATAGATCTTTATTAATCCAAACCCTTTAATTGTTTTAATTTTTATATTCCTAATCCATAATTTTTTCTGTCCAAGAATGAATCTTTTTAATTTATCTAGTATCAACCCAAAGTCATTGCAATTGTCTTCAAAATATTATAAACCATAGATAATTATATTTCCAGAAAGAAAAGCCAAAGAAGCAGAGCAGCAAATTCGAGAAATAGCAAGAAGGGCCAGAGAAGAACACAGGAGATCAATAATGGAAGTGGAAAATCCATCACAAGGAAGCCACAAGTAAATAATTTCTTCACTTTTCATCTCATTAATTTTCTTTTATATTTACATTATTTTGTTTTATTTTATTTTTTTGTAATCGGAGTAGATCTTAACCATATCGATTCAACACGGGCTATGGAGGGTAATGTCTTTGAGGGCGGGTTCCCCCCCCCCTCCACAGGCGGACCAAACTCCCTCGCCTTCCCCATTTTTTTTTTTTTTTTTTTTTTTTTTTTTTGCTTAGACTTTAATTTAAAGCCTTTGGGGGCTTTGGACCCTTAATAGTGGAGTTATAGGGAGTGCATGTTCGTTGACGTAATTGCGCCTCCAAAAGCTCGTCATCTTCCCATAATCCCATTAGATTACGATCTGCCATTTCGACTATGAAGCAAAACAACCAGACAGTACTGAAGCCAAGCTACAACTACAACTGAGGGATGAAGGGCTGGTAGAGAGGGTAAGGTACGGGTGCAGGTAAAATACAGACCTGGGTAGGGCCGAAATGAACGCTCATGACACCTAACACTCAAATATTAAACTTGAAATTATCCCCCATTCCTGCTAGAGCACTCTGTACACACTCAAGGCTAAAGAGGGCTCGCAATCAAGAGGTGCAGCTGTGGTGAGAATACTCGGGCGTCGCCTCCAGCTCATGACATTCTCCTTTGGGAATACTTGGGCGTAGCTTCTAAGGCACGGCATTCTCCTGTGAGTGTATTCAGGCATCATATCAAAAGGGTTAAGATTATCTCCCCGCAATAATCAAGGCAATCAGTTCGTTCACAATACTCCCATGGTTAAAACTTATAATAAAAATAATGAAGGTGTTACATAGAAAAAAAAATAAGAAAATTGTCCTTTTCATAGGATTTTGTCTATAAACACACTTTTACAATAAAAGCCTATTTGGGCCTTATTCATTTTTAATTTAAATTTATCTCAATATAATAAAGCATTTTAAATGTTTTGAGTGTAATATACGCGATTAGATGGCAAATAAATGATTAAATAATAATTTTAAAAAGAAATAAAGAACTGCTAACTTGGCAGTAGTAATATATGTTTTGGATAGGTCAATGATTAATTTTTTCCACTTTATAACACAAAAGTCATTTTTGCAGAGATGATTCAATGACTTTATTATTCTTTCCTAGTTAAAATTCTGAAATGGTTCATGATCAGAAAAAGAAATTTCTATCTGAACTCATTCATAAAAGAAAGTCTGATTTTATTGAATACTACATCAAATACAAATACTTTATTGTGACTTCGAATACATTTCTTGCAAGATTTCAATTGGATAACCTCAATTATAGAAAACGATCTTGAAAGTGAAATATTAAGTTGTATCGTGTAGGGGTCTCCCGTGGTCTAATGGCTAGCGCCTTGGATTCATAAGCGGGAGATGGTGGGTTCGATTCCCAACCTCTGGCAGGAATTTTATCATCCCACGGCTGCACCCTGGGTGTCGGTGCTAATAAGTTTCTATTTTAGTATACCAAATCACACCAGACCATTTTATGGAATGACGAAGTTCCTGCAAGTCCAACTTTTCAAGTTTTTTAGTTTACTGACTAGGAGAGTATACGGTGATGGGGGTTACTGATCTGGACCAATTTTTTTCTGGTGATTCTACAACGAAAAATAGTCGACACGTGTCCAAACGTTCCGTCCAATGCGCCTTAGGAGCCGAGAAATAAAATAAAATAGGTTGAAAGTGCTTTATTTTTTATATTGAGTTTAGAAAATGATATCGACATGATTCTTTCACCAATTCATTTGTTTTATAGAGTAGATTAAAAGAAAGATATAATCGTTAAACAATAATTTATATTTCGTCAAATATATTCAAAAATATGCTTACGTTTTCAAGTAAATTAGTATTATACATTTTTTTACACTAAAAATAATAGCAGATTTAAAATCAGCACCCCAAGAAAAAAAAATAATAATCATATCATTGAAAACAAAAAATAATTATTTTTCCCAGTCTGGAAGAGACTAAAAATTTGTAAGCGAAAAAGTAATGTTTTGAAATTCCATATCTCCCTTTGAGATAATACGATTTTTACGTCATTGAAATCTTTCAAAAGAAGAAAGACTCCTTTTTCTAACCATATAAATGACTATTGTATTATCTCAAAAGGTACTTGCAAAAAATGGTTCTCAAGATAAAAATAAAATGTAAACTTTTTTGCATATAACGTCAATCTGATCTTCCATCAGTCATTGGTGGCATACGATTCATAGCAAAAACTTCATCTTGACTCGTATGCAGATCTTTCATGAAATGCTCGCTTAGTTCGTATGTCCGGTAAGCATTCCCAATCTCCGGCAACGTATGTTCAGGTTTTTTCAACAAACTATTCTGAAGGTCTTTATATGGACAGTTTAGCACCAAATGATCTTGTATCATTCTTTCTGCATATGATTTGTTGCAGCCACTGCAAGTAAACTGGCATTTTGCAGCTTGTTTCTTCAAATCAGTCAAGTGCTGGTCAAAATTCTGCATCCCCTTCTGCTTCAAGCAATTAAACTAATAAGTTTCCATAGGAACATTAATCATGGGAATACAATAGGCTGCAAATCCATCAATAACGTCTTTCAGGGTCCTCATATCATCTTCTTTATTTTTCTCAAAAATCATATTATTATATACATCAAGACCTTCATCTCCAATATAATTAAAAAATAATGCTATTTTCCGTTTTTCATCTTTTAGTTTATTTTTACCTGATGCAATCATATAATTGTCAAATTTTTGTATCCATTTTTTCCAGTTATTGCCTAAGTTCTCATCGAAAATTAAAAGACCTGGCATTACAAATTCGTTCTCCATGTTTTATGTTGAAAAAACTATTCACAAAAAGGTATACTCAATTATTCACAGCTCACCTGATTGCTCGCTAAATTGTCCTTTATTCTTTTCTTAAGACGCGTAAAACACCTGACACCATGTTTAGTAATTAGGTGTAAATAACTCGCACAGATTAAATAATAAATAGCATCTCTTTATTACATGGCTGTATCTCACAAACTGCTGGAAAACTACCTAGTGTCTTTTGTTTAAGAATGACAATCTAAGTACCATATGTTTTACATGCGACTCTAGCGGGCCTTATCTGCCCGCTACACAGTAGATCACATTGTACTACCAAACAGTGGTTCCAACCAATTTATTATTAGAAAACCTTAAGATGGCCTCCATCCTGTTTTCAACTCCAATGAACTTTTAAATTATTTTTATATTTTTTCTAGTCTCCAAAATGTCTATAAGGAGAGGAGTGGATTTTCAAAACCGCCCAATAAAGATGCAATTGTTGAATGGTTTCGATCGAGCCAAGCAAACAGAAGAGCTGGACTGGAACCAAATACTAATACTATCGCTCCTTGGTTTCATGGTATGTTTACTCATCATTACCTTAATTTAAAGAAATAAAAAAAAATCAATAGCCAAACTTTTGACTAATACATACAAAGTAACTCATTAGTTTAAAATTTGTATAAAGTTACAGAAAAGAAAACAACAACAAAATAACTTGAAATGTACGTCATTGGAAATAAAACATGCATTCGTCCTATCTGTTATAATTTTTTATTGGTATAAATAGAAAGAATAAAAGATTAATAACATTTTTAATTAGGAACGATTTTTAATTTATTAAACCACTGTGTAATACACAAAATGGTATAAGCCATCAAATCTTAACTTTAAAAAAACTTGGCTGGGAATAGGACTGAATTTCTGAAAGAAATGCCTTGTTTGTCAGTTTCTTTTTTTTTTTTTCTTTTTTTTTTTTTTTTTCTAAATAACTGACCCACAAGTCATTCCTCTCATTTACTCCACTATTTTCCACAAACTCTTCTCATGACCACACCCTCGATGTATGACCCTTGTTGCACCCCAATTTTTTCCTACTCTCTCCCCACTGGTCCAAAATTCCCTTATTTAATCTTTCTACTCCCACCCTTTCCCTTTTTCTCTTATATACACAGCGAAATTATTCTTTTTTAAATCTACATCATGGTAACTTAACACATACCATTGGGCTCTCTTTACCCCGTAAAAATTACTGGTTTGCTAATTACTGTGATCTTTTATTTTTGCCAACTTGTAGTTGAAATCATCTCTTAATTTATTATTTCTAAGTTCTTGTTTTAAATGTATACCTTTTCCGTTTTTATATAATTATTATTCAACTTTTCTTTACAAGTTTTTTTTAGATATTTATTTTATTTTAGTATGTTATTTTATTATTTGTTTTTCCTGTTTGTAAATGTTATAGCTGAAGAAGGCTGCCAAAACAGGTTCTTCCAGAAATCTGTGTTTTTCTTTAGCCGAATCCGAAATATCAATTCCTTTGGAATAATAATTAACTTTGTTAAAGGATTATAATTAACTGACAATTTCTTTTTTCAAGACTGAATTTTTTCCTAACGTTTCCTTACTATATTTCTTATCTACTCAGATCTGTTGAGCAGTCTTATTTTGTAGAGAAACTCAACATTTTTGTGAATCTCTTTAATAAGTTATACTTTATTTTGCCAATTCTCAAATAATAAAACCAACTCCGATCTCCTTACAAAAATTTAAAAGAATAAAACCATCTATGAAGAGAAAATATTTATGAGAAGAAAAAAATATTAGTCTTCTTTTTTTTTTTTTTTTTTTAATAAATATTTAATTATTTTTTTCAAAACTCTAAAAAACATCATTTAATTTGTGGTAGGCCTCATTACAAGACAAGAAGCTGAAAGTCTGCTGTCTAACCAGCCAACAGGTAGCTTTCTTGTCCGTGTGTCTGAAAGAATTTGGGGTTATGCAATCAGTTACAAGGACACAGATCGATGCAAGCACTACCTCATTGATGCAAGCAATGGAACGTACCAATTCCTAGGAAACAATCAGAGGACACATAGCACCTTAGGTAATAATAATTCGCGTATTATTAATAGTTAATTTATTTCCTTTCCAATTTTTGTTGCTAAATTAGAAAAAGAAAAATGATTTCTATTTGAAAGAAAAAATGTCACCAAGATATATGAGCATAAGAATGAGTCATGGCGTTGAAGGAATGAAAAGAAATATAGAGTACAGAAGGAAGAAAATAATATGTTAAATTTTTTATACAACTTCATGTGGGTGGTGGCCTTTCTTTGGAAAAAAGAAAAGGCACCAGTCCTATCATGGCTAGAAAAGATCGGTAACCTATAGATAACCCATTCTAAAATTCTGGCATGAATAAAATTCCTGTTAATTATAAATGGACCTTAAAATTTAAATGAATTTTGATATCCATGTGCCAAAGGCTGTGCGTTCGATTCCCACTATGGAGTGGTGGCTTTTCTTTAGAAAAAAGAAAAGGCATCAGCCCTATCCTGGCTAGAAAAGGGTAGTAACCTTTAAATAACCCATCCCAAAATTCTTAGTTAATTATAATGGACGTTAAAATTTAAATACAAATAAATAATACCCATTTAATATTGACAACGAAGTTTAGGACAGTTATAATAACACATATACCCAGCGAGAATGAAACCTCTCTATTTCTCCACCACATGCCATAAAAGTAACCACTCACTCTCTCTCTTTGTATGTTTGTATAAATTATTTCGAGGCTAGTGGTTCGTAAAATAGTAACCTTTGATTTTTATATACATTTCATCATTTATTAGAGATATCAATTTTTTTTTTTTTTGTATTATAAGGAATTTTCATTTCAATAAAATGAAAAATGATAAAGAAAAAATTTGATCCTTGATAGGATTTATTTAAATTTGCTGAATATTTTTGATTTCTAAAAATCAAATGAGTAAATAATAAGAATTTCCCTAAATTTATTCTAATGTTACAGGTGACCTTATAAAATACCACGGGCTAAAGCCCATCACTGCAGACGGAGGAGAATTGCTTGGAAATCCATGCCACAGGGTAAAGCCTTTGCCACCAGCGTTTCAGCCCGTCTCGATTAGGGCAAGATGATCCATTAATCTTCATCAACATTCATAATCCTCATGCCATTAACTTTCAAATATTTGGAGCTTTAAAACGAGCCCATTTATTATAGTCTTATTTTAAAGACATATTCAATGTAGTCGTCTTTCAGATTGAATGAGTATTTAATACGTTGATTGCAAAGGAAATAGAAAAATAAAGTATTTCATAAGCATTATTTAAGGATTTATAGCAAAATATGAATTTTTATACATGAAAACTGTATTCAAAATATCTTAATATTTTAATCAATAATGAATTTAAAAATGAATCAGTTAGTTATAACAAAGTATTAAATTAGAATGGTATTGCTGCGGGGATCATTAATTCAAATTGCCATAATTTTTGTAGTATTATATACTTTTATTAATAGATAAAGGAACTGCTTTTGTATGTATATTTTAAGTCTTAGTTTCAAATGCCTTTTAAAAGGGATGCTATTTATAAGGGGCTGAACGCTTTAGTCATTACATTAAAAACACATTTTTTTATTTAGATTTTATCAGACATTCTTGCTTTGACAATACATGAATTTTCTTGTTTGTTTTTAATATAGAATGGCATGGAATAACAATTTTTTTTTCAAAGAAATAATGTTGTATTGGATCAATTTTATCTTTTTAGAAAGTAAAGTCTAGAGTTGAATATCTTAGTGCTTTATTAATACAGACTGCTTTCTCTTACAATTTTTCAGCAACCAGATTTATGTTAATTTTTTTTACTGAAATGATGTAAGTTTTAAGAACAAATGTGTAATTTCAAGATAAAATAAATATTTTACACATTTGTAACTACTATTATTTTTCTCTACTATCTTGAGTAAATTTGCTTTTTATATCATTGTACTGATAAGCTTTTACCTTGACTCATCTTAACTAGTATTTAATGGATTTTGAGGTAATGTATATAGTCCTAAATTCTTTTTAGTTTGCCTGATTAGGGAAGAAATGCTTTAATGTTATTGTAGTTATTTATTGTCAGTAAAGTATGTAATAAGCTTCAAATATAATTCAATGAATATTTTAAGTGAATTTTGAGTTACTAAGTAAGTGATTATGTAAATAGACCTCTTAAAATTAGACTTAGTTTAAAAATTTTGTATTGTTGAAAAATAAATTGTTTAAGTTTACTGAGTGCGTATTTCATTTATTTATTTGGCTTTCCCCTCGAGACAGACCGAAGAACGAGGAGAGACTGTGGATTTTGGCGAGGACACGTACCGTAGCTGTAGTACATTTAAGTACCTGGGGGGAGTAGTAACGGAGAACAATAACCTGGAAGCGGAGGTTAAGGGCAGAATGGTGGCGGGAAATAGATGCTTCTACGCCTTACAAAAAGCTCTCCGATACAAAAGTCTCTCCAGGAAAGCAAAGATTTTATTATACAAAACTGTGATTAGACCAGTTGTTGTGTACGGCAGCGAAACGTGGACTCTGACCAAAGAAATGAGGAGAGGTCTGTTGGTCTGGGAAAGGAGAGTCCTCAGGAAGATTTTTGGAGCCGTAAGAGAGCAGCACAGGTGGAGGATCAGAAGCAATGCCGAACTTACAGAAATGTATGGCGAGCCTGACATCCTCTATGTCATAAAGAAAGGTAGGCTACGGTGGTTAGGGCACGTTGAAAGGATGGAACCCTGTAGGCTACCTAAATTGATGCTGAATGGTGCACCTGGGGGAAAAAGAAAGAGAGGCCGACCAAGACGGAGGTGGCTTGATGACCTGGAGGAGGACTTGCGGACGCTAGGGATCCGAAATTGGAGGAACCTAGCAGCAAACCGCGTGGAGTGGAGCAGGATGGTGGCAGAGGCCCAGGTCCTACAAGGACTGTAGCGCCCAACAGTGAGTGTGAGTGATTTGGCTTTCCAAAGTAGGCAATTTGCCATGATCGCGATTACCTGGGGAATGATCACACAAAGGGAAATAATATATTATTTATAATGAATATTGTGAAAAAATGTAATATTGTTTATCTTCCCATTTGTTTTATGGATTAAAGAAAAGGCATCAGCCCTGTCCTGGCTGGAAAAGGGTGGTAACCTATAGATAACCCGTCCAAAAATTTCTAGTTGATAATAATGGACGTTAAAATTTAAATAATAAATGTTTTATGGGCAGATATGCTTGTATTGAGCTTAGGAAAATATCTAATAATATTCAAGCAGCCTTAAGGGCTCAGAATTCTTCTTCTTGTACCTCACGATTGATTTCTTGTCATAAATTCCAAAATATCCTTCAGCAATTGGCAAGATGGAATTGATTGGGTGCCAGAGAATGGAAGAATCGATAGAAGCGAAGGGTATGAGGACAGATTAGGAGACCATTGAACTATTCATGATATTGTCGTTACAAATGTAAAGTATCGAATGTGAAAATCACCACTTTTCAGAGTGGAAAAGCATTTATTCATAACTTTTTTTTGGACAGTCAAATATTCGGCAGATTTGACCTTTTGATAGTGGAATAATTTTCTCTTTAATAGAGTGAAGTCAGATTCAAGAATTTGCCGTACATTAGTCCAGCAGAAATTAGTAAAGATTGAAAATGAAAGATGCATTTTTTCACAATCGATACTTTGCATTTGTATCGACGATATATCAAAAAGGTTCATCAGATCATAGATAAATTCCTGGGAGGGCAAAGAGTGAATCCCAAACTAAACTAAATCCAGAGAGAGGATCGGCAGAGGTATTTAATAAATATTATAAGAACATGATGTATAATTTAAGCTTTTTGCATGTTTTCACCCTGCTCCATGCAGGGAGGAAAACCCATTTATGACGTCGTCTCAATGTTGCCCTCTGGAAGTGCGGATGAGACCTTTCAACATTTCATAACCCATAAGTAAAAAAACAAACAAATCAATTTTGATGAAATTTGGCCAAAAAAGTACTTTTTCTAATATAAAAGGGGTAGTTCATAAACTAGGAGAATCCATCCATAGAAACAATATTTGTTTGGTAAAATTCACACAGAACAAATTGCAGTGCTTAAGGTTTTCCATTAATAGGCTTCGACTTTGTGTAAGTATTTTGATGTCTGAAATTGAATAAAATTACTTCTAATGAAAAGCAGAAACATTTAAAATTTAGATTTTGGGCATCCCAAAAGAATGGATTCAGTTGAAATTATTTGCACATGTTTAAAATTTATTCGGACTGAAATTTATACATTTTGGTTATATTTAGAGCTGAGGAAGTGTTATAACAAAAACAATAAAAATCATCAGGCGGGAAGTTTAGGATTTCTGTAAATGTAAATACCTACTTAACAGTTGTGGAATCATAGTAAGTGGAAGGTAATAATTGGATACTATACGAAATATTCTATAAAATAGGTTCAGGTATTAATTTGCAATACCTTCGTTTTATCTATTGAAGGCAACATATTAAGAATGTATAAATTTATTTATTGTATTGTGAGAACAATAGACACAGTTCCTGTGAGTCAGACTTTTTTTATTAAACCTACATTCAAAAGGTCAATAATTAATATAATAGAAATATATTAATTCCATAATTTTATTAAAACTGTAGTATCCTGACCCGGCTGGTGCTGGTAACAGATTTGCCTTGTGGGCTATTTTTAGCACTTTCCTCCGAAGGAAAGTAGCTATTGAGGTTGGACTCATGACGGAATTTTTGAAAAATTTCTTCAAATCTTTATCGATCCTATCTAGTAGACACCGAAAATGACCCCCGTTAAAATTTATATATATCTATATATATATATATATATATGCATATATATATATGTGTCTGTTAACACGATAGCGGCCAGAGTTTTTGTTTTTTCGTCACGAAACTTGGTATATAGCATTCAATTAGCAAACGATTGAACGAGTTCGTTAACCACTAAAGTCAGTCCACCGGAAGGGGGGGTTTACCCCGAACCCAAAACACTTATTTGACTATGTCAGCCGTAATATTTGTTATATTTCAACGAAACTTGGTATTCGTAGTGGTAATATAGAGAGAAAAGTGAGATATAAAAATGAACTAAATCGGTTCGTTAGAAGGGGGGGTTTACTCCGGACCCACAATACCAATTCGCCACTACCAGCCGTGATTTTTGGTATATTTCGACGAAACTCGGTATTCGTAGTGCTAATCCACAGTTAAATATGTGTTGTAAAAATAAACTAAATCGGTTCATTAGAAGGGGGGGTTTACTCCGGACCCAAATTCCTAATATACTCATACCGGTCGTAATTTCTGCTGTATTGTAACGAAACGCGGTATACGTCGTGGGTAACTCATGAGAAAGAAGTGTTGTAAAAATGAGCTGAATCGGTCAATCGGAAAGCGGGGGTTTAATTTGTAATATATTTGAAAAGAAAAGCCGGCAGACGTAGGTTCACAAAGCCGCCGCAAGGAGCGCTTTCTACCACTAGAGTGACTGTATCCTGTTCCTGCGTTAGATCATAATATGAGGATTTTTGTATTTATTACGTAGTTGATCAGTTACTCATTACAAAATGAGAACTATTCACGTTTTTATTTTATTTATGTAGGATATTTTAAGCAAATTGTTCTGGAAAGCAGTCTACACTACCCAAATTCTGAGGAAAGTGCTTAGTTATGCAGCTCCTGCGTGACGGACTTTTTTCTTTTTTTGCGGTGCTGCTGCATCTATAGCCCTGCTGCAAAGAAAATAACAAGGTAGTGGGAGCACTGCATTCAGCTCACGTCTGGGAAGGCCTAGCTCCCCTCCAGCCACGCTCCTTCTTGTTCTTTTGTTTGCGGGCGGACTATAGGCCATTAGCACCGGGCTATCTATAGGTTGCCACGCTTATAAAATATCCATGGTGCAGCAGAGAATTTTTCGAAAGGGCTCTGAAATGAAAAACTCAACCCACTGCAGGTGGCTCAAGCCCTGGGCCATCAGGAGCTTATAACTAAAATTACATTATTGGTCTAATTTACGAGAAAAAAAAATTAATAATAGCCCACAAGGGATTTCCCCATGGTCATCTGGCTAAAGCCTTAATTATACTATAGAACTATATAAATAGGGAGCCAATATCCTTCGGTGTTATTAATTACTGACATTTTGAAAGCATTTAAGATCAGATTGAGATACTGGCTTAATTTGACGAGAAGATCAAAATCTGATCGTGAATGTCTGAGGTCTTGTCAGTGCAATATACCATCTAAATGGTTATCTTAGATGACTCTACAGGCTCCCTTTGCTTAGAGGAATAAGAAAACCTCCTTTGAGAGCGTCAAGTGCACAAGGCTGTTTTATTTTGGAGGTACGACCTACAGACTTCACTCCTAATGTAGAGCGAGGTGTATAAGGGGACAGGTCATAAAATACCCACGGGGGCAGCAAGGACTGAAGGATGAACCTACCCCAACAGTAGCAGAACAAAACCAGGGCCTCCGAGAGGAGCTACAGGCCCCTCCTCCATTAACATTACCAAAAACTATTTAAAATTAACATTTTTCTGAAAACTAAATAAATTTGTAATTGAACAGAGTAGAAAATTTACGTATTGTCTGAGGCTCTCCCTGGGGCTACATATGTTTGGACTGACAATATTTAAAAGCTAGTTCATATATTAGAAATAGAGAATTTAGAAAGTTATCTATTGGTTGTTCACAATAATAATTATGTGACATACGTTTTTTATTTCAAATTATAATGCGAGTAAAAAAATGATGCCAGGCCCCCCTGGCAATTGGCCTGGTGACCAATTGTCCACCATGCCCCCTTAGCAGAGGCTCTGAACAAAACTACACCATTTTTAAATTTTTCTTTGTACTAATACTACAATTGTAGTTCTATTATTTTATCCACAGGTGCATTAGAGACCTACACATTAAGACAAAGAACAGCCTCATAACCAGATAATGTACACTCAGAAAAATACTCTACTAGTATGTATATTGCTATTAGACAAAGATATCGTTAATTTGTAATAAACTTATCATTAATTTGTAATAAAATGATATCAATAATTTGTAATAAACTTTAGTCATTCCAAATACTCATTTTATCATTATAAAACATTATTACTAACATACATAAAAAGCATAACTGATAAGGAAATCGGCCACCAAGATGCGTAAGAGAATGAAAAAAACATTTCGTATTAAAATTAAAAACATTTCTAAATCTGAACAAACAATTTTTTGAAACATATATATATTGGACATAAAAGTGGGTAAATAAGTTAATTAGACATATAAATATTATTCTTAAATACGATAAGTAGATCTATTCTGATTCTGACATTTAGCCCCTCCCTCATAATAATGATTTTGGTAAATAAGGCGAATCCCTGATGGTATTTGGAGTTCATTTTTTATAGTCTGTCCAATAGCCATAATAGAATCTCTGTTTGAGTCAGAAGCATTGGCTGTCCACAAACTAATTTTATCAGTTCTTTGCCTGACATTGACAGTAAGACCGCAAATGTCTTCATTATTCCCTTCAAAATTTTCACCTATCATCAAGAGCAATAATTCCAACCAATAATCATCCAACTTACTCAGGCCAGAATGTTTCTTTTCTATGCATAATAGCCACTTACCGCCGCATCTGTTTGCAGCATCTTCCCACATAGGTCGGATTCCTTTTTTGAACAAATAGTAATCATTTCCAAATTTTAATTCGCTAGGGGCCTTGAGATGATTGAAAAGTGACCAAAAATCTTCGGCCGTTGAGAAACTGTATACTTCGGACAAATTATCAGCCCAGACCTTGGATTTTTCGTTCTTCAAGTACCACCAAGTCCACGTGTTCTGTAAAGGATGTTTCCAAACTACTTCATCAGATTTGTCGCAAGGAAGTCCCTCGTCGCGAAGTGTTTCCGGTGGAGTTATTACTGACAAAGCCATTGTATTCCAGATCAAAACAAAGTACTAACGGGATAATCTTCCTGGTTTGGCAACACTGTATCAGCCCCGATTTCACTTCAATAAGCCTTTACAAAGAAAAAATACGGGGCCACACGCTGAACACAATATAAAAAAACAGTTGAAGCCTTAAAATCACAGCTGTTAACTGCGATTTCACATTAATATGTTAGTTTTCCTTTAATGAATAATCTATATACAGTGGGTCAAAAATTATTCATACACTTAATTTATTGGCCATAAATATTAATATTAAATTTGTTAACACAAAATATCAACAGATAGTTATAACAGACAGCATTTTACACTAATTTTATAAAGCGCAGAAATATACTCTACACATGTAATAAAATTCTAACGGATCGGTGTCTGTACACGAAAGATGTATATCCTAGGTATGGAATACTAACAATCTAGAACTTGGTATAGTTTTTGCCAACTAAAATGCTATTACGCCCAAAATAAAATATTTTTTATGAACTAAGTGTATTTAATTTATTTGTAAGAGGGTTATGACACATTTTTACCGATCAAATCAAAATTTAGGGGGGGGGGGATTGTGCGGTGTGCGCAACTATCATAGTGATATACGCCAAATTCCGAGATGAAAAATATCATAAGTCGTTGAATTCAGCAACTTATTCCTATCCTTTTGTTCCATAAGAAAAAATGTTGATACAGAGAAAAAAAAAGTTGTCATAAATAAATTATTATTTAAACAATTTGTTTAGATATTTATTGTGCATGTAAAATTGCCATACATTTTCCCCTTATAACATTTATTTATTTCTATCTACGATAGTTTCAAAACTAGAATATTTCAGGTGTAAGGGGTCTCCCCGTGGTCTAGTGGCTTAGATTCTCAAGCGGGAGGTGGTGGATTCAATTCCCACCGGCGGAAGCAATTTTCTCATCCCACGGCTCGTTGAGAAAATTCCTCGCTGCCCCTTGGATGTAGGCGCTAATGGCCCAGATGTCGATGCGCCGAAAAAAAAAATCAGGTGTAATTTGGAAGCGTGGTTTCACCCCTTAAACATGCGATTGGGCCGATATAATCAAATAGGTATCGATTATTTTCACGTGTTTAGTAAATATACAAAATTTCATTAAAATCGGCTCCGGACACTTGGCGATGTTCCATCGTCAGTTCCTTAGATTTGCGATCCATTTCACTAGAATTATATCATTAAATTTCGACTTAAAATATTGATTTAACCCTCGGTCGGTAGCAACTGTGCAAAAAAAGCACACTTCAAGTTTTTTTGGTGGGAACCCTCCTTAAACAATAAAAGGGTTGTTCCCCACCATAGTACCTGTCTATCTGCGAAAGGTCTGTCAAACTGCCTACAGTAGTTCACCCCACGCCCTCGCTGGGAGCGGATATTGTTCTTGTGTGCCAAATTTGTACATTGCGACCTAACTCGTCCCAATTTTGAAGGTCGGCATTTTTAATTTTTTAGCCTTGCGCCTTTCTCTAATTGTTATGTATGTCAAGTTATATGAGCGATTTTTTAGATTTTGAAGTAATGAGCGTGTTTCAGGAGATGTGCATAATTTGCACATTGCGACAGAACCCGTGAATTAGAAAACTTATGTTTCATTATCTATTTTTTCCTCTAGTTTGTCTACAAAATGGAGAAACAGTGGTTTGATTTAGGAAAATAAAAGGATTTGGACGAGATAAAAAAACTTTTGGGAGCTGAAGATGATGATCCTGCACAAACTGAAGATTTAGGAGAAGAGAGTGACGTAGCTTGAGAAGATGGACTTGAGGAGAAATTGGATGATACATCGACTGAACTGATGCAAGTGGAGACAAAGAATCCAGAAAAAGCATGGTATTCCTGCCAGTCTTCAAGTCCGTCTCTGCCGATATAACCCTAATTTGGCGAAACCTGCTTCTGACGAACAAGTAAAGGATGGACCACCCTCTAAGAGGATTAGATGCGAACCCTGCACATCTGATACAGGTCTTAGAAGACTAACAACATCGAGATGTGTGCGTTATTCCAAAGCAATTTGCACCAAACACTCTAAAACGATCTGCGAAGAGTGCCAAATAGCAATAACCCAAACTTCTTCTGAGGACCTTCAAATAAATGATTCAGAGGAAGAGTGGGATGCAAATGAAGAGATAAAGTGTTTTTTTATTATTTAATTAGAACGTTAAGATCACAATTTACTTTGTATTCAAATGAAAATATGGTAATGGGTCATAAAAAGTGTTTTTTACAATTATTGTGTTTTGGCTATTAAAAAACTATTTTTAATTTAATTTTTATCCTTTAGTATAGATCTCTATGAGTGTGGGGGTGAAGCAGAGTCACAAAGATTTGAGAAGGATGGGAGCTATTGCATTTTGAATTTGTGTGTATATTTCGCACATTGCGACCGAACGAAGGTACAAAAAGGTTGCGACCGACGGAGGGTTAAGGTATTCGATTTCCTGATTTATTTATAAGATTAATTAAATTAATCAAAACTTGGATTTATATTTACTCCCCCAAACCGCTCGCAGTCATTTATTTCCAATTAGTCCATGACAACCAACTGACTTCCTCTCTTCTCTACGATAAACGGCGATACCGCGAAGAAAAGAACCAGGTAGTTACACACGCGCTGCCTCCAGACCATGTGAGGGAAGGCCTACCTACCCTCCTGGTTCTTTTATTTATGTTCGAACTATATTCACGTTTAAATTTATTCATTTTTAATGGTAACATCCCTTTTCAATAGACATGAAATATTTTAAATAGGAAGCAAAAGTACAATTAATTAATCTCAGGCCCGGCTGCAAAATGAGCACAAGGCAGGTTTAGCAGAGAGGGCGCATATTGAAGACAGCACAGATACAGCCCACCGCTAATTTTTGGAAGATTATCACCTTAAATATAACATAAATACGTTTTTATTGTACTTATTTTGCTCATAACTCCCATCGAAAGTATTCACGCTAGAGATTGCTCCAAGGCGTCAAATGATTAGCAATGAATTTTCCTATAATTTCTATCATTTATAAATAACTACTGAACTTACGTTGTGTAAATAAACAATACTGGGGCGTAAAGACTCAAGGAAGAGTTGATCGTCCTCAAAAGACGAATCTAATCTAACTACTAGTTTTTGTAACACTGTTTCGTAAGTCCTCTCTCTGTTAAGTTCCCTAGAATATTCTGAGTCATGGAATGTTTACATGTTTTGGGCAAAATTATCCCGTGTTGAATACCAGTAATGTCTGCCTTCTCCCCTCACCTTATCCAGTGTGTTGCCACTGTTTGTTAAAATTTACTTATTGTACAGATTGTAAAAATCAATAAAAGAGAAAATTCATTAAAATAAGATAAGACCAGAATACCAGTGATACCGATAATATGGGGATAAAACTAAAGAATATTGCGCATCATTGTGAAAATCAGTAGAAATTAAATTCACCTTTTCCCAAGAAATTAAAACGAAATTAGAAGTGCTCTGGTTCAACACTCCCCTGAGCTAAATTGTAAAACTCATTGAACATTTCTTGATTAAGAAATTCATTACTGCTTCTTGCATTGGTCTTCCCCTTCTTTAATTTTCAGAGTGTTTCCTCCCTCACTCCACAGGGGATCTATTTTACCAGCTATATATTCAACCTTTTTAATGATAGGTCACAGTATTTCTAAGGGTGCGTTTTCACCTGATAGTTATTACAGGATATTTATATCAGAGAGAAATTCTAACTAATGTAAATCATGATCAATTACTGTCTGATATATATATTTCTATCAAGAGCTATAAGTGTCGACACTTCTATACCGTCAGGTGAAAGCACTGATTCTAAAGAGAAGAATAAATGTCAGAGATAAATATCTTGGCTACTAGCTGTATTGTCGACACTTCTATACCAACTGATGTAAACATTGATTATTTGCTAGTTGCAACAGTTCGTCTACTTTTCTCTTCCAATATGGGGATAAAAAATACTTGTTAAAAGTTGAAGTTATAGAGAACTTATCAATATGTACCAAAGTAAACCGGAGCCGTGCGACGTTAAGCGTATTACTTATAAAGATAAAATAAAAAAAAACATCATGCTTTAACGGAAATGGCCAAAGCATTCAGTACAACTACCGAAGAAAGTAAAAAAAAAGTACAACTAAAGAAACGAAGAATATCAAGTGTACAGTTTCAAAACATAGTTCATATTAATAAAATAGTATTTCATCAAGTAAATACCTACTCACCAGAAGCTAAAAATCTTAAAGCTGGAGCTAGTCATTCTGTTACACTAATAGCCTTTCTGAATTATAAGCTTTGATATAAGAAGACCTATTTTACAAGCAAGCTTTTCGAAATCTGCTCATTTCATTCTTAAGAAATTCGAGAACTACATTGGATCCCCAATACTGAGCTCAGACATTAATTGACTGAAGAAACCTAATTCTTTCCTTCTCAAAATCCATTCTCGAACCCATGCAGAACGGTTTTTTTTTTAATATCCTACATTTTTATAATAATTACACAGGCCGAGATTTTGCTTTTCGATACTTCCTTCATTGCAAGCAGAATGGGCTACACAGTACATATATGTATGAGTGTAAACAGGCCGTACATTCATCGCAAATTTCAAGAAATCCAGAACTGTCGTATACATATCCATGATATAAATGTCTAGCTATTTCTCTCAGTATGTAAACTTGCAAGAGAATATCTATCCGACATATATATCCTGCGAGAAGTCTCAGGTGTAAATTTACCCTAAGAGATTAACAACATAGGCTTTAAATAAAAACAAAATATTGCGTAGAACCAGTATGAATGCTTGAGTAATTTGAAACAAAACATGAGGGGACAACTAGTGAGTGGATATAGACATTTGCAACAGAGGGGGTAGAAAACATAGCCTAGCCTTAAATTCACTCAGTCTTAACGAATGATATTTTTAACCATCAAGTTCATCATCAGGGTGTACACATTTTCTTTATACACATGTCTATGATGGTTTATCAGCTAGTGTAAAATAAATGACATTGAATAATTAAGACATGCCAAGATTAATAGTTTAATCTATTAAAAAAACTCATAAAAAAGGTTCATGAATAAATTGACAAACAGTATTTTTTTGTTTTTTAATTTACAATTTTACAAAAGTTTTTTTTTTTCATTTTTAAGAATAACATTATCGGGAGGATATAGAAACTTGCCAGACTCTGATAGTGTTATCTGAATAACCAGCAAACAATGTCTGCCCATCAGTAGACCAGGCGAGGGACAAACACTGTGGAGGTTCAGCTTTGGGTGCTTGTGAAACTACTTCAGGCTTCAACTCTTCAACCATTTCTTTGCTCTCAAGGTCCTGCACATAATCAAATATTACAACCTTCATGGAAAAAAAATAAAAATCAAATAAATTTATTTTACCGATGAGTAAAAAACTTACCCAGATTTTAATGGAAGGCCCGAATGCAGCACAAAGCCAGTACCTATTGGGACTGAAGCACAAGGCGGTTATGATATCATTGTGGTCGAGAGTATGGAGGTGCTTTCCATCATTAAGGTCCCACAACATGGCCTTGCAGTCCTGAAAATGATTTAAGTAGTAAATAGAAGAAATAAAAAAAGAAAGAAAACAGATATATCTATAATGAGAGTCACAGTGCTTTCACTATTCTGTTCATAGACTTAAAACAATATGAGATAGCAAGTTCTCTAAATTAAAACTAAGAAATATCAACTTACAGTCCGACCGCAAACAAAAGAACCAGAAGTGGCTTGGGAGGCCACTCTCCCGGAAGGGGAGCTAGGCATTCCCCCAGATGGGCTGGTTAGGGCGTGCAAACTAACTGGTTCTTTTCTTTGCGGTACACCTATAACTAATTATTCAAATCCAAGAAACCATAATGTTTACATTTTTGGTGAGAGTTTTTCATGTAGTTCATTTATTGATAAACAAATATACTCTTTCAGGACTTAAAAATATTCATTCCACCTCTTAAAAGAAACATAAAATATAGTTACAAAAAAAAGAAAAAGAAAAAAAAGTCCGTCACGCAGGAGCTGCATAACTAAGCACTTTCCTCAGAATTTGGGTAGTGTAGACTGCTTTCCAGAACAATTTGCTTAAAATATCCTACATAAATAAACTAAAAACGTGAATAGTTCTCATTTTGTAATGAGTAACTGATCAATTATTAATTTGCATCCAGAGTTATGTTTACACATGGTACCTACTACACTACGTAATAAATACAAAAATCCTCATATTATCGTATTTTGATCTAACGCAGGAACAGGATACAGTTACTCTAGTGGTAGAAAGCGCTCCTTGTGGCGGCTTTGTGAACCTACGTCTGCCGGCTTTTCTATTCAAATATATTACAAATTAAACCACCGCTTTCCGATTGAACGATTCAGCTCATTTTTACAACACTTCTTTCTCATGAGTTACCCACGACGTATACAGCGTTTCGTTACAATACAGCAGAAATTACGACCGGTATGAGTATATTAGGAATTTGGGTCCGGAGTAAACCCCCCTTCTAATGAACCGATTTAGTTTCTTTATACAACACATATTTACCTGTAGATTACCACTACGAATACCGAGTTTCGTCGAAATATACCAAAAATCACGGCTGGTAGTGGCGAATTGGTATTGTGGGTCCGGAGTAAACCCCCCCTCCTAATGAACCGATTTCGTTTATTTTTACAACACATATTTACCTGTGGATTAGCACTACGAATACCGAGTTTCGTCGAAATATACCAAAAATCACGGCTGGTAGTGGCGAATTGGTATTGTGGGTCCGGAGTAAACCCCCCCTTCTAATGAACCGATTTAGTTCATTTTTATATCTCACTTTTCTCTCAGTATTAACACTACGAATACCAAGTTTCGTTGAAATATAACAAATATTACGGCTGACATAGTCAAATAAGTGTTTTGGGTTCTGGGTAAACCCCCCCTTCCGGTGGACCGACTTTGGTGGTTAACGAACTCGTTCAATCGTTTGCTAATTGAATGCTATATACCAAGTTTCGTGACGAAAAAACAAAAACTCTGGCCGCTATCGTGTTAACAGACACATATATATATATGCATATATATATATATATATATATATATATAGATATATATAAATTTTAACGGGGGTCATTTTCGGTGTCTACTAGGTAGGATCGATAAAGATTTGAAGAAATTTTTCAAAAATTCCGTCATGAGTCCAACCTCAATAGCTACTTTCCTTCGGAGGAAAGTGCTAAAAGGAGAGTAAAAGTACAATTCTTTCTAGATTGGAATCAAAGACAGAATTTTATGATAATTATTAGAAAATATTATTTTTTATAATAATTAATTTAGTAAATATGACATGTTCTGTAATGATTAAAAAAAATATCTTATCACACTTCAATAAAAAGAAAAAAGAAATGAAGTAAGGCTTGGCTTACCTTGCCACCTGAGGCACAGAGTGATCCATCAGGAGAAACGGTGACTGTATTCAAATAACCAGTGTGCTTATTGTGGTTGATTTTCAATTTACAATTTGCTAAATTCCAAACCTGTAACATAAGACAAAATTAAAAAACAAAATCAATTTTTCAAATGATTGAAAAACTTAAGAATTGCTTTGGTGAACCGAATAAAATAAACATGGTATTGTGATAGTGATATGGTGAATAAGAATTTCATTTATGATTAAAAACTTAATATTAAGGAAATGCATCTTACCTTAACAATCTTATCCCAGCCACAGGAAACAATAATGGGATTTTGATGATTAGGAGAAAACCTAACACAGGAGACCCAATCATTATGGATATCTTCCTGTAAAAATGATTCATATTAATAAACATAATCACACCAAATTTGTATTATTTCTATAATTTTCTTGGTTCATTATTTAATACTACGTAGTAGAACAATTAATAAAATATCGTAAATGACACATTCATAATTTTCATTTATCTCTAACACCATTTCATATATTTCTAATAGGTGGTTTACAGCTGTAAATGTTTAAACTTTTTTCTTAGATTAACGTCCTCTTTAATCTTAAGATCAAATCTAATTAACCATTAATTTATTAATGAATATTTATGGTTCATAGTTTTTGTCTAATGAGATTATAGTCAATCTTCTTCTTATCTCTTTAAGCTCGAACATATCTCTTTTTTTAAATATACGTGATACTGATTATTATTCTGGAACAAGTCTAAGAGATAAGAGAGAAATAACGAGAGATGAACAATAAATTTACTGAGCCTGAGACTTTCTATCAACATTATGTTAGCTGTTACATTGTTTATTCATATCCCTGATGGAGGTGGGTGCTGACTTTCAGCAGAAACAGCTGATTATGGGCATCTTAGTTCTATGAACGTTTTAACAAGAAACCGGTCAATAGTTTCTTGACCTGTTCTTTTTATCTTTAAGAACATGATCTCATGGATTACATGATAAAGATTAAAAGCTTCATGGCATAACTTTTGAAAAATGTAGAACATTTTGGTCCATAGCGAACAAAATTCCATGAACTTTTATTTTTCTTATAAATTACCTAGTATTTTTCTTATAAACAACCTAAAATCGAACAAGAGATAACATAATGAGTTATACATTTATATTAATGAGACTGACTACATGAAGATGGCAAAATGGGTGTGTTATTTTCAACACACATTATTAGAATTTATATTTTATAGAAAGTCACTTTTTGTAATCCATACAGTTTGAGTTTGGATAATTTTTTAAATAAAATAGTAAATTTAATTGATGTACAAATTTCATTTTCTTTTGATGAAAAAAATATGTATTAATACTGATTAATTTTTGGACAAGGACATTATTTTTTCCCCCCAAATAAAATTATAATAACATTTTCTAAGTATTACACTTCTGTTTTTACTAGGAATGAAGTGAATAAAGGCTTCTCTTTAAATCAAACAAATTATTATTTCATATTACCATGTATTTTTCAAAATAATGTTTAATCCCATTTGTCTATAGACATAAATCGCCAAATATTTAAAAAAAAAAAACAAGATTATTATTAAAATGACCACTAATATCTTTAAAATATGAGAGCTCTAAAAATATTGAGGAAGAATGCCTTGAAAAAAAAAAAAAAAAAAATTATTTTCACAATAACTAGTCCTATGCTCTAGCAAAGATATCAAAGAGAATACAAATAAATGTTTAACTTAGATTTTTTAACAGATTGACAGAAAATATAATTTTACCTGAATAGTATATTTGCACTCAGCTAGAGTGTTCCATAACTTAATAGTTCTGTCTCGGCTTCCTGATACAATCTGTCTGTTGTCCACAGAGAAAGCGACACTTAAAACATCCTGAAAAAAGTAAGTATACATAAACAAATGAACTATACTACTATTTTAAAGAAATATAAGCATTGTTTAATTTAACTGCTCTAGGAACAAAAACTATGATATGAGAATGTATTATTCCTAGCATAGATAAAAATGTTAATCTTTAAACAGCTTGAAAAAATAGCATTTTTTCTACAGCATCAGATTATAAAAGCTAAATCATAACATTCATACGGAGGAAAAGATAAATATTCATCATTTGCTGTGATCGAGCATCTAATGTCTGATGATCATGGCCATTGTAATAAATTGAACAATTGATCTAATATAGTGAACTATGGCATCATTAATGATTTTGGAATATGAGCAGTAGTGCTGGTGTTAATATTCTGGGACTAATTCTCTCTAAGATAGAATTCCTTTACATTTGTTTAAGCTATGAAGATTAAGCATATATATATATATATATATATATATATATATATATATATATATATATATATATATATGTGTTTGTGTGTGTGTGTGTTGTTTATTCGGCATCTGTCTCCAGCAGTCTTGAGGTCCGGAGAGGAATCCGGCGAAATATTGCGATGATAGGAGGAGCAAGACCGCTGGAGACAGATGCCGAATAAACAACACATTTTATTCCCAGCGAAGTAGCTTAAAAAACAATATATATGAGGCGTTACAAATACGAAGGGCTAACTTAACCAAAGGTACTTTTGAGGAGAATGCGTTTGAATATGGCAGTTTCCAGCCAGCTTTTTTTTCATTCTCTGAAGCGTCTAGAATTGGAGGGCTAGAAGAAAAAAAAAATTTACCAAATGTTGAATTCGCCCTTTGTATCCGCAGGGGCACGTCTCATATATAGAGTTAGAGATGTAACATTGCAAAGAGCGAAAGTTATAGGTTGTAGCTCTAATAGAGTTGAGTTTAAATGTATAAAATGAAATAAATAAAAACCATTGTGATATTTGTTAGAAATGTGGAATGGCTAGCTCTATTATTGCTGCTAATGGGCTTAACCGAACATACAAGAATTGAGAGATCTCTGTCCTACTATATCCTTACGAACTAAAATCCAGTTTATTTTTTATTCACTAAGGCATTACACACCTCATAATAATAGCATTTGTTTAACAGCATCAGATATTGATAATGTAAAAATCATATTGTTCATTCGGAGGAAAAGATAAATAATCATCATTTGCTGTACTCATTTGTTAAAAAAGAACTGTGGACCTTTATAGTGGTTCCAGACCTAGGGCTTCCTAAAGTGAGGTGCTCACGGACACTATATTCACTTCTAACTATGGAAACGTTAGATTAATTATAAGGGGAATTCCTTTACATTTGTTGGAGATATAAAATACATTTTAAGCATTTAATATTTTATATTTAAATTTTATAGCTATTGTGTGTCAGCATACATGTGAGTATTAGTTTAAGCATTTTATTTGTTTATAATATTCTTTAGTTCATGAATATAAAACTAATTTACAGACTAGTTTAAAACTGTAACAGGGGGTCTCCAACTTTTGTGAAAGCCAATTTCATGCTCATTAAGAAGAAAACTATTTCACTTAAAAAGAAAAAGCTTTAACTTTTAGCTTAAAACTATTTGAACCTTACATGGATTACCGTAGTATCTATAAAATTACTATTTAAAACTATAAAATGTGCATCATATGTTAGGGAGGATAGTTACATTAATTTAAAAATTGAAGAAATGATGGTACCGAAGATTTTAGAATAAATATGGAATTAGGAGCCTCAAAATTTTCAAACAACGGTGGAGGAATTCAAAATTTCTAAAAATATTAGACTAAATATTTATTGTCAATGTACATAATTTAGTAAATTAAAGTGTACATAATTTAAATACAGAAGTCTGCATAAAATACTCTGAATTTGAATAAAAAGAAATAAAAATATATGTAAATAACGGATAATCAATGTGAAAAATGCTACAACAAAGGAATCAGACAGAGGATTAACATGTGGTTTCATGACAGTTGGACACACCGGATCTCCACAGGAGGGGGCAGGGGGAGGAAGGGGGCAAGGGAGGCAGATAGACTTAAGTCGTCGCACAAAAACGGAGACTATTACAAATGCAGCGGAGTCCTGAGATTATGTTACACTCCGGTAAAACTGAAATTTCATGACATGGTTTCCAAATTCATGACGTCTTCGTGACCTATTTTCAATTTCCTGACATTTTAGTGCAGTAGACACCTTGTGTAAAAACTAAATAAACAGCAGTTAAAAGATTCAAAAAAAAAAAATATATATTAGAAAATAGGTTTACATTTATCAGTTCAAAATTATCAAGAGCTTTACTGAATATGTGTGGAGTAGTCCGCTACTAAGCATAGTAAAAGTGTAGAACCAGATCTACAAGGGAAAAAACCTTATATTTTTTCTTCGCATACTTATTACATGGAAAGGGTGGATATGGTACAAAAATGTATAGTTTTGAATGGAAATGTCAATTCTCAAACAGCTCAATATCATATATCATAGCATTTGTTTTACAGCATCAGGTAATATAAAAGCTAAATCATAGTGATAGCATTCATTCGGAGGAAAAGATAAATATTCATCATTTGCTGTAGTTGTGCATATAAAGAGCTGTGAATGTTTATTCTGAAGTCACCTAGTGCCAGGTGCTTGTCGTCCTCCAAGGGTTGGAATTGGGGCTCCAAGCCATCCTTAGGCCCACCCAGCCTTTAATAAATTTATTAGTGGGTACATGCAAAGGGGGGGGGGGAATCAGACGAGCATATTACTGACCACACTATCTCCCTAGTGTGCCATCAGACACGTCTACAGTAACTGGCCCTCTATGCCTGTTACAGGACTGATTACATAAAAATTAACAATTTTAATGTAAACCGAACTCAAATAATGATGGACAAGTTTCCAGACTTATAAATAAAAGGTAGTAGAAAAACTACAGCAGAGACTATTCAGGCTCATGAATGTCACTGTTTAAATACTAAAAGAAAATAAAGTCAGGAGTTTTTGCAAATGGATAAAAGGTACTACGTATTAGCGTCAAAGCAGGTTAAAGAGGCAGGTCTCGTTCAGAGATCTGGATCATGGATAACGCATTTCTATTGGTCAATCACTATCAGAGATTTCATTGGCTATTGTGTTTATAGTAACCATCTTGTTCCCTTTGTCTTTTTAACGCAATTCATTTGTGCTTTATTTACCCACACAATTGTTTTTTTTTTGTTTGTTACGCGATTTCAGTTTTTGTGTGAGTGTATATGGCGACAACAGAATAGCAAGGATGAAAGAGACTGTTTCGAAGCAATGCTAAATTGTATATCACTCCATTATCCAGCGAAAAACCATCCTTTATCTATATTATCAACGAGTTGGATTGACTAGAGTTTTGATATAACCTTGAGCGAGCGTAAACGCATAGCAATTATGCTATTAATATAAGTGCTACGCGTTTTCGCTCGCTAAAGGTTATATCAAAACTCTATTTAACCTAAATCATTGATAATCCCGTCGCCATATTGGCAAAAACTGATTTGACTCCTTGATCCAGCTCTCTGACTCGGTTTAGATCCAATTCTCTGAGAC
This sequence comes from Gonocerus acuteangulatus, assembly GCA_946811695.1. NCBI lineage: Eukaryota > Metazoa > Arthropoda > Insecta > Hemiptera > Coreidae > Gonocerus > Gonocerus acuteangulatus. The sequence continues at coordinate 57,597,941 of OX328128.1, forward strand.
CCGACTCTTTAACCTGCTTTGACGCTAATACATAAGTACCGGATAAAAATATCAAAGAGCATTATCAACCCTTGTTTCAAGATTTTCTATCAACTGAAAAAACATAAAAGTTTAACTATTTATACATTAACTTTATGTTATTTAATAATATTTTATAGTTCACGAATGTAAAACTAATTCATGATATAGTTTATTTATTTAAATTTTAACGTCCATATATTACTGAAAAAGAAATTCAGGATGGGTTACCTATAGGTTACCATTCTTTTCTTTTTCAAAAGAAAAGCCGCCACCCCCCAGTGTGAATCGAACCCATGACCTTAGGCACAGAGTGCACACCCCTTAGCACTCATTTTGCCAGCAGACCTGGTATATTTTATACATTTTTTTTTTAAACTTATCAGTACAAACTTTGTACTACAAAGACCAGGTAAAAAAGTGAAAATTATTAGACAAAATATATTTCTACAGAGAGGACATCTTTGTAAAGGTTAAGAAATTAAAATTAAATTTCTCAATAGTACTTGGTACTCTTCTATAGTCCGACAACAAAAGAACCAGAAGGGGCACGGCCGGAGGGGAGTTAGGCATTCCCCACATGGGCTGGAGGTCGCACGTGTGCACTACCTGGTTCTATGTGGTACTGGTACACTTATAGCAAATTATTTTTTTTAATTTAAATATATCATCTCCTCTTCAAGCAAATATTGTAAACAAAACAGTTCTATTAGTTCTCAATACTTAAAGAGCTGAAATATGTTAACAAATAGGCTAAAAGTGTCAGAATTTAGTCTAGTGTTAAAGTGACCCCTACTAAGCTGAATTACCAATTCATGGGAGTTACAGTGGCGTGGAAGGAAAGTATTCTCAAAAGCTAAGCAGTACAATACACATCAAAGGAAATAATTTATTAACACAATATTTTCTCCCAACCAAGAACCAAAAAGCTGGCATTATAAGTTACCATAAAAAACAAAATTGATTCATATTTCAATTGAAGGATTGTAAATATAGAATAATTAAAAGTAAAGTACGAACCTTGGTATGATCTTCAAACCTCCTAGTGGTACGGCCAGCTGCAAGATCCCACAGACGGAGAGTTTTGTCCCACGACCCGGATAGGGCGTAATTTCCATCAGATGAAAGGACTACATCACTCACGAAATGGGAATGGCCATGCAGTCTCTTCTGTGGGATACCATAGTTAGAATCATCCCTATTCAGCTTCCAAACAATAAGAGTTTTATCTGAAAAATAAATGTCATTGTGAAGGATTTCTTTGAAATGATAGAAGATATTACACGTTTGGGATTATTCCTCTTAAAGAAGTAACTATTTCTACTAATGGTAATTCTGAGTCAGATTTTCGTGAAACTTTGTATACTTATTAATTTTAACGTAATTAAGAATAAAAAAGTAAAAAAAGCTGGCGGTAACAACTAGACCAGGGTAATAATGAGCGAGAGCTGCCCAGAGCCCGATCTTCATGAAACTTCGTATACTTATTCATTTTGACCTAATTAAGAAGAAAAAATTAAAAATCACTCGCGGTCAGGCCTAGAACAGTATTTATTAAGCACTAAAGTTGAGTGTTATACAGGTTAAAAGCTGGAGTAAACGAAGTATTTGTAAACACGCGCATGCGCGGTAATGTCAAATTGGGAGAGCCAGAATTGACCTAACTCCGATTTTCTTAAAACTTTGTATACTTATTCAATTCAACCCAATTATGAATAAAAACGTGACAAAAATATCACAAACGACTAATTGTTTTCCCCATTGTTATGATACAGCTCGTAATGTTATGATAAAACTCGTTTATAGCCTGTATATCAGTCAACTTTAATGCTTAATAAATACTGTTCTAGGCCTGACCGCGAATGATTTTTAATTTTTTCTTCTTAATTAGGTCAAAATGAATAAGTATACAAAGTTTCATGAATATCAGGCTCTGGGCAGCTCTCGATCATTATTACCCTAGACCAGTCATCTGAGTTTACAGAAAAACATTCATTGGTGACCACAATAGCATTTAAGAAGTATCACAGACATTACAGCTAGTGATTGAAACATAACAAACCACAGGAAGGAAAAATAATATAACTAACCTGAATTAAAACATTAATTTTACAAAGAACAATAGTATGTTAAGGACACAGTTAGCAATTTTAACACAGGAGTGAGAAGCCATATTAAATTGTTCTATGAATTAACCTGGCTTCCCATTGTAACCTCCCTCCACATGGGCAGATTTTTGTTAACTTATGTCCTGATTGTTATGAACAAAATACTCTCACAAGGAAATTAATTACTAAAAAGATGAAAATGTTGCCATAAGACTTGACATAGCATGCACAAATGATTGCAATATCATAAAAATGCCTCATAGCATATGTAAGTGTTACTAGCTAAGTTTTACTGAATCAGGTATATAAAAAAATGAAATCATAACAGCCAATTGGAGGAAAAGAAATGTGATCATCGTTTGCTTTAATTTTTGAGGTTGAACAAACAATCTGCAAGTCATAAATCATTAAAAGATTATTTTTCATTTAATTTTTAAATTTGTGTCAAGCTTTCTCTACTGAAAGCAGTGTAAAGGGATGTCTTTAGACCATAGCATCAAAAGCAATAAAGAAGGCTCGATAAAACTGTTGACTACTTAATGTAAACATTAAGATATTATCAACATGACAGACTTCTCTAAACAGAATATTTTTAATAGCCAAGAGTTGCGTGTCCATATTAACAATAATTTTATGATCGACTTATGCAATGCAAAATTGAAGTCACAGGATTAAAAACAAGACAACTAAAACTATGTAATTCTCAAGAGTAGCGCAAAATAAAATTATAACAATGATAGGGATGAACTATTAAGACTTGAAATACGAATTTGATGCCATAATAGAGGGATAACAGAGGTAGTAAACAAATTTCAATATATAAAAAGAAACCTTACCTCGGGAACAAGATAAAATCATGTCTGGGTATTTTGGATTAGTTGCGATTTGTGTAACCCATCCATTGTGACCACGAAGGGTGCCTCTTAATTGCAAAGTTTCAGACATTTAAATGTTTAATATAACAACACCACCCAAGATTAATTCGGATAACACCAACAGAAACGCTGGCCGTTCACGTTGAACACCACAGTGAAAAGGAAGCCAGGGGGCAGTGTTGTATCACCTAGTACACTTAAGAATTTTTTAAGGATTTTCCAAGATGATTAACCTCAAGTTAAAATCTTGTTATGTTTAAATTTTAAAGTGATTTTTTTAAATTTTAATTTTTCAATGATTCAGCCTGAGCGAGAGTAAAAATAAGTTTGGTTAACATAATGCGGTATGGTGAAAATTAGATCCATTTTAAAGACATATCATAAAAAATAACACATTTATAATTATTTAATTCTTTATCACTTGTAGACAACTAAGATTGTCCTCATAATTTGTGAAATGTAGAAATCAATAGTATGTTGTGATATAATGCTATTTTATCCAAATTCCAGTAATTAATTAGTTATCTTGACTATTTTGATCAGGACACTGTGAATTAAGTCAGTATTTTTATTGTCATAAGAGACATCAGGATCATCTGCTCAATAAATATATAACTGTAATTGTTTGATTTAGTATTCATCTGTTGGCAGAAGTGTAATGGCTGTGTGGGTTCATTAGTTCAGAGGAATCGGCCATTTTATTTCTATGTACGCTATCTTTCTGATTCATAAATAAATAGTGTTACGCGATAAAAAGGTTTTATATTGTTGTAATTGCATAGACTAGTTCTGAGTCTATTGAAATGGAAGATAAGACGACGTTAAAGGAATTGGATCAATGGATAGAACAATTAAATGAATGCAAACAACTTACTGAAAGCCAAGTCAAAACTCTTTGCGATAAGGTAACAGTGTCTGTTACTTCTATTTAGTTTATTATTGTAGTTTGCCATGTCACCTATAGGAATATGTACATGGGGTTCTTCTACATTTGCTATATATTTAGATAATTTCTAGTTTTGTTTTTATCCTATTTAAATTTAATAATGTTAATTAACATTTTTGCTCTCTTTTATTATTAGGCAAAGGAGATTTTAGCAAGGGAATCCAATGTCCAAGAAGTGAAATGCCCTGTTACAGTTTGCGGGGATGTTCATGGGCAGTTTCATGATTTAATGGAATTATTTCGAATAGGTGGCAGATCACCCGATACTAATTATTTGTTTATGGGTGATTATGTTGATCGTGGCTACTATTCAGTTGAAACCGTTACACTTCTAGTTGCACTTAAGGTAAACAATATTTTTTGTACAATGCTAAGTAAATGTTTTAATTCCCGTTTGACATCTTTCATTTTTAACTGTATAACAAAGTGCCTGCATTAATATGTCATAGCAGTATCAGAAAGTAAACATACCATTTCCTGCTTAACAATATTTTACTATCATCTTTAAAAGCTTAAATTTGCCTACAAAGTTTTATAAATTATGAGTTTCAGAATGAAAATATTATCATTCAATGGCATCAGTTTCCTTTTTTATGGTTTTGAGTTAGGCATTTAATAAATATGAGATAATGCTATAACGATATAAAGTACTTTTAAGGTTGACTGCTCCTCTTAAGATAACAATGTTTCAGTCCATGATAAGCAAGCATGACAGGTTGGGCCTTAATTGCTAAATGTTTACTTCTTGTATTGCAGGATTAGAAATTTCATTAAAGTTTCTTGATTAATCATATATTCCTTCTATACTAGTTAAACCTTTAATTGTAGTGAATTTCAAACAGAATTTTCCTTGTAAATGTTTTACATTGTTCAGCCATTCATCCTTTTTCATCGTTTCAGCCTTGAGTAATTTTAATTCTTTTTTATAGCTGTTAATAGTTCTTTTATCATTTTTTAATTGATTTATTTCTCATAGTGTTAAAGTATACTTAGTTAAAACGAAAAAACTTTGAGCATTAAATTGGTAGATCTATTTAATTACATAATTTTTTCTTATTAACTATAGCTAAGGGAATTGGCTCCTGTAAAAATAGATTTTTTTTTATTTAATTTTATTTATATATTAGTATTTATATCCACTAGTTTGCTTCTTTATCTATCCCAATTCTGTTACTTGTGATATAAAGGGAGATTAAATTCTCCTATTAAGTTTTATTACAATGCCCTTTTGAAATAAACAATATTGCTGAACTTTTAACAAGTGTCTATATTAATTTTAATAAAGCATTAAAAGTTTATTATTAAAGAAAAAAAAAAAACAATTAAATAGTGATTACTTTTAGTTTGTAATAATGATCCTACTTTCATTTGAGAAAGAATGTCAAATCTTCTCAGTCATGATTTCTCTTTTTCTATGAAAACTAAACTAGCTAATACAAAATAGCTTCTATTACTTCAGTGAATGATGATCTAAGTTTTAAATCACTAACATTGTTGCCTAAATTCTCTTATTGATTCCATTCAGTGACACCCACAATCATCTCTTACTTCAGGGAATTAAATATTTCCTTGAAAATAATCGTCCAGAACTCGTTGTTCCAATTAAAACCAATTTTACAATATATTGCAATCAAAATAATTCACTATGTTTGTGGTACACTAGAACAATTAGTGATATTCTATTTTGCCATAAATGTAATTTGTTTATCTTTCTTATGGTTTGATTGACATAAATTCATAGTGATTTGACAAGTGACTTTTCATCAATGCCAGGGGTGAACTTTAATTTAATTTTTTTCTTAGTTTATTATTACTTCATATTAAAGAGAACTGGCCTTTGGTTCCTTTGACAATAAGCAATTTATCTTTTCTAATGAAATGATTTTAAACCTTTAATTGTTTTGGCAATAATATTTACTATTCATCTTCCCAAAATCATCCTTTTGTATGCTACTCTTTAATCTCTAAAATTTTCTTTGACTCATCATTTAATTTTGCAATGAAAAATTGCTTCTTATGTTCAACCTATTTCTTACGTTCAACCTATAATATTTTAGAATATTGTCCGTTTAATCCTTTATTATTTAAAATAAATGACTTATAAGTCACATTACTCCTTCCTTCTATTTTTGTTGTAATGTTGTCTGGCTGGTTTTATGCCTATTCGGGATAGACATAAAATTATTTTTGTACACCTCAATAAATAAATTTCTCGGTTGTATTAAAATCATCCATGATAGGAACTTATTAAAGTAAATTATTGTACTTCATTTAAAAACATCTTGTTTAATAGAATATGTAAGGTAACAGAATTTAGCCTTAATAGAATTACGACTCCATAATAAAATTTACAAATAATTTTTAAATGTATGAACCATTTAGCTTTTTATTGGTAAACAATTAGTTGGAGATTGCTCCTCATGTAACTTGAATGAATGAACAAGGCATCTCGCCCAATGATAAAATGAAGTAACAAAAAGGAAAATCGTTGGAGCATTTTTATACTCCGAATATAAAAAGATTAAGTTTTGTATATAAGGATAATTTATAATGACGATGTTGTCAATTTACTAGTCGTATTTGAATTTTAACATGATTATACAGTAACTTGGCTTCCTTTACTTCATGATGAATTTTTAATATTTCATTTTGAGCTTAGAAATTACACAATTTATTAGAATATGTTTGTAACTTAATTTTTCTCCTTCAAACATATGAAAGCAATCAATTTCAGAGCCCGTTTATTAAATACATGAGGGGCAAATGATCTTAGGAGCCGACAAAACAAGTCATTGGCCTGTATCAAAACCATTAAAAAATAAAATAAAAAAAAATGAGTCCACAATGCTAGGTCCTATAAAATTGATAAAAAATAAATGTAATTATTGTTTTTCACAAGGTGAGTCCTTAACCCACAATAACATTGCACTATATATTGCTATCTGCCTATATCGTGCACTATACAACTGTCTATATATATATATATAGGTAGTTGGTAACAGCTTATTCAGTCTTCAATTATTGTGTATTTTATATTACATTTTTACAAAATACACAATAATTGAAGACTGAATAAGCTGTTACCAACTACCTAGAACATCTTAGTTTTCAACTTAGGATCTACACACACACGCACACACACACACATATACACACACATATATATATATATATATATATATATATATATATATATATATATATATATATACATATCTTTACTCAATTTCCCATCATAAAATTCATATGTGACTGATAACTTGGAATCTTTATAATTATGCACTCTAAAGTTCAGTTTGTATTTGTGTTACTATTTAAGGTAGTATTGTTGCTCCAATTTGTTCTTTGATTTTATTCTTGTTTGCAGCAAATTTAGTTTTATTTCTTATATTTTATAATATTAAGTTTTAAGTGCACAAGCAGTGAAGGCTGTCAGCAGCATATCAGGTTTGTAGACAATTATTGAAATTTTAATCAATGAGCTGAAAATTTTCCAGCAAATTTTGTCTATAATAAATGTTTTATTTTTTAAAGCATTTCTGTCCTTCCTGCAGGGAAGTATACAACCAGGCACTTAATAATTCCTGAAAGGTTTGAACAGAAAATACTGCGGAATTGCACACACCTGTGGATTATTGGAATATTAGTTTTCAAGTTGTTTCAGTGCCTGACTGCTTTGTAGACAATGACTTAAACGAATGGGCTTCAAATTGCAATGTTACCAATAACACTATTAGATGAAAGTATACTTTGAAAAAATCACTAATGAAGGGTTCACTGTGAAATAAATGAGAGAATATGAAATGATCAATTGATTTATGGGACCTTGATTTATACTAACAAAAACAGCTATAAATCTATTCAATTTTTAGTATTTTTTTTTTCATTACTTTTATTCTTGTAAAAAAAAAATCCCGAGGATTGCTATTCAATTTTCCTGGGGATTATTTTGATAATTGAATTGAAATTATGAATTTTAGATTGATATCTTTAACTGTTCTCACGAAAAATGAATATTAATAAAGTGTAATGTAAGAAAGTTGCACATTAGTTATGGGCTGCTTATGAATTTACTTTCTTCCAATGAAAGAATGAGGTTTGCAGAAGGGCCATTCCAAGTCAAATCATCCAGGGGTCGACACCCAAGGTAGTCAGATTTTAATGAAACTTGGTGAGTAAGTTCTAGTAATGGACTTGAGTAAAAGTACCAAATTTTATGTTGTTATGTTCATTAGTTCCTGAAATACAGCATTTTAAAAATTCTTAAAAATGTGCAAATTTTCATCAATTGTACATCTGACAACAATCTATACTTTTACAACTTTTGCTATAAAAGGGTTAATTTTAATGATAGGGAGTCAATTTCTTTTTAATTTGTGCAGCATTAAATTTTGAACAGAAATATATTGATAGATCTAAGATTTAGAGCCACAGAATTACTTTAAAAAATACTTAAATAGCAAAATTGTGATTGATTCGAGCATTGATATGCATCCATATATTGCCGAATAACATGAGTCTACCTCCAAAAACACCTAAACCCATTATATCACCAAAAACTAGATTAGAAATGCAACAAATTGGTGTAATAAAATTAGTGGGCTTTTGAGTTTTTAATAAAATAAGAGTTGATCAAAGTTAAAGTTAAAAAGTACATATATCCGCTATTAGACTGCCTCTATTAACTCTAAAAATACCCCACTAATACATAGAACGGCACCATTATAATTTTTCTGACTATTTGTATAGTGTTACTAACTAAAGTAAAATACAAAAAAGTTCTTATTTTTAATGTATGGCCTAAATTTTAATTTCCCTGTCGAAAAAACAGCTATATTAAAAACGCAGGAAAGTGCTGCAATTAAATTACTGTGCTTTTGTTTTTTTTTTACCAAATTATAACTTATCAAAGTTAATCTATTAAAAAGTATCAAAATTAGCTGTAAGGTATCAAACATTTCAATATGTGCTGTTTGTACTAACTCAAAGTAAATGTGAAACTGCTTTTGTAGTGAATAATATGTTACGTCTATTCGATAAGGTAAATGAAAACCAATACATATAATTTCTACAATGCACACCTTTTTTAGAATACTAAAATATTACACTTAATACTAAAATTTTATAACTTAAGGTTGTCATACATTTCCCGGAAATAGATTTTTAACAACCCTCCTTGAACGTATTCCAGTTTTCATCAATTTTTATACGTATACTATATTCATTATCCTCATAAAAAAATGTAACAGCTTCCATCACTTCTCGAGAAATTTTATTTCCTTTTCGAGGATCTGGAATAGCCAGGATGCCTTTTTCAAGTGTTAATTGCCGAGCTTTTCGAACCATATATTCTGTGACATTGAATTCACTGGTATTTTTTTCCTTGACCAGGATTGAGGTGCAATTGTTAATACTTGTATCTTTTTTTTCTTTTACTTAAATTGCTATTCAACTCCACTTTCATGAGTTCAACAAGCTTGTCAATATCATCACATTTATTTTTTACTTCTTCATTTTTCTTCCTTTTTTCAGTATCACTTTCTGTGTCATCACTTTTGGCTTCATGAAATTTTAAAACAAATGATAGTTTCTTTTTCATTTGAGATTCAGCTTGCTTTAATTTTCTTTTTGCATAGCACTTTTTAGAATGAGAAGAAACTGATTGCAGCTTTAATGGTGAGACATCCATTCTTACTAAAGATTCATTCATCTTGTCTTTCTCTATTAATCTTGAAATTAATGTTAAATCAGAATTTTCTTCGAGATCTGTATCTTCACCACTTTTTGCTTTTCTTTTTTCATTTTTTGTTTCAGTTTTATTCGATAGTGTTTTACGGCAGTTGCTACATAAAAGATTCCCTGGTACCAAGAGTATGCGTTGTTTTTTTTTGTATTCTTTTGCTTTTTCCAAAATTATTTTTCTCAGATTCTTCTTGTTGGTTATAGGTTTTGGATGCCTTTTATAAGGGTCACAGCAAGATTTTTGTCTTTGCTCAAAGTGAGTTAAATAGTAATACAAGTGTTGAGAGCAAATGGTATCTTCTTTTTCATAATTCTGGAAACCTTTTCTCCACATTAATAATTCTAATTGTTTGTCATCTAATTCTTCTTTTATTAAAAATAAATATTTTTTTGTAGTTAAGCCCTTATCAGAACAAGAAGATAATAACAATGCCCCGACCTTACATACATAATCAGATCCACTGATGAAAAAAGCATCTACTTCCATCATAACAATCACGTTTGCTACGACTGAAATATTATGATTCTTATAAAAATTACATACACCACTAACTTTGGTATTAATAACCAAGAAAAAACATACAGTTAAAATATCAATGTGTGAATGCTAAATAGCTCAGATTAAACAAGCAGTTACAAGTACAGGATACTACATCCTTGTCACAACATAGAATCATATTAGCATTGTTACTTTGCCCGTCCATATGACATTACTTTCTTTTTATCCATTTTGCCCGCTTTACACTATAGTTATAGTAAATCCTGATATCTTTGTTTTTGCCTTTGCTCAAATACTATGAAGTGTTAGATATATAATCTAGAAATAGTTCAAGTAAAATTAATAATAATATTTGTTTTTGGCAACACTGTCTTATGTATGGCAGGATACTTGGGGGCTATATCTGTTTATTTTGCCGCCCCCATTGACTGACTATGTCCTCTCTGTTAAATAAATATGACTATCCAAATCTGACTTTTCTTAATTAGTCCTAGTGCAGACATAATTTCTATCATAAAGTGATTTTTTTCAATTTTTTTTTTTTTTTTTTTTAATATTGAAAAACTCAAATTTAGGCCATACATTAAAAATAAGAACTTTTTTGTATTTTACTTTAGTTAGTAACAATATACAAATATTCAGAAAAATTATAATGGTACCTTTCTATGTATTATTGGGGTATTTTTAGAGTTAATAGAGGCAGTCCAATAGCGGATTTATGTACTTTTTAATAGGATAACTTTGATCAACTCTTAACTTATTAAAAACTCAAAAGCCCACTAATTTTATTACACCGATTTGTTGCATTTTTAATCTAGTTTTTGGTGATATAATGGGTTTAGGTGTTAGGTAGACTCATGTTATTTGGCAATTTATGGATGCATATCAATGCTCGAATCAATCTCAATTTTGTTATTTAAGTATTTTTTAAACTATTTCTATGGCTCTAAATCTTAGATCTATCAATATATTTCTGTTCTAAATTTAATGCTGCACAAATTAAAAAAAAAAATTGACTCCCTATCATTAAAATTAACCCTTTTATAGCAAAAGTTGTAAAAATATAGATTGTTGTCAGATTACAATTGATGAACATTTGCACATTTTTAAGAATTTTTAAAGTGCTGTATTTCAGGAACTAATGAACATAGCAACATAAAATTTGGTACTTTTACTCAAGTCCATTACTGGAACATACTCACTAAGTTTCATCAAAATCTGACTACCTTGGGTGTCGAAATGCATTTTGGCTGGATGATTTGGCTTGGAATGGCCCAGAAGCAGTAGTATTTACCAATAGAGACTTACTGTACATTTTTCAATTTTTTTGCTACTTTTCTGTAGCATTTTCTATGTTTCAAATTATTTATCAAAATCCTTAATTAAGGTTATTAGAAAGATCGTTCAAAGATTTTAAAGATTCTTTAAAACAGCGTTGTTTTTATTTCATCTTTTTCGATATAATAATCTGGATTTTTTAAAATTTGTTTAAAGCAGTATCTATCTAATTAGTTTATTTGTGTTAATTATTGCTTAAGTTTATTACTGTTGCATAAGATAAATAGATTCATATAATAGTAATATTTTTACAAACCTAAATACATAAGTAACGAGGAAATTCAATAAAAACTGAATCAACATCAATCGTAACTAAAATTGGCTCTATATTTTTCAAATCAAAGGATGCCTCTAATTAGAACCTAAAATATATACTGTTCCAATAATACAGCTTAATTGTAAAAGGTCCGAGTCACAGGAACTGTGTCATCTTATTGCCTTTCCTTATAATTAAGCTGGTGTGGATTGTCTCCAATTGGTCTTTGATGTTCTTCTGAATTAGATAGTCCTAACAAAATGTATGCTTGAAACTATTTTTTAAGAAATTTATTTGGCCTTCAAATGGTCATCTTCTACCATGATTTCCCAACCATTATTGAGATTTTTAATAAAATAAAAAAACTTTTAAAGGAGTCGTTTTTAAAAAAAAAAAAAAAAAAAGGACAAAACAGCTCATCTCTTTAGATTTTTTTCTTCTTTTATATACATTCTCTAATGTAAATGCTACCTAAAGTGAAGTGACGGGAGAGATAAAGGGAGACTATTGAATGTATATCTACTATATATTTGTCAAATACCACTCACTCACTGACCTATCATCCCCCAGCCCAAACCGCTCGACAGAAAATTTTGAAATTTTGCATGGACACTCCCTATATAACGTAGGCACTCACTAAGAAAGGATTTTTTGATATTCGAATTTATAAGTATTTTTAGAGGGGTTTAAAGTTTTAGTTGGTTAGAGCAGCCAAGCCTAGGTAGCTTGCGTTGCTAGGATGATAACAGAACAGCTGTTACCGTACATTATCTATTTCATAGTATTATTTTTAATTGAGGTTAATTTCCACTATGATGGCAGTCCTTGAATTACTAGAAATAAAATGTGATTTTGTCCCTCATAGAGTTTTCGCCCTGGTGATGGCCCATCCGAGGTAATAATATCCCGAACCACTTGACACAAAAATTTGAAATTTTGCATGGACAATACGTTTAGAGTGTAAGCACTCGCTAAGAAAGGTTTTTTTGATATTCAAATTTTTAAGTACTTTTAGGGGGGTTTGAATTATTAAGAAGTTCCTCATCGGCTCAAAAATGGTTCGATTTTGATAACATTTGGTACAAAAATCTTTCTTCTCATTTATAATGTCAAGTTCATTAACCAGTTGAATCCGTTTACTGGAACATGGTTTTTGGAGCAAAATTTGTGCGAGAGATTCCTTAACGTAGGAAAACGAATGAAACCATTTTTTAAGCGAGTTCTGTAGCCATTTACCAGAGAAATTGTAGAAATACCTTTCAAAACTCATTTTCTGTTTGGGTATTCAGAAACTAAGTATATGGAAAACAAAATGTATGAATGGTGATACAAAGTTTTCGGATCTCAGTACATTTTCTAAAATATCTCGAAAACGGTTGGGAACTCGTAGTAAGTGGAAGGCGGCTATTCGATAGGTTACTAAATTCTCTACAAATAAGATTCTGGGGGTCTCCCGTGGTCTAATGGCTAGCGCCTTGGATTCATAAGCGGGAGATGGTGGGTTCGACTCCCAACCTCCGGCAGGAATTTTATCATCCCACGGCTCGCTGGTAAAATTCCTCGCTGCACCCTGGATGTCGGCGCTAATGACCTAGATGTAGATGCGCCGTAAAAAAAAAAAAATAAATAAATAAAAAAAAAATAAAAAAAATAAGATTCTGTTGTAATGTTTGGTGGGGCGATGTCAATCGAAGAGATAAGTGCTTAAAACTTCAAATTTGTTAGTTTTATGCTTTTCACTGTGTATTTGTCTCTATTTACTTAACTTTTTAAGCGGTTGTTATTTTTTTTTTTTTTTTCTTTTTATTTTTTACTCTCCAACGGAAACACGCACGGTTACCTCCACATGGTGTTTCCTGGGTAGCTTTAGAGTCCGTGCAATAATAAGCTGTACAAAATTATGTAGTAGCGTTAATTTTGATCATATCTTATTTAACTCAATATAAAAAATACTTATTGGCCGTGGTGAAGCACGGGTATTCAGCTAGTAATATATATTTAGACAATTGAATTTTTTTTTGACCTTAGCGTTTGATGAGTCGACATTTGTTGATGAACAAGAATTTATTTATTTATTTATTTCATGAACAAGAAGCACTTCTTTATTATTCCATTGGGCCAATGTCTTATGCTTGTTTGCTTCTAGCAAGACAAGAAGAAATTCATTAGAAGAAGCACTTTTATCACTTTTCATGCACCCATTCAAGGAGGAAAGGCCATGTTTTTACAATTAGGCTCTTTTATTATTAAACTAGCCGATTACCCTTGCTTCACCACGGCCGATAAGTAGTTTTTATATTGCATTAAATAAGGTATGATCAAAATTAACGCTACAACATAATTTTGTACAGGTTATTATTGCACACACTTTGGTGTTACCCAGGAAACACCATGTGGAGGTAACCGTGTTTGTTTCCGTATTAAATATTTTATCTCCTGAAGTAGTGTCTAGGATCCAAAATATGTAGAGCTAATTTTAATTAATTAACGGACAGTGGTGCTATTCAGTTCTGTAACTGACTTATTTATATATAATTAATGTAATATTAAATGCTTATAAAAAAATATTTTTCTTCTATATATCTATAGGTTATTTGAATTATTATTTAGTGCTATTACATAAGCTAAATACATTCATATTGTTATGTTCAGCACCAAATTGCTAATGAAAAATATATATATATATATATAAAGAAAAAGTTTATGAGGAAATAGTGCCGAACATAAAGGGGCCTATTATTGAGGCTAAATGATCGACAATATAGAGTGAGAAAAAAAAAATTGAATTATTTATTTTAGAAAACATAAGGAAAAAAATATCTCCTTGTGGAGCAGGCGCTGGTTAGTATGTTAGCTTGAATTAAAACAAAAAAATATTAACTTATGTGCGAATAAAAAATAATGAAAAATACAAGTATGTACAGTTGATGGTCGGGCGAATAGTGGCCGCTGAGGGTTTTTAAAAACAAAAGTTTATAGTCTCACTTATCTGTGGTTGATTCTGCGTCTTCGCTGTAGCCGCTGACGCCAAGTTGCGAATGGAGCCTGACGGGGCGTAGAAGAAGGTGCACCTCCAGAGCATGGATGCAGCAAACGTAAAGATGCTCCTAAGGGCCTCAAGCCTGTGCTGTTCCTAAGGGACTCAAGGCTGAACTAACTTAGGGCGGGCAGCTCGCAAATCTGCGTTTTACTGTGACGAGCCCGTAAGGTGCTGCCCTCATTTGAAGATTGCACCGGGAGGTGGCGAACTCTGTAGGCTCGAGGGTAAATCAGCCATCCTATCGGAGAGATAGTGGTGATCCGCAAGAGGATTAAGGATCGACTGATAACCGCCTCAGGATTTGTATCTCAGCTGCCAGACTATTCCCCTATGCCTAGATGCTACAATGCTTCATTTTAATAATTAAATATTAGGAAATAAATATTAGCTACTTTTAACCAACCTGGTCTCTAACACATATAGTATTATATATTTAAATTTTAGCGTCCATTATTATTAACTTTAAAATTTAAATATGTAATATTATATGAATGTATTTGGCTTATGCAATAGCACTAAATAATAATTAAAATAACCTATAGATATATAGAGGAAACATATTTTTTTTATAAGCATGTAATATTACATTAATTATGTAAAAATAATCCAGTAACAGAACTGAATTAGCAAAATTGTCAGTTAATTAATTAAAATTAATTATATAACATTATATAATGATAAAGTAGACTTGTTTTCTCATTGATATATCTATATTTTTTTTATCTACCTCCATGAACTGTTTTTAGAGTTTAAGTTTCTTCTGCTTATTTTTTAAAATATTCCTTGAATTTACAGGTTAGGTATAGGGAAAGAATAACCATCCTTAGAGGTAACCATGAGTCACGTCAGATCACACAAGTATATGGCTTTTACGATGAATGTTTGCGTAAATATGGGAATGCAAATGTTTGGAAGTATTTCACAGATTTATTCGACTATCTCCCACTCACAGCATTGGTAAATGGACAAATTTTCTGCCTCCACGGCGGCCTCTCGCCTTCCATAGACACCCTTGACCACATCAGGGCCCTTGACCGTCTTCAGGAAGTTCCTCATGAGGTATAAATTTGTTTATGCTTTTTAACTAATTTTTGGAGACCCGATGGCTGTAAAAGCTAAGGCGTGAGCACTCTTTACCTTGTGTCATGGGTTTGATTCCCACTATGTGATGATTGCTTTTCTTTGTTCTTAAATTAAAAATGATCAGCCCGCTACTGGCTAGAAAAGGGGGGTAACCTGTGGATAATCTATCCTAAAAGTCTGTCCTAATGACTAATTCTTTGTCTCGATTCTATTAAGTAATTTTTATGTTTATGTCATTCTTTGCAGTGTATTGATATTTTGTTATTATTTTATAGGGACCAATGTGTGACTTGCTCTGGTCAGACCCAGATGACCGAGGTGGCTGGGGAATATCTCCTCGAGGAGCTGGCTATACTTTTGGCCAAGACATTTCAGAAACATTCAATCATTCAAATGGATTAACACTTGTTTCACGTGCACATCAGCTTGTTATGGAAGGATACAACTGGTAAGTTAGATGTTTTTGTTGAGGAGGTTAATAATATGGTCTTGAGAAACTATATTTTTAATTTAATAATTCTTGAATTCCATATTCTGAAGGATTATTAAAACTCCTAGTTTCACTCAAAAGGACTCAAAATATTTTGTTAAGTTTAATCTCAGAAATTTCATCTTATAGCTCTGTTCAACAAACAACAACATGCCTCTACTATAAGAACTATTCACTGTGAAACTATTAAAACGCTCGAGCCTGCTGTCGTGGCTTATGCGTCAGAGAGATGTGCTCTGCAGATATTGGCTTTCTTTCCATCCCCACTACTCCGGGCCTCGTCCTATACCCTTCTTATTTCTGGGTCTGGTATCATATGATACTGAATCCCCCAGATCAATTCCTTCAGCAGACCCGGTGTCGTGGCGTATTTAACACCACTAAATTGTAATGAATCCACTAAAAGTCCATCATTTCAAAAGTTGCTTCACTTATTTATTTTTGTTATGTTTGTCGAAATAACTATACAAAAAGAAGACTAGGATGGAAATTTTTTTCAAAGCCATCAATCCTAAAAGTGTTAAAAAATAAAATAACCTTCGGGTGGAGGTGAGAGTATTAGAGCCTGCCTCCCCGCCTAAAAAAATGCCAACAAAAAATTATTAATGCCAAAGCTCACATTTTTTGTATATTTCATTTTCAACTATGAAGAATAAAAAATTTGCCCTTATAAAAAACCTTCTGCCAGAAAAGTTGTTGCGACATGTATTTTATTGTGTCCAACTTAAAATCTAGTTTAATAGTAGTATTTTCAATAGATATATTGAAAACAAGCTGTATGCTTCAACCTTCATCTGATACGATCACCTTTTAGCGCAGTTACTCCCTATCTCCATAGGGAGAACCCGCCTATGAGGTTGACCTCACGACGCAATCCGGAAGTGCCGACTAGAAACTTTCTCGTTTCAGACCCCATAGATCACGAAAATATAGGTGGTTCAAATTTGTATATATATATATATATATATATATATATATATATATATATATATATTGTTATGATTTATTTTTTTTATAAAGAATGATTGCGCCACGTTGGGTCGCCAATAATGTTAAGATTTTATTATTTTAAAAAGAAATAAAAAGATTTTAATTACTTGAGTAAGTTTTATTATATGAATTTGACTTAATCTCAGGGATTAAAGTTCCGAGTGAATGAACGATATAATATTTATTTCCAGACAATTCTGAGATACAAACACCAACATCAAAAATAATACAAATGACAATAAAAAAAATTAACAATTACTAAAAAAAAACAATTTTTACCTCTAAATCAATCCGCTTCCAACAAAGCCTCAATACACTGCGCTTCAGTAGTTCCTTCTTCAATGTGATTCGCTTTATTGCCAGGTCTTTTGCCTAAAATAGATATCTTGAATTTTGGATTCTGTTGTCTTCTCACTCCGTCTTCTATGAATAATTAATAATGGACTGCACTCCGTACTCCTCGGAGGAGAGCTATAGACTCAAGCTCCGCATTCGACCACTGCTGAGAATAAAGTGACTCCGCACTCGACCACTGCTGAGAATAGAAAGACTCCGCACTCCAGGGCTGCTGGGAATAGAGAGACGCTCCGCAATCCAGGTCTGCTGGGGATCAACTGACCTCTTCTCTCTATGGCTGCTGAGAATCAACTGACGATCCGCAATCCAGGGCTGCTGGGGATCAACTGACCTCTTCTCTCTATGGCTGCTGAGAATCAACTGACGATCCGCAATCCAGGGCTGCTGGGGATCAACTGATGCTTTCTAGCAGGAAAGCTTGGCGTCCTTTTTTTTCTAACTTCCGCTTTTTGTTGGTTTATATATAGAAAATAATAATTATATTTTTGTAATACAAATAATTAATTTATTACCATCTGAATGTACATTTAATGTGGATATATTGTACACCAGTATTGTCCAAAAATATTATTATTTTTGATCGTATATAATACGATGTTAATTGTATATATGGTTTGTGATTTGCGCGGGCTTTTCAAAATATCGATGGTTATTTGAATTTAAAAATATTTTCGTGAATGTAATATATCATTACAAAATCTTGGAATGGTCGTTTGCAATGGAAGATCCCCAAGCGACACACCTGCTCATTTCACCTATATCAGTCACAGTGGTAAAAGTATCATAGATCAGGTTTGGCTGTCATATACCCTCATGGATATGGTGCAGGATTTTGTCATCTCTTGTGGTTGCGGAACCTCGGATCATTTCCCAGTTCAACTCTCCATAGGCAACGGAAAAACTGGAAACAAGAATGCCCCTTCAATATATGTGAATCGAAACCCGATTAACATGAATATTTTGAAAGCAGTGCTGCAATCGTCTACCCCTAGTCTGAGAGAGGAGCAACTAGAGTTGTTTGAGAATGATTTTAGGGAAACGCTGATAGCCCATATGATGGAGGCAGGGGTAATGAGGCAAACCAGGAACCATACGATTAAAGATAACAAACCTTGGTTTGATAAAAGATGCAGGGAAACAAGAAAAACACTCAAGGCAAGCTATAAAACTCTAAAGAAAAACTTATTTCTCCCCGAATTTATGATGTCCTACAATGAAGCTAAAAGCCGCTACAAGAAAGCCATCCAAGAAGCCAAAAAAATCTACTACACCAAACTAAAATTCAACATCAGAAACAGTAAAAATTCACAGGACTTCTGGAAAGCAATAAATAAATATAATTTTAAAAATTGTCAATCAAACATCATCTCGATACCAGTGTGGGAGCAGTTTTTTAAGGAAATGCTACCAACAAGTGTAAAGCAAGAATACAACTTCTTGTCAATTGATATGCCAGATCTAGACCATGAAATAACTTTGATGGAAATAGATGACACAATAGCACACATCAAAAATGGCAAAGCTACTGGTGTAGATTCAATCCCCAATGAATGTTTTAAAGCTATGGATGAAAACTGGAGATTGATGTTATTGAAACTCTTTAACTCCATATGGCAAAAAGAAAAGATCCCTTTATCCTGGACAAAAATAAGGATGAGTCTCATACATAAGAAGGGGCCAAAAGATGACCCTCAGAACTATAGAGGAATCTCTATATTGAACAGCATCCTGAAAATGTTCACCCATGTGATCTACAAGAGACTAAGTAGCTGGGCAGAAGAAAAGAATATTATCCCAGACGAGCAAATGGGTTTCAGGAGGGGTAAGGGTTGTAGAGATAACGTCTTTATTCTATCCTCAATTATAAGCCTGGCGCTCAGACTTAAAAAAAAGGAAAGTAATTGCCACCTTTGTGGATTTTAAAAGGGCATTCGATTCGGTTAGCCACAGCTTACTATGGAGAAGATTATACGACATCGGACTTAGAGGGAAAATACTGTGGCTGCTAATGAATCTGTATGAAACGGCAAGATTCGTAATCACTATAGGAGGGCAAACCTCTCAAGAAATTTCAATCACAGAAGGGGTGTTACAAGGCGATAATTTAAGTCCTCTTCTATTCCTGCTGTATATTGGCGATATCCTTGAGTTCTTTAAAGCTCATGGAGCACAAGGAATAAGTGTATTAGATATAGTCGAGGTTTTACTTATGCTTTATGCTGATGATTTGGTTATCTTGGCCTACAGCTGGACCGATGCTCAATTTAAACTGCGGCTATTAGAAAAGTACTGCGAGACGAAAAAACTGGCTGTTAATGTTAGTAAAACATTTGTTCTGCCCTTTCAAAAGGGAGGGAGGCTTGGAAGGCACATGGATCTCAAGTACCAGAACCACCAGCTTCAAGTTGTGAACAGGTTTACATATCTAGGCGTACCTTTCTCGATGTCAGGGAAGTTCTCGCAAGCAGCAGACCATTTTGTTGCAAAATGTGCCATAGCAAATGGAGTAGTACTGAAGATATTGCGAAGGTCTAAATCGGACACATGGGAAACAAAAGCAAAACTTTTTGAAGCTATTTCAGAAAGCACTCTATTGTTTACAGCAGAAATTTGGGGACCCCAGTACACCGGAAAAATTGAAAGTGGCCAGCTTTTATATTTTAAGAGACTCCTGCATCTTCCAAGGAACACACCCAGTAGCTATGTGCGACTTGAAACTGGTCGAATCCATCTTAAGCATAAGATTTTCCAAAGGATGCTTAACTGGTGGCAGCACCTGTTAACACTACCTAAAACTGACCTTTCAAAAGCCTGTTATTTGGCACTGATTAAAATTGGTGAGGCCTATGCAATCCCCTTTAACTGGACCCAGGAGATGAGATTTTATTTATCGGCAGTTGGATGTGAAGATACATGGCAACAACAAATAATTTTGAACAAGCAACAGATGGGTGAAATTATAGAAAAATCCAAAAATCACTATTTTTCTCTGGATGTGGAGGCAGTAACAAAAAGCTCTTATAGCCACGTGTACAGGAACCTTAGTTCATATAGCTGTGAAGGAGAGCAGTACTTATATTTGACAATACATATAGAAAAGCTTCGTCTCCTAGCACAACTCAGGTTATCTAACACAAAGCAAAGCAAAATATACATCCAAGGCAATAGTTATGTTTTTAATATAGATCAAATATGCCCATTATGCAATTCAGGAAAAAATACAATAGCACACTTAATTACTGAATGCAAAATTCTCAAGCCATGGAAAAGGAGCAACCCCACCGCTAATAACCAGGAATCCACCCAACTTGTTGATCTCTTATCCCCCAACACCCTAGAACAGCTGAATGACTTTAACCACCAGACTCTTCGATGTCTACAAGCTAGGAAGACTCTTCTAGGCTGAAATCAGTGCCAACCCTTAAAGTGTTTCCTTTAAAGTCGCCTAATTCGATGCTTATTATGTGTTATTTATATTATCTTACAAGGATTATCATATTATTTTACAAGAATTATTATATTATTTTACAAGCATTATTATTATTTGTTCTCACATAAAAAGCCATTTGTTATCTTAATAATTTTATGTATTTTTGTTGTGTTATCATTATTATTATGGAAATTTAAATTTAATTTTGTTTGCCAACTCCTTGCTGTAAGTTTTTGTACTTAAAAGCAATAAACACATTCATTCATTCATTCATTCATTCATTCATTCATTCATATATCATTACAATATATATATATATACATTGTTAAGATAAATTTTTATAAAATGATTGCGCCACGTTGGGTCGCCAATAATTGTTAAGATTAATTATTTTAATAAAAAGAATGAAAAAATTGTAATTACTAAGTTTTATTTTATGAATTTGACTTGATCTCAGGGATCAAAGTTCCGAGTGAATGAACGATATAATATTTATTTCCAGACAATTCTGAGATACAAACATCAATACCAAAAACAATACAAATGACAATAAAAGAATTAACAATTACAAAAAAAATAAATTTTACCTCTAAATCAATTTGCTTCCAACAAGGCCTCAACACACTGCGCTTCAGCAACTCCTTCCTCAATGCGACACGCCTTACCGCCAGGTCTCGTGCCTCTAAATTAATTTGCTTCCAATAAGGCTTCAATACACTGCGCTTCAGTAATTAATGGACTCAAGCTCCGCACGCGACCAACGCTGAGAATAGAGAGACGCACCGTTTGAGCGGGCTGCTGGGACTCAACTGACCTCTTCTCTCTATCGCTGCTGAGAATCAACTGACGCTTTGCTAGAGGGAAAACTTTGCATCCTTGTTTCTTAACTTCCGCATTATGTTCGTTCATATATAAAGATAATAATTATGTTTTTTGTAACTTCAAATAATTAATTTATTGTTATCTGAATGTAAATTTAATATGGATATATTGTATACCAGTATTGTCCAAAAATATTATTAATTTTGATCGTATATAATACAATGTTAATTGTATATATGGTTTGTGATTTGCGCGGGCTTTTGAAAATATTGATGGTTATTTGAATTTAAAAATATTTTCGTGAATGTAATATATCATTACAATATATATGTATGTATGTATATATTTATATATATGCTTGTCTTTTAACGCTCTGGCAAGCTCAAAAATGGCCCAATTTTGATGAGATTTGGTACAAAAATCTGTCTTCTAATTTTAAAGGTCAAGTTCGTTAACCAGCAGAATCCGCCCATGGGAAGATAGTGTTTGGGGCGAAATTCACGCAAAAAAAATCGTAACGCTTATGTTTTTGAGTTCATATGCTTGCAGGTACTTGTTTTATAGGTTTCTTAACATACGAAAATGAATAATGAAACCCTTATTAAGGCGCTATCTTTAACCGTTTCTGAGAAAAGTGGAATCGATGTTTTTGTAAGTCATTATTTTTTTGTGGGTACTTAGAATCGCGGGATTCAATTGAAATAGTTTCTACATATTGGAAATTAATCCTAACTAAGATGTTTAAATTTTGGTTATATTTGAAGTTAAGGAAGTATGCGAAAAAAATTAATTTCTTAATAAACGTGAAAAGTTTTCGGATCTTCATACGTTTTTCGTAAATATCTCGATAACAGTTGGGAAATCGTGGTAAGTGGAAGGTGATCATTCGAATGCTTACTAAATTCTCTACAAAAAAGGTTCTGAAGCAATGTCAATCAGAGATATAAGCGGTTAAAACTAAAAAATTGTTTGTTTTGTTGTTTTGAAAGGGGTTTTCTCTTTGTTTAACTCACTTTTTTATTGGTTGTTTTTTGTTTTAAATTGCATTTATCAGTAAAATTAGTATTGTAGTAAAATAAGCTAAGAAACGGTGAAAGGTAATGGTAATAAGTTTGGAGTGGCTGTGGTAATCAAGATGGCTATGGCTAATCATGATGACGTATGCATAGTTTGTTTTGCATTCTCCTATCTATATAACCTTCCTCATAGCCTCCAACTGAAGTTATCGTTATTTCTTATTTTGTAGAAAGATTTAACCCACGACAAAATGGAATTTTATTCGCCTTGAGGCACATATTTACAGTTGATTATAACAGTACAACGAATTTTTAGTTGTTTAGTGTAAGACTAAACATGATATTGACACAGCCATAAACAAACTGACTACATACATTCAGACTGGACTCCTTATTTCCACTAAGAAATGCCCTCATAGATCACCTCCAGTAACCTATTTCCCCGATCAGATACAATTCCTTCGAACCGAAAAAAACAGAGCCAGAAGAATATGGCAAACCACACGATATCCATCTGACAAGACACGCCTCAACCAACTGACTAGACAACTACAATACGAACTACACAAACACTTTAACAACAAATTCGCTGAATACACTCAAAAACTTACTCCCGACGACAAATCCCTATGGACAGCCACTAAACGAATTCTATCCCACCCCAATCCATCACATCCTCTCCGTCGAGATGATAACAGCTGGGCTAAAACAGATACCGAAATTTCCGAAACTTTTGCATCCCACCTTTCCCAAGTATTCCGTCCCCACGAATCCATTCAAAACCCTATCCATTCTTCAAATGTAGAAGAATTCCTAGACTCAGCCTTACCGCTTTCTCCTCCTCCTTCTTCCTTTCATCCTCATGAAGTATCCTTAGCTGTCCACAAACTAAAAATCTGCAAGGCACCAGGACCCGATCTTATCACCCCCTTAATCCTTAAACGGCTACCTAAAAAAGCTATCCTATTCCTAACATATATATATAACGCAGTCCTCAGAACAACCTACTTTCCCAACTCCTGGATATTATCAACCATTGAAATGATCCACAAACCCAAAAAACCTGCAAATTATCCTTCGTCCTATCTCCCGACCTCCTTCCCATTATGGGAAAAATCCTCGAAAAGCTTCTCCTTAAACGTCTAATCCCAATTCTTGAACCCTGCCTCCCTTCCCACCAATTTGGGTTTCGAATATCCCATTCCACGATTCACCAATGTCACAGAATAGTTGACTCAATATCCTCTTCCTTTGAGCAAAATAAGTATTGCTCTGGTGTATTCCTTGATATCGCTCAAGCATTTGATCGGGTGTGACACCAGGGCTTGCTTTTCAAACTCAAAAAAATCCTCCCCTCGACCTATTACCTAATAATAAATTCCTATCTTTCCGACAGATCATTCAACGTATCGTTCGGATCATCTCTGTCTTCCTTCTTTCCTCAGCTTGCTGGTATTCCACAAGGCGGCATCCTAAGTCCTATCTTATTCCTTGTGTACTCTGCCGACATGCCCACCCATGATTCCACAAGACTCTTCACTTTTGCTGACGATACAGCCATCCTCTTGTCCAATTCTGATCCTTTACTTGCGTCCAAACACCTTCAATCCCATCTCCAACTGCTTGAACCATGGTTCATAAAATGGCGGATTAAAGTCAACCCTGAAAAATCCTCCCACATAACATTCACTCTTCGACGATCCAAATGCCCTTCTGTCAATCTTTACCAAAGTGAAATCTGTGAAAAAACCCAAGTTACCTACCTAGGACTTACCCTTGACAAACGACTTACCTGGAGCCAACTCATACAAAAGAAAAGACAGGAAACAAACAGACGTTTTCGACTACTAAACAGACTACTAGACTCTCACTCAAAATTATCTTTACAGAACAAGAGACGGATATACACTACAATACTCCAACCCACCTGGACGTATGGCTTGGAAGTCTGGGGGTGTGCCAAGCGATCCAATATCCTCAGAATCCAATCTCTCCAATCCAAAATACTCCGTAAAATAGTCAATGCTCCATTCTATGTCTCAAACTTCACTATCCATAATTACCTAGAAATCCCCTTTGTCCAAACGCTATCCAAAACCCGATACTTTAACTTCCACTCCCCTTTGCCTGGTCACGACAATCCCCTAATCAATAAGTTATCCTCATGCACCATTCCCGGTAACCCTCGCCGTCGCCTTAAGCGCAAATGGCCAAGAGACCTGTTGTAAACTAAGCCTGTAAAATGTAAACATTACAAATGTAAATATTGTAAATAGCCATACAAAAAATCAAATGTAAATATCTCTGTAAATTCCTAGCTGACAGGTTTTGGCCACTGGGCTTTTTTTTTCCTACCGATACATCATGACTCTATCATGAACAAAAGAATTATAAAAAATATGTTATTGTATTGTATAATTTTCAAATAAAAAAAAAAAATATATATATATATATATATATATATATATAAAATAAAAAAAAGTTGTTTAGAATAGAGCCTTCTCAGCAGTAGTCGAGGAGTAAGTACGTTTTCAGTACAAAATTGAATTGACTTATACAGATTAAGTATTATCCGCTTCTGTGTAAGTTGGCTAGTGTCAGTTTCCTGTGGTTTGTGATGCTAATCTATTCCATTTCTTCGAGATGTACGTAACCGCCTAAGATGGCGCAGTTCCTGCGAGTCAGACTTTTAGCACTTTCCTCCGAAGGAAAGTAGCTATTGAGGTTGGACTCATGACAGAATTTTTGAAAAATTTCTTCAAATCTTTATCGATCCTACCTAGTAGACACCGAAAATGACCCCCGTTAAAATTTATATATATCTATATATATATATATATCTATATATATATATATATATATCTATATATATATATATATATATATATATATATATATATATATATGTATATATATATATATGTGTCTGTTAACACGATAGCGGCCAGAGTTTTTGTTTTTTCGTCACGAAACTTGGTATATAGCATTCAATTAGCAAACGATTGAACGAGTTCGTTAACCACCAAAGTCGGTCCACCGGAAGGGGGGGTTTACCCCGAACCCAAAACACTAATTTGACTATGTCAGCCGTAATATTTGTTATATTTCAACGAAACTTGGTATTCGTAGTGGTAATATAGAGAGAAAAGTGAGATATAAAAATGAACTAAATCGGTTCATTAGAAGGGGGGGGGTTTACTCCGGACCCACAATACCAATTCGCCACTACCAGCCGTGATTTTTGGTATATTTCGATGAAACTCGGTATTCGTAGTGGTAATCCACAGGTAAATAACTGTTGTAAAAATAAACTAAATCGGTTCATTAGGAGGGGGGGTTTACTCCGGACCCACAATACTAATTCGCCTCTACCAGCCGTGATTTTTGGTATATTTCGACGAAACTCGGTATTCGTAGTGGTAATGTTCAGGTAAATATGTGTTGTAAAAATAAACTAAATCGGTTCATTAGAAGGGGGGGTTTACTCTTGACCCAAATTCTTAATATACTCATACCGGTCATAATTTCTGCTGTATTGTAACGAAACGCGGTATACTTCGTGGGTAACTCATGAGAAAGAAGTATTGTAAAAATGAGCTGAATCGATCAATCGGAAAGCGGGGGTTTAATTTGTAATATATTTCAATAGAAAAGCCCGTCAGACGTAGGTTCACAAAGCCGCCGCAAGGAGCGCTTTCTACCACTAGAGTGACTGTATCCTGTTCCTGCATTAGATCAAAATACGATAATATGAGGTTTTTTGTATTTATTACGTAGTGTAATAGGTACCATGTGTAGACATAACTCTGGAAGCAAATTATTAATTGATCAGTTACTCATTACAAATTTAAAAGAGAACTATTCATGTTTTTATTTTATTTATGTAGGATATTTTAAGCAAATTGTTCTGGAAAGCAATCTACACTACCCAAATTCTGAGGAAAGTGCTTAGTTTTGCAGCTCCTGCGTGACGGACTTTTTTTTCTGTAGCTAGAAGAGATGCACATTTCGAACAATTTTACGGCTTTTCTCAATACATTTCCTCCTAAAAAAAAAATGAATGTTCTGCTTATAAATGAAGAAACATATAATTTTTCAAAATCTACTTTCTGTGAAGTGAAGGTTGTTTTTAGACCAGAATAATACGTCAATGAATGTTTATTGAATATTCGACAAGGGACAGAATATTTATATGTTCTTTAATGCAATGGTGGCTTGCTTTATTACTATCCCTTCACTTTTAGAATGACATCTGAAGATTGTTTCATCCTTGTGCCATTGATAAAATGACTACTCTCAAAATGCCTCAGACTCTCAGACTATTAGTACAGTCATCGTATAATGGAGGTTAAGGTCCCAAAGCCCACCCAGACTAAAAGCCAGTAGTAAGAGTAATAAGGAAATCCAGTTTGCTGACCTGGTAATAGTTGCCTAACTATCTACCTACCTATTGCCATGATTCAGAATCTGATGATCAGTTTTTTTTTAAATATTTCTTTTATATCTGCATGCTATAATCTCGTCATGAAATAATAAGAAATATGAATTATGAATGGTACTCAATACAACCATGACACTAAGAAAAAAAGGCCAGTAGGATGTGTTGTAAGGTAAAAGCATTACGACTGTGGCATATGAAGCATTTTATTGTTTAAAATATTTTTATCACAACCATAAATTGTTTATTTTATTTTTTTCATTTATATTTCATTCTTGGGTCCAATAAAAAATATGAATACAAAATAGTTATTGTAAAGAAATATTAGAGCCTAATTGTAAATAACAAATAAATATTTTGGGTTTCATATATGAAGGAAATTATGAGAGAGAAAAGAAAGCTAAGGACTTTCATTTATTACTTATGCAGTACCTAACAACTGGAAATACATATTTCTAATCGGTACTGTGTCAGAAAGGAGCTTTTTTCTCCTCCAAAGTGGGGGAGGCACTGTGCAGTCTCTCTAAAACTGTGGAATTTTAATTATACATGAGTAAAGTGTTACATTATTTTCTGTTTTAAAGCATTGTCAATTGTGTTAATTATTCTTCTTCTTCTAGGTGTCATGATCGTAATGTAGTAACAATATTCTCAGCTCCAAATTACTGCTATCGATGCGGAAATCAAGCCGCCATTATGGAGCTAGATGATGCACAAAAATATTCATTGTAAGTCTATTTTATGTTTATATCAGACATTATTTTATTTATTTTGTACTTTTTTTTTTTTTTGGAAGGTGCATATCTGAAAAGTGTTTCTGTAAAACAGGGCTACGTAAAGTGCTGCTTGCTACTTTCTAAACACTAAGTAGTGATATCTTGAATGGGTCTCTTACACTATTCTGCTTCTTTCAGAACTTAAAAGCAATTTCAATAGTAGCTGTTACTTTTTTTTTTTTTTTACAACTCTATCTAGTTAATTATAGTCTTAACTAACAATTAATGACAAATATTGTTATTATTATCTAAGTTACGGGGACGAGGTTAGCTCGGTAGAGCACTGGACTAATAAGCTGGAGGCCTGAGTTCAAATCCCGAGTAAGCACTAAAGATTTTTTCTTCTAGTGTCTTCGTTCATGGTTTGAATTCGGCCTCCCTGACCGTCCCTAGGCCAACCCAACCTTTAATTAATTTAATAATGGGTACCTTGGGTGCTAATGACTCCAGCAGTCGAGGGGAAAATCAGGCGGACGGAGCATAATACTGACCTCACTATCTCCCTAGTGTGCCGTATGGTCATGAATCAGATACCTCTATAGTATCTGCGCCTCAGGGCCCTCGTTGCCTGTTACGGGACTGATTTTTTTTTTAATTTTTTTTTTTTTAATCTAAATTACTCCTTAAAAGCATTGTCTCCTCTCTGTAGAATATAAGAACAATTATATTTTGAAACAAAACACTCAATTCAAAGGAGGTGTCAATTGTAGGTTAACTGTAACATTATTGTATGATATGGTTTCCTTTGAATTCGTATTTCTTTTAACAATTATTTTGGCGAAATAGGTCAAAGCTTTATACACATATATATATATATATATATATATAGTCATATTTATTCATATATATTTATATATTTTTTTTCGATGTTGCAGCCTACAGTTTGACCCTGCTCCACGAAGAGGAGAACCACATGTCACAAGGAGGACTCCAGATTATTTCCTTTAAACTTTATTAAACACGTCATTGTACAGTAGCTATTATCTTTCAAAGAAAAAGAACTGTTTCCTTCATCACGATTTCATCCTAAATTCATTTTATTAAAATAGGCTCTACAATATACATTTTTATAGTGTACTGTAATATACATACATACTTATATATATAATATTAAAACCTAATTATATATATGGTATATGTTTTTTACTGTACTTGAGCATTTCGAGTGTTTGGGGTGCTTTTTATCTACTATTTTATTCACACCCTATATATATATATATATATTATATTAATAATAAAGATAATCGATAAGCCTTATTATAGTGAATATGTCTTATGTACAAATTACATGTTTGTGTAATGCTAACATGTTTAAATGTTATTTGAAATAATTGGATATTGGCCGGGGGTTTAAAGTGTTTGCACCTTTTACTTTAGGTGCAAAGGAACATTTATAAACCTATGTCCTAAAAAATCCTGTATTAAAGATCGGTACATTTGAAAGTTAAAATAAGGAACGACTGAATGTGAATTGTTTTGTAAGGAACTAAATGATAATAAATTGTTATTTAACTCTTCATTGCAAATCAGTTACTACTAGTAGACTATTCCTTGCAGCTAGTTATTCTTATTTTTTTTTTTTCTAATTATTTATAAATGCTAAGTTCTTAGTTCAGGAATGCCGTTTTTTCATATAATTTTATGTTCGATACAAATATAGTTAAGTCCTGCTATGGTCAATCATCAGGATGAATCTAGAGCTGTTATTAATTCTAGTTATAAATAAAATTATTGAAGCCGTCATCCTTCAAAAGCCTTTTCCTGCCTCGATTAATTCTTTATAAAGTTCTCAATAATCTGTTTCCCTTGTGGATTGTTGTATTAATTGTGGGGGGGGGGGGTCAGCGAAGACAACTATTGGCGGGCTTAACTATTTCGCCAATCTGTAGATAGAGCTAAAGATATTGAAACACAGTATTATACAGAAGGAAATAATAGTAAATCCAGTAAATGTAAATAAAAATTTCCATTGGAAATAATAAGTATTTGATATTGTATATTTTTTCTTTTATTTTCTCGAGTAAATAATATTTGGTTTGGAATGTGATTTCTTAATTTTTATTTATTTCTATTTCTCTGTTAGGGTGATTAAAGAATTTTGTAGGGGATTATTTATTATATTGTTGTGTATATAACTAAGTTTATGTTAAAAAATATTGCATTATTCATTTTGTTTAAATCATGATTATTATTAAAATTCTTTATTCATCCTAAAGCTTTTAGAATTGTGGATTGGTGAATCTCCCATAATCAACAGAATGGATTTTAATATAAAATTTGCGGGCTTTAACACAGATAATATATTTATTTAGCAAATTCAGTTAAATAGTTATTTGTCTATTAAAATTCCATCTTATTTATTTTTCATTTTAGAGTTGTGATAGATTTTTTGTTTTCAAATAATTATTTTGCTGAAAAGGACATTAAATTGTATACATTACTTTGCGAAATAATATAATTTTTTGTTTTATTCTATTTTAAATCATACTTCTTTTTTTATCTTTACCCCCTCTCCGCCTTCATATTTTATCATTGGTATTTTGGTTTAAAACCGTAGTTTTATTGTTGCATATCAGGTATACTAAAATCAAAATAATTCTAACCTTGTTCAGACAAAATTTGTTTTGTCATCCTAAATGAATTGAATATTTTCGATTGAATGCAAAGCTAGAGAATTCTTGGATAGACTAAGCATACTCTATTGACTATGGTCAAGTATTCTTTGAAGAGTCTTTCTCTCACTCTTAAGAGACTCAAATGACTCATAAATAAAGAAGTGATATTAGGGGAAAACTTTTATGAGTAATCATCTGAAATATATTTTAGACAGATATATTAAAAAACATTAGTTTATAAGTTGGTGGAATCAATTGAACTGAATTTTTTTACTTTTTAATGACTGAAAATGTTGCGGGATTGTGTCCCCTTTTTGCTTTGATGGTCTCACTAACAAGGGAACATCCCCAA
Organism: Gonocerus acuteangulatus; assembly: GCA_946811695.1. Lineage (NCBI taxonomy): Eukaryota > Metazoa > Arthropoda > Insecta > Hemiptera > Coreidae > Gonocerus > Gonocerus acuteangulatus. The sequence continues at coordinate 57,629,132 of OX328128.1, forward strand.
GTATCCGGAGCCGATTTTAATGAAACTTTGTTTATTTATTAAACAATTGAAAATAATTGATATGAATTTTTTATAACGGCCCAATTGCACGTTTAAGGGGTGAAGCCACCCTTCCAAATTACACCTCAAATATTCTAATTTTTAAACAGAGATAAAAAAAAAAAATCATAAGGAAAAAATGTGTATGCTATTTTACGTACACAACAAATTGTAAAAATAATAATTTATTTATTATAAAAAAGAAAATGTTGCTCCTTTTATTTACACAATACCAATATTTTTGTAATCAAACAAAAAAATATGAATACGTTGCTGAATTCAACGATGTATGATGTTTTTAATTTCATCTCGGATTTTGGCGTTTGATGTATGTGTTTTTTATGAAAGTAAGATAACTGTGCTGTGTTGCTCGTCATGTACTGCATCATGCCGCTGTGTGTGCATCTATCATACTGATATAGGCCAAATTCCGAGATGGAAATGAACAATATAATACAGCGTCAAATTCAGCAATGTATTCCTATTTTTTTATTCCATTACAAAAATGTTGATATCAATTAAATAAAAGGCGCAAAAAATGTTTTAGTAATAAATAATTTATTATTTATACAATTTGTTTACATATTTGTTTTGTATGTAAAATACCATACATTTTTTTCTATCTATGATACTTTAAAAGTTAGAAAATTTGAGGTTTGATTTGAAAGGGTGGCTTCACCCTTTAAATGTGCGATAGGGCCGATATAAAAAAAATATGTATCGATTATTTTCATGTGTGTTTAATAAATATACAAAATTTCATTAAAATCGGCTCCGTACACTTGGGAACGTTCCCTTGTAAGTACACATACTTACATTAATTCTTTTCTGTTTCAACTAACAGGTCATGATTTATGAGTTACATATTCCATTGGTGTCCAAAATCACCCAAATTGAGAATTCACTTTTTTACTGGGAATTTGGGAAAAAGGAAGTTGCTTTACAATAAAAATGAAAATTATAAGGTAATATCAACATCCACACACTTAATTTATTTTTTAGACAAAAATCCATTTTTTGCAAGTTTAAAATAAAAAAAGTGAATTCCTGCTACACTTCCTGTATGCATGCTCAACTTCCGAAAGTTATGTAAAAGTATTGTCATTTGAATCAAAGAGACAAAATTGTCTACTTTGTTTCGAATTTCAAGGTCATTATAAATTGAAAAACCAATTATAGTGCCGTGCCGATCAGGAGCCTTCATCGTAAGTATCCAAACAACTGCAAAGGAGTCCTGATTAAAAAATAGTGCTTCCTATGGATGCTGCATTGATACTCTTACTCTTAGGCTTCAAATAAAAATGTACTCGTGAAAATGTAGAAAACTTAATAAACATTAATTCTGAGATTGTGCTACAGTGGTTTCCCAGGCTCTTGCAACAAGCTGACCGCCTTGCTAAAAAGGGTGCATAGTATTTCCAATGTAAAACATCATAGACATTTGATTAACTAAAAACAATTAACTTGGCAACCCTAAGAAGCTGGAATCTCACTAAAATCTAGCTGGCCCTCAGTACCAAATGCCTCAAAAGGAAAATGTTAGTGAAACACACTGCAGGGTTAAGGCCCGCCTGTGCAATAACTAGAACTGGTATCTGTTCACTATATAGTGAACATTCATATATATATGAATGTAGTCTTTGAGGATAGACATCATTCTGCCGCTTTGGATGGGACAAGACGGATTTGGCTTAGCCCAGAGAAGGCCTCTGGTACGATACGAGCGACAGAACGACCGAGCGTTAGCAGAAGAGGGGCACTGGCTACGACACAGAGCAGCTGGGCGGTAATTTCCTTTTGTCTCCGTCATCGCATACTCCAATATACTGTTATGATAAATTATATATAGAGAAATAATTAAAATATGTTTTATTAAAGAATGCGCCACATTGGGTCGCCAATTTAAATGTAATGATTAATTATATATTATGAGAAATTAATTAATTAATTTTATAATTATTAATATTTATTTTAAAATGAATTAATTTGTGTGGTCACGACTATCAATGAGTACCTTAACCTCAGGGTATAAATGGTTCCGAGTGGCTAAAAAGAAAATAAATACGTATTCTTGAATAGTTCTGACATACAACCACACATCTAAATTTCTCATCAAGCTATACAATAAATTAACACATATCCACAAGAAATAACTCTTACTTTTTATTTAGATGACTCTTCCATAAAAGTCGAAAGTTCTTCAAAGCAATAGTTTTTTCCTCAGCAGAACATATAACGGATTTTCAATATCACTACTCTCATTTACACAGGACTATAAACTCCTAAATTCAAAACCTTTAAACATAAGAAATATTCACACACTAAGCTACCATGTGAGAGTGCTCAGGAAGACGCCGCACCAGAGAGAGGACTGAGGGTTTTTAGCGGGAAGAAGTCGATGCTTTCTCCCACTACATTCTGTATCTTGTCGGTCCCCCCATCCTTTTTTTTCAGCAAGCAAAATCCATTGCAAGAAATATTACAATATATAATCGATATGTGGAAATAATATTATGTCATTTGAGGATAGGAGGTCAAATAAAAACAGCCATTAAAAATTATTTTAGTGAAAATTTCACTAAAAAAATAGTTTATTTTAAATTTAAAAATATGAAAATAGATTAACTGTCTTTTTTGGGTCAATGATTCTTTTGCTCAGTCTTCAGAATAATACACAAGCTCATCAAAATGAAGGCATTGCAATTTGGAAATTAAATATTTCTATTCGTTAGTTACAATACCAGTCTGTGTTAATAGATATTGTTTTTTATTCTTTTTACACTATTTATATACAGAAAAAGGTTTTATAATAAATAAATAAAATATTGACTTCACACACAAAAGCTTTCTAGCTGTTAGATTCTAAGCTTTAGTTACATACAGAAAAGAAAAACTTGTTAAAATTTCATTTATATATGACAGATTAACATTACATTTACATTTTTGGGCGTCCTATTTTTGAAAGCAATTGCCTTGAGGAATAATTTTGTAATAAACAATATTACAGCTATTAATAGTTCACAGCTTCAATAAATGATGTATACATGTATTGTTTTTTTGTTTTGTTTTTTTTAAATTAACTATCATAAAATTGATAGAAATTTACCCTAAATACTACACATTCTAAAATTCTCACTTTTCTTTTAGGAAGAACTTTTCTCTTCAGTCCTGAACACTTTTTTTTTAAAGAGAATTAATGGAGTATATCTTTGCTATAAAAGAAGATCGAAAACATTAAGAGAACTAAATATAAGTATCAGTAATTATAATGACTTCTGTATTTTTTAATTTTAAAACTTAAGGAATCTTATTAGTAGAGCAGAAAAATAAAAAATTGATAATTTTTTTTAAAGAGCCAATCATATAAACAAAATAATAGTAATAAAATAAATAAATAAATAGAGCTAAAATTTAAAAAAATAATTACTTTTATGTAAATCCATTTAGCAAGGTTGTTTATTGAAATAATTTTAAGTATGAAGGAAGTAAATTTAAAGCAAAGAGATATCTAAGATTTTGCTTTGCTTAAATGCATTGATTTAAGTAACAAATCTCTTGAAATCATTTTAAAATGGTTTCATTGTTAAAATAAAATATCCTATATTAACAACAAGAAATTACTGGAATGTGTAAGATATAACTCCATGATAAAAAAACGATGTAATGTGCTACATCACATTGAATTATTTATGAAACACTTCTTTGTTTCATTTCTATTAAAAAAACTTAAGCTTTGGAGTTCTCTTTAAGCGGCTGTTTCTCTTGCAGCTCAACGTCAAGCTTAGGAGGTTTCTTGTCATCGGCAGTGTTCCAATCTTGAAGTTCCCCTGTACCAAATGCCATATACACGAGCGAGCCAACAAAGTATGTTACTGCTAATATCCAGAAAACAATTTGGAATCGCTCATATGTTTCCTAAAACAAAAATAATTATATCTTAAAATTAATGGGAACCAATAATATAATATATAATATAATTTCCCCACTCTTTTAATGTAAAAAAGTATTTTGCAAAACAAAAACAATTGTGTTTATAAATCTTTCTCATTCCCATTGAATTATTTATGTATTTTAAATTCAATTTAACTATACAGAAAATTTACAAACAAGTGAGTTTTTTCCCCCTAAAAATGAATGAAATCGTGGAGGAGTAGCCTTAAAATTCACCAGAGCCATAAATAACATGGAATTCTAGTGGAGGGGAGGACTCAATTTGTATATGAGATGGATAGGTTAGAATTAAAATGTTTTGAGAAGTTGACTTGAACTTAAAAAGTAAGTATTACTCCTATTACATTAATATTATGTAATATGACAAGCTCATGATTATCTTCCTCTTATTGCAACTCATCTTTTTCCATGAACTGTTTTTTCAAGGCAAAAAGTATATTAATGTTGAAAAATCAGCTGTTTAGATTTTTTTTTTTTTTCAGTTCAAAGTTAGCTCATGGTATTGGAAGAGTATGGAATTGTAAGCTCAGAGGTTAATTTGACAAGTAAGCTTAGATTAGTAAACTATCAGTTCTATAAAAAAAATGAGTTGGTGTTCACTCCAGAAGAGTGAGAGAGAGAGAGAGTATCTCAATGTCTTCACATTTTTTTTTTTAAATATTGTTAATTATATATAATGCATTTCAGTCTAAAACATCCATCCACTCATATATATTTTATAAAAAGCTGTGAAATTTATTTTTTCCTAAGAAAACAGATAAAAAGTATATTTCAACAAAACCAGTAACTATAAAATCAAATAATAAATAGAACTTACATTTTGATATGTTATATCGGCCACAATATAAGTAGAGATAAAGCCTCCAAATGAGGAAAGTGTGTTAGCCATTCCAAATATTGTACCTAAAAATAGTTGAAATAATATTAGTGCTCGACATAAATATATGTAAATTGTGCTTGACACAATTTACATATATTATTATTAAAAAAAAACATAAATTGTTCTACTCTTTTGCATTTTTTATGAGCAGCTGTTTCAATTATTAATTTTCGAATTAAATTCCTTCCAGAGTTTTGTGTTTGCGGGGTTCTACACTACGTACTAAATACACAAAGCTTCTCATTTTGATCTATTGATCTTGATGAGTTTCACGAACCTACGTTTGGTGGAAAAATTCAATTCAAACATAGTAAAAAGTAACACCCCTCCCCCCCTTCCAATAGACCGATTTAGTTCATTTTTACACTTCTTTCTAATTAGATAGCCAGGATGTATAAAGAGTTTCCTTACAATACAACAGAAATTACGACCGGTATAAGGAAATTAGTAATTTCTGTCCGGAGTAAACCCCCCTTATAGTCAACCGATTTAGTTTATTTTTATAACAAATTTTTCTCTTCAGTTGACCACAAAGAATACCGAGTTTTGTTAAAATATAACAAATATTATGGCTGGTATTGGCAAATAACTACTTTGTCTCTGGAGTAACCCCCCTCCTCCAGATAGACCGATTTTGTTTGTTAACGGACTCGTTCAATCGTTTGATGGAAGAATTTGAACGGGGTTCATAATAAATTTGAAGGGGGATCATTTTCGCTGTCTACTAGGTAGGATCGATGAAGATTCAAAGACATTTTTCAAAAATTCCGTCATGAGTGCAACCTCAATAGCTACTTTCCTTCGGAGGAAAGTTCTAAAAGTACATATCAGGAATAAAAATAACTAAAAGATAAATCTATTGATAATAATTTATTTAATATATTTTTATTAAATGTGAGTCCTCATCGCAGAATATTATGCATACAATTAAATAACATTTTATAACTTATGTTCATATTCCCTTGTAAAAACAACTCTTGTTTTTATAAGGTTACTTATTACTTTAACACATATCATGCCCAAGTGGAGGGAGATGAGGTTTGGAGAAGAAAATATTTCCTCTATGCCACGGTATTGCCCAGAAGCGGATATTTCCAGCCTTTAGGGAGTGCTCATTATAATTTTATTTTAAATGTGTGTAAATACATAAGGAAACTTAATTCAGGAATAAATGTTCTTTTCTTGTATATTAACATATATTATTCAGATAAGAAAAGGTTGGCGTAAAACAAAATTCATTGTTTGTGTGAGTAGGCACAATATATGTCAAATAAAAGTTATTTTTATAATGGACTTAAAATTATTATTATTTTTTTTTTTTTTATTTTTTTTTTGTAAAGTTAATACATAATAAATAAATGGAATGGTAAAGAGACAAAGAAAGTATCATAACTTTTATTTTAAATTTATTCATTCATCAACCTGATATAGTTTAACCTCAGAGAGAATTCTTAGTGGTTAGAATTTCTTCTCCACGCCATTTTCAGACTTAAAGTGCTTGTATAATAAGCTAATAGATTTCATGTTTGTCTACGTTTTAGGCATATTTTGCAAAAGAAAGCTTTTTGTTCCTTCATTATTTTTTCTACATTTTCACTTCGGCATTTTTTAATAAATAATTGTGCAATTAATTAATGTGGATTAATTTTTAATATTTCTGAGTACTGAACAGTTTTTACAAGGAAGTGTAAAACAGGTATATGTATAAATTGTGAAAATCAAAATAATAAACCTCAGACATGTTCTTGAGGAAACAGGTGAAAAGCATACATATATTCAAATGTAAATAGATTATTATGGAGAAAAAATACCTGAAAAGTTTGGTGCAATGTCCAATCCATTTCCTAAGTAGCCTGCAGTTACTGCTCCATTCAAAGTAAGTGCAAAAGTGAATATTGTGACTGTCCAAAATGTCTCATGACCGAGGTAAACTTCGGCTATCATTAAAAAGCCAGGCAAACCAACAGCTGAAAAAAGTGTAAAAATTCCCAAGTTTTAAATCATTCAAAGTTTGAATTTAATGCATATATATTTTTTTTTTTTTAACGGCACATCGACATCCTGGCTGTTAATGCATATTTTATAAATAAAACAATAAATCTCACCAAACATTGTAAATAATTTTCTTGTTGCTGTAGTTGAGAGTTTTCCTGTTGCTCTGATGTGATCAGCTATGTAACTGGTGATTAGGGCCATCACATATTTACCAATGTACGGAAAGCTGGATAGTATTCCATTCTGAAATAAAATCTTCAATTAAGTAGATATTCCATCCCTATTTGTTAGAATACCACAGCAGCTTTGGCTGGTGCTGTGACAGAATTCGATCGTGCCGCGCAAGACTTGGGACTCTCTATAAATAGTGAAAAGACCAAGTATATGAAAACCTCGAGACAGACCGAAGAATGAGGAGAGACTGTGGATTTGGGCGAGGACACGTACCGTAGCTGTAGCACATTTAAGTACCTGGGGGGAGTAGTAACGGAGAACAATAACCTGGAAGCGGAGGTTAAGGGCAGAATGGTGGCGGGAAACAGATGCTTCTACGCCTTGCAAAAAGCTCTCCGATACAAAAGTCTCTCCAGGAAAGCAAAGATTTTATTATACAAAACTGTGATTAGACCAGTTTTTGTGTACGGCAGCAAAACGTGGACTCTGGCCAAAGAAATGAGGAGAGGTCTGTTGGTCTGGGAAAGGAGAGTCCTGAGGAAGATTTTTGGAGCCGTAAGAGAGCAGCACAGGTGGAGGATCAGAAGCAATGCCGAACTTACAGAAATGTATGGCGAGCCTGACATCCTCTATGTCATCAAGAAAGGTAGGCTACGGTGGTTAGGGCACGTGGAAAGGATGGAACCCTGTAGGCTACCTAAATTGATGCTGAATGGTGCACCTGGGGGCAAAAGAAAGAGAGGCCGACCAAGACGGAGGTGGCTTGATGACTTGGAGGAGGACTTGCGGACGCTAGGGATCCAAAATTGGAGGAACCTAGCAACAAACCGCGTGGAGTGGAGCAGGATGGTGGCAGAGGCCCAGGTCCTACAAGGACTGTAGCGCCCAACAGTGAGTGATTTGTTAGAATAAGGATAACTTTTGTGTAGACTGTTTTATGTAATCATAAGTTAATTAAGAAAACTGCTCATTCAGATTAATAATATATATATTTTTTTCTTTCATTTTTTGCTAACATTTATAAAATAACAATTGATTCTGATCTATATCCATAATAAATGGATAGCTATATTTATTCCTGCAATCCAACTACAATTAGAAATTGAAGCAAGAGAAAAGAAGATCAAGAAAACTAGATGACTAACAAATTATATAAAACATAAATTATCTTAATTTCGCTCTCTATACTTATAAAAGATTGTTGGTAACTGATTCATTTATATTTGAAAACGATATTAAACAAATTCTAAAGATCAAATAACTCAATATTTAGAAGTGATAATAAATAGGATATAAATATTGATAATATATAAATATAAATAAATAATACAACTGATTGAGAACTAAAGCCAACCTCTACAAGGAAGGGACTATGTCCTATTCCTCTATTATTATTATTTTATTTATTTATTTTTTTTCTAATGTGAATTTTTGGTGTATTTTCATACATACGTAAAACCCACTTTGTTGTTGAGTCGCCATAGTTGCGAAAAAATAAATAAATAAATAGGATAAAATATAGTGTAGCGGCGCCCCCTGTAGAGCTTAATTTTACTGTTGCTAAACCCAACGGCAACACTGGAGTGGCTTCTACTAAGTTGCTTTATAACACTAGTGTCTCATCTACCTACATTTTAGCTAGTCTGTGTTTCTGGTTCTCAATCCCTGGGCAGCTAATGCATGCTACCTAGGTAGCAACCATGAGGCATCCAACTCTGTTTGCTACAGTGCTTGTGATCAGTGAATTAGCCACACACATGTATAGCTAAAATAGTATATATATATATACAAATAAAAACACGTATGTAAATAATAAGACACACTATGTAAATAATAAGACTACACAAATATTATATATATTGTAAAATAAAATACCTTCTTTCTCTAAATATAATTCGAAAGTTAACCTCATTCAATTTTAGTGGAATTATGTTTATACAGATTGACATGATAATTAAATATGCTTAATTTAATCACTTTTTTTTTTACCTGTTTAATGTCGATGCCTAAAACTTTTTTCATGTAAGTTGGAAATTGGTTTACAAACGTGAAAAAACAAAATACACTTGCTCCATGTGTAATTACAATAGCCCAAACAGGCAAAGATGTAAGCACCCTCCTCCAAGGAACCTTAGGAGCCTGAAAAGGTAATAAAATTAGTGAAATACAAAATTAAATCTATTTTTTTTCTAAATCGTCACTTGCTTAGAAGCTGTTTAATTTTTTACTTATATATTATTGGTACTCTGACTGCTAAGGTCATAAAGAACTTCTTATAATTCAATGTGACAGAGGATCAAAACATATTTAAAATACTCTTTTTTTAGGTAGACTCGACATATATCATGTCCACAAGATGCCTCTTCAGGAGCATAACGAGCAAGAATTTAACATCTACAGCGAACTGAATAAATGAACATTGAAGGATAGGATGTTTAAAGTGTTGTCAGTTTCTAGAGTGTAAAAATTACATAGTGATAAACTGGGACATTGTCTTATGATCTAATACAATGGAAGGGTGCGCAGCAATAAGGAGCAGTTTTGGCAAAAAAAAAAAAAAAGATGTTAAAATTTAGTTTATTGATATTCTCTTCCCTTTTGTTTTTCTTATCAAAACATAGCCACCTACTTATGAAAGGACCCTATCCAACCTTTTTTAGAGTGATGGTGTGAAGTTCAATGATTTGGAACTTCCTCCTTATTGCGCCACGTTCTATGAAAAACCCAAAATTTACAAATTTTTCAACTAAAATGAACAAAATTTGCTTTTATTCAAATTTTTAATTTAGGAAGCCTATATGACAATGCCCAAAAAAAAAAAAAAAAAAAAAAAAAAAAATATTCAATTAATGGGCAATTTAGTCGTCTTCTGGCTCTGTTTCCGTCATATCATCATCGTCAGTGTAGCTGAAGAAGGTACACATGTTAATGCATTATAGAACGGAATCTCATTTTCTCCGACATATTTGTGTACGAGGCTCATATTATTTCTCAGTTTTTAAGAGCAAGGTGTTGGCAGATGGAAAGTCAAAAGTGGACCTTACACAGCTGTTTAGTTGCTGTGATTTCACCATTGAAATGATCAGAGCTGCTTCCATATTTTACCAGAAGATAAAGGGAATTTTTGGATCCATGATAATGGTCTGAAAATCCCAAAAAAATGAAGCTGCCTCCTTATTGCGGCATACTCGTCAATTGTTTGGAACAACATGTTAACTTATGGTTTATGAACTTTTTAGCTTTCAAGATACAATGCCATTTCTCCTCTGAATATGATTACTTATTTAATTAGGTTTTCCCCGCTAAAGCAATAAAATCCTTTTTTTTTTTTCATGAAAAAACTTAGTTCTTTGTGATCTAGTTAGTTGAAGGATCTGATGTCCAGTAGATATGATTTTTTGGGAGTTATAAATTGTTAGATGTATAAGTTCCTTAGCAAAAGCTAAAAAGATTAAGACCATTTGTCTAAGGTTCACTGATTTGTGTACATTTCAATTTTATATAGCCTTTCACAATATATATCATTTTCTTTTTTCATTTTAGATTTTAAATTCATTTATATGGTGTCATGTAGTCACATTTGTTTCAAGAATACAAATGTTTCCTACTTATTGGAAGTCAATTTATGAGGTAGGCTTAAGTTTACCAGTTCATTTTTTTTTTTTTTTTTTTTGTAAGAAGGCATGAATGAGTAAATATTTAAAAAATTGTAGGGATTTAGAAGAATTTACCTTACGGACTGTGCTTGAGATACCAATAGCAGATTCTAAATATTCTCTTTCCTCCTTGGTAATACGAGGGTGTTGAGAGGGCGTATCAAACATAAATAGGAACCAAGCCACACCCCAGACTGTACCAAGCACACCTGTTACGTAGAATACTGACCTCCATCCAAATGAACTTATAAGGAAGCCACAGATAGGAAGTGTTATTGCAGCTCCAAGAGATGACGCTGTAATGAACAACATATATTGCAACAATTTAATTAAAATACTAAATATCTTATATTAGTATAGATTAGAAACTCAGATATTACTTCAATAGAAAATAATAAAAAAATTGAGGTCTAAGGTAATTCGATTAAACATTCTATTTCAAAGAGATTATCGAATGTTAATATTATGTGCTTTAAACTGAAATCTCAGCTAAAGTAAAATAAGAGATGGTATCAACACCAGCCTTGGACATTTAAAATATATACACCATCACCTTGGAGGCCAAAGTCACTAAGCGTGTTTTTGGATAAAATATGATCCAAATTTTTTAAAACCTGTTGGATGAAAAATTTGATATCTTATTTTAGCGTCTCAGAAAGGCTTCTTAGAGGGATAAAAATAATTTGCTAATTTCAGCCAACAACCATATCACATTGAATAGACCAGTTTATGTTGATCAGTACCTGGTTTGGTGAACATATTGGAAAACCATGTAGCATTGGCATTTTACAAGGGTGTATGTACCTGTAGATAGCCCAGCATGAAACTTCTTCGTCTTAAATGTCATAATGTTTTTTTTGCACAATTGAAGGGCTCAGTGCCAAAGGTGACTAACCCACAATTAGAAATAACTGAGAAGATTGGAGTTAAAGGTAAGAAGAATGTGAAAACAATTATTTTTGGTGACAGAAATGATTGTAATTGGACCAATTAAAATCATTTCTGTCACCAACATTAATTGTTTTCACATTCTTCTTACCTTTAACTCCAATTTTCTCAGTTATTTCTAATAGCTATTTTCATATTGTTCCTAACTTTTAACTCCAATTTTCTCACCTATTTGTAATCATGGGTGTATATAAGGAGGGGGCTGCAGCCCCCCCCCCCCCGAAATTTTGATTTGAACGGTAAAAATTTCATAAAACCCTTAAAAATAAATTAAATAAGATCATTTAGTTCATAAAACATATTCTATTTTGGTTGTAATAGCGTTTAAGTTGGCTAAAACTCTTCCAAGATCTAAATTGTTAGTATTCCTTACACCGGAAATGGTCTCAGCCCCCCCCCCCAAAATTTTCCCAGCCCCCTCCGAAATTATTTTCTATATACGCCCATGTTTTTAATTGTGGGTTAGTCAGTCACCTTTGGAACTGAACCCTTCAATTAATGACAATTTAAAATAATTTATTAATGTGCCATTTGACTATGTTTCTCTCTTCTGGCTACTGAGGAATCCACTAAAAATTATTTATCTATTTTAGATTTTTAACAAACCTTTTTAGTTCTTTGGCTTTTTGGAAAAATTTGGTTTTGGTTTACCTCCAGACCTAGATAATGTTAGCTGACAGTTAAAGAGGACGTTTTAGTATATCGGGTTTTGTGTAAATATAATATATAAATACCATTTTTAAGAAATCTTTGTGGAGGCAAGAATATTATCCAAATTAGATATGATTTATTTGTAATTAGAGAAAAAAAAAATCAGATCTCCACCACAATGATTTTGTTAAATCCCCAATGTGACAGAGTCAGAGCTCCAACAGTGAGTCCCTCGTCATTGATAGGCAGAATGACCAAGATCACCAAATATGTGGTGTATTTGGATGACCAAATATGTGGTGTATTTGGATGACCAAATATGTGGTGTATTTGGATGACCAAATATGTCGGTCTGTGTGTCAATTCATGCATCAGTAAAATCATTGCGGTGGAAATCTGAAGTGTTTGTATCTGTAATATGCAGTACCACCAACATCTAGCCAGAGTATGTCAGCTCTTTTTAATTAGAAATATTATTTTTATGATACAACCGTTTAACAATTTATATTCATTAAAGCTAATAAGTCATTTAATGTTTATGACACTTTCACTTACCCATCATGTTTGAAACAAATTTTGTTCTGTCTTTAGGTGGGATCCATTTGGACGCAATGGGCTGCATAGCAGGGAAAGTAACTCCCTAAAACGTTATTTGATACATAAACTTCTAGTTAAATATTTATGGCCAAATTTGATGGTTAATTTTCATTAACTTTAAGTAAAACCTAACTATTTATAATTAAATAAACAAAAACTCACCAACATGAAGCCTATGAGTACTCGCAACATAATAACTCCATAGAAGTCAAGCAATGTTGCTGCAATAGGTGTGAGGAAAGTTAAAAGAGAAGCGATTAGAATGCTGTAGCCAAACACCCGTTTTGGTCCGAAGACTTCAGCCATCCGGCCGCCTGGTAATTCTGTGAGGATATAACCCCAAAAGAAGCAGCCAAGGATAAGATTCTTCTGGTAGGTGTCCCATCTGAATCTGGGATCCTAAAATAATGCATTCCATTAATTTTTATTTTATTGTTACCTATTTCTTCGTAATTTAAGAAATATAGAAAATAAGCAGGTCAAAGTATACATGACTTTATTCATTTATTTTTATGAATTTCATTTCTTTCTTGCATATTCCACTTCTTAGGCAATTATATAAAGAATTGTATCTTCTGAATTTGGTCAATCTATGAAATCAGCTTTGTAAATATTTTTATATGTGTAAAGGGTAAAAAGAAAAGTATCAATTTATTAAATGAAAAAAAAAAATAAATAAATAAAAATCAGTCCCATAACAGGCCATGAGAGCTGTGAGGGGCAGATACTATAGAAGTATCTGATTCATGACCATGAATCATCCTATGGGAGATAGTGTGATCAGTACTATGCTCAGGCTATCTGATTTTCTCCTTTGCAGGTATCCATTAATAAATTAATTAAACACTGGGTGGGCCTAGGGATGGACAGGGAGGCCGAATCCATCCCATGAACAAAGACACTAGAAGATAAAAATCTTTAGTGCTTGCTCAGGATGTGAACTCAAGCACGGACTAGGAACCACTAGCTATTTATTTCATCACTAGATGATTAGGGAATTAACTTTTAGTGACGAGGCAGCTAGGAATACCTGGGTCGGGTTTGGCAGGTCTCCGTACTGGTTTGAGAACATTACCCCTTAATTTTGAGTTTTCAATAATTCTAAATTATTAACATGAAAGAAAAATGCATTTATTTATTTTGTTTCATCGATTATTAAAACATACTTATATTATTATGTACAATGATATTCTTTGTTTTAAAAAATATAATCATTAAAAAACTTTATTATAGCATATAATTACATAATTCAAACTGAATATTCAGAGATAAAAACAAAATGTAATAGAAATAATAAAGTGGAGGGCCAGTGGCCATGAGTGCTGAGGCTTATGCATTCTGTGCCAAGGGTCGTGGGTTCGAGTCCCACTAGGGGTGATGACTTTTCATTGGAAAAATCCTGGTTAGAAAAGGTTGGTGACCTAAAGATAAACCATCCTAAAATTCTGTTTTAATTATAAATGGACGTTAAAATTTAAATAAATAATAAAATTAAGCTTTTGTACAATTTGAAATTTTAATACAGGTATTGATAAGAAAAGGATTGAGGAGCGCATGAAATGCTTCATACCAGGGGCAGGTAGTGAGAAACCCGTACTGCAGGATCGGCCAGCCCTCATCACTTGCTGTAAGGAAATTGTTAAGATCATCCAACAAGTTGAAGGATACCTGTGTTCTTAAGGTGAGTCAGTTTAGTGTTAATATTCTGGCTATCATAGCCAAACAGTTTTTTAGCACTTTCCTCCGAAGGAAAGTAGCTATTGAGGTTGGACTCATGACGGAATTTTTGAAAAATTTCTTCGAATCTTTATCGATCCTACCTAGTAGACACCGAAAATGACCCCCGTTAAAATTTATATATATCTATATATATATATATATATATATATATATATATATATATATATATATATATATGCATATATATATATATGTGTCTGTTAACACGATAGCGGCCAGAGTTTTTGTTTTTTCTTCATGAAACGTGGTATATAGCGTTCAAATAGCAAACGATTGAGCGAGTTCGTTAACCACCAAAATCGGTCCACCGGGAGGGGGGGTTTACCCCGGACCCAAAACACTAATTTGACCATACCAGCCGTAGTTTTTGTTATATTTCAACAAAACTCGGTATTCGTTATTTTGATCTAAAGAGAGAATTCCGTTGTAAAAATAAACTAAATCGGTTCATTAGAAGGGGGGGTTTACACCGGACCCACAATACCAATTTGCCACTGCCAGCCGTAATTTTTGTTACATTTCAACGAAACTTGGTATTCGTGGTGGGAATCAACAGAGAAAAATGGGTTGTAAAAATAAACTAAATCGGGTTATTTGGAGGGGGGGTTTACTCCGGACCTAAAGTACTAATATACTCATAACGGTCGTAATTTCTGCTGTATTGTAACGAAATGCGGTATGCGTCGTGGGTATCTCATGAGAAAGAAGTGTTGTAAAAATGAAGTAAATCGGTCTATTGGAAAGGAGGGTTTACTTTAAAGTCTGTTTCATTACAATTAGCCAGCCAGACGTAGGTTCGCAAAGGCGCTACAAGGACCGCTATCTCCCACTATGGGGACTGTATCCTGTTCCTGCGTCAGATCAAAAGACGGAATGTGAAGTTTTTGTGTATTTATTAAGTAGTACAGTATCATGTATTAACATAACTCTGGAAGCAAATTATTTACAAAATTAATAATTGAACAGGCCTCATAAGAAATGTAAATGAGCAGAACTATTCACGTTTTTATTTTATTTATATAGGTTATTTACAGCAAATTATTCAGTAATGTAGTCTACACTAAAAAAAATTCTGAGGAAAGTGCTTAGGTATGCAGCTCCTGCGTGACGGACTTTCAGGAGTTTAAGACTGTTTTGTCTCTGTCAGTAAGTTTCGTGTTACATATATTGTCTCGTGGTCTATCTTATCTTATCATTAAGAATTTTTGGTTAGTCAAGTATATCCAATCTTTAGTCAACCAGAACTATTTCTTCATGTTCGTTTCCCAGTGACTAGGTGGGCATTTTTCGACTATATTTTTAATTGTTTGATGCTTATTGTCAGTTAGTTGTGTCCATGAGTGTGTCATACATCTCACTGCATTTTTTGTGCAACATTCTGCTATAGAACCCTCTCCAAGCTTCTTCTGTTAGCCAGTACATAATAATGCTTCTGTTTAGAGTCTGTGAATTATAAAAGTATCTGTCTTGAGGAGCGCTTAATAAGTCTGTAAACAGTATAATGATTCTGACGGCAGTTTTGGGTATGTTATCCAGTACTACTATAGTAAAAATTACATGGAGGCATGAAAATAAAAAAATTCAACATCTTAAAGATAAAATAAATTTTAAAAAGGATCAAGTATGACATAAATTAAGTTAAATCATTGGAGGTAGCAAGGTTGGCTCTTGTCGCTTCAATTTTCATTTTAACATATTCATTGTCTGGGGGTGTGCTAAGCGATCCAATATCCTACAAATCCAATCTCTCCAATCCAAAATACTCCGCAAAATAGTCAATGCTCCATTCTATGTCTCAAACTTCACTATCCATAATGACCTAGAAATCCCCATTGTCCAAACCCTGTCCAAAACCCGATAATCTAACTTGCCTGGTCACGACAATCCCCTAATCAATAACCTATCCTCATCCTCCATTCCCGGGAACCCTCACCGTCGCCTTAAGCACAAATGGCCTAGAGACCTAGTGTAAGCAAACCTTGTATGATAATGTAAATATAAAAAATGTAAATACTGTAAATAATCACCCTAAATGTAACCTAAGATAAAAATTCAAGCAAATAGGTTTTGGCCAATGGGCTTTTTTCCTATCGGCCCTTCTTGTCATCTAATCATGAATATAATAATTATAAAAAATACTTTGTGTATTGTATAATTGGCAAATAAAGATATTAAAAGATTAAAAAAAATAACATATTCTTTAAGACTTGTTGCTGGGGTTTAAGACCCCTGGACAAGAAAACTAAAGTTAATTATGACCATTTGGTCTAGAATGGATGAAAATATTCAGGAAATAAAACAGTACACTTTCATATAAAGAGATGTATCTACATTTCCATATCTATTCTACAGAAGATGTAGAAAAAAAAAAAAAAAAAAAAAAAAAAAGAATTTGAAGTAAAGGTTAGAATATAGAAAAATTTATAAAATAAATGAGAATTGATATATTAGAGTTTTAGGCAGACCCACTGACATTATGTTGAACATCTGTAAGATTGGTTCCATTTTCAGCTATCATGTCGACAATGGCTATAGTGAGATTCACCCGAAGCATGTAGTTCACCATAAATCCGAAGAAGACCATAACATTGAGCACTTGGACACATGAGATTTTTTCTAAAAATAAATAAATTTCATTTATATAAAATCAATATACAATATTATATTATTTGACAATGCTTATGCTAGTAAAAAGTTTGAATTAAAATGAGTGAATAACTTTTACATTTGAAGAGTGCTTTACTCATACAAATTAAGAGTATTGAATTTTATTAAGCAATAATACTTTTATAACCCAATGGCTGACTTCCATATTTGGTGAGGATTAAGAATATTTTTTTTTTCATAAACAAAAAATAATTAGACAAGTGAGAAAAACTTAATTTTAAAAAGAAAAATGAAAGTATGGTTGCTCAACTAAATTGGGATGCTTGTTACACAACATATCCATCAAACCAAATTGTAAATATTGCAGAAAAAAAAAACAGTATCAAATAAAAATATATATGAATAAAATCATAAATAAGTTAAAGAATAAATAAATTAATAAAATAAAGTACATGCTTCAGCCTTATAAAAATTGATGAAAACACTGAACTATTAAATATGTAGATAACATTTTTATTGATAGCAATAATTTAAATTATTGACTTACCATTTAATTTTTCAAGGAAACCTTTCTCTGGTACAGACATTTTCTTTAAGTGTTCTGAAAAAAAAGATAAAAAAAAAGTTAATCTCAGAACTTTTTTGCCAAAATGCAGAAAATAATTAAACATTTACACAAATTTATAGCAAGGGGGTCCACAGTAAACATATGGGTGATGCTCACTTGCTTATAGCTGGAAATTAGTCCTGATAAGGAGACCAGGAAAAAAGTTGAGGAAAAATTAAATAAAGTGCTTGAATAATAAATACGCTTTATAAGGGGGGGGGGGGACTATTTTTTCGAGAAACACCAAGAAATGTATTATGGTTCATGACATTAACTCGAGCTTCAATGCACCAAAAAAACCCAAAATTTACGTGCGACGACATTAGACATCCATAAAATTGTTGGCGCACAGTTAACACTTTCGTGGGCAAAGGGAAGTGACTTATGCCCAAGAGTTCTCAGGGGTGGCCCTTATGTGGTTTAGGAAGTATTAGCGAAAATAATTATAAATAGAAACGTGCAGTTTAGCTCTGTTGGAGATGGCCTGTGATGAAATATTGGATCACCCTGTTTAAAGCCACAGTCCACTACAAAAGGCTCTGCAACTACATTTTACTAGGCAGACAAGAATAGCCACAAAGTCGTTTAACTTAAATCGGTAAATCCAGTTCGTGTATTGCCAATATAAGTTTATTTCTTATAATTGTTTTATAAGCTGCACTGAAACCTATACACAACGTCTAAGTAGTCTGCTAATATTTGTTTAGCGATCTGCATCAGGCTCAATATGGGCAGGTCACCACATGGATAGCAACCCAATTTCTATTCCTGACGTGTTATGATTTTATTGTAAATAGCTATGGGGCAAAGTAGAAATAACCTCAGCAATATGTGAATGCATGCTGACTACAAAGTCAGTTAGTTTAAGAGTTTAATAGAAAATCAGCTGATTACAGTGTTGCCAAGCAATTTCCATCGATTTCGTAATTTGTCATTCGGTTTAAATATTTGGGAAAACGTTTTTAAAGGCTTGAGTAATCAATTTTACCAAAAAGTAATATATGTTTTGCTTCTCACGCTTTACTTAAAATTTAATTTCGGTTAAAACGAAAATATCATGCAACAGCATTAATTATTTTAATCTAAATCGAATTATTCGATTCTAATTTTCAGTCAGTTTTATCAATAGGGAAATGTTGATAATGAATGTTGTAATTTAATAATTCTAGTCTAGGTTTGTCCCAAATTAGAGAAGGTTTTAAAATGTTTGATTCTATAATCTCTCGAGTTTTTATTCGCAACAATTGTATTATACTTGGCAACACTGGCTAATTGCCATCCATATCGTCTGGAGAGTAAGATGTGCGAACTTAGATCTCGCGTTTTATTCAGTAAATATTGGGTATTATTATTAATAAATCGAATTTTTCTCGAGTAATTCCTTATTATTTCTAAGTCAAGTGATAGAGGGAGTGAAACTGAATCAAGGTACGTAATTTCATTAAATAATGTTTAACGTTTCTAAAGTACATCTCATCCGCCATTACACAAAAACAAGAAAAAGTACCTTTCTCTTCAGAGATTATTTTTTGAGAATATCTTTTTTATTTAAAAAGTTGACGCACACTCATTCACTTATGTTACTGCAATCGAGCCAACAAGAATTTGCTCATTCTCGTCAAGTATTTTTTATTATATTATTTCGCCATTTGGTCCACCAAAACCACATCAATCAATACTCCATTAGAAATAAAGCAAAACCATTTTCAATGCAATATCTGCTACCGTTTTTGAGAAAAGTGGATAAAACTAGTTTTTCTAATTTTATATTCGTAATGATTGTTTGGTTGAAAATGGTTCAGACTTGAAGATTTCAGGCTTGAAGATTTTTGGCATCTTCGTATATTTTTATTTTATTTTTCGTATATCTGCTTCTAGAGAGAAGTAGAGGGAGTAATTTCTGCTTAGAATACTGTCACTTTCAATTTGTGGCGCCTAAAATCTTCTCTTTGAGATATCATTTTACTTTTTCATGAAAAATCAAAACCGTTCAATCAAAAAACGACATAGCCTCGTTGAATGAACCGGTCCCCGTTCTCATCGAAGTTAAACAACGTCGGGCGTGGCCAGTAATGTGTTGATACGCCCTTAAAAAAAAAAAAAGAAAAAAAAAAAACCTCTTGCTAAGAGTCGGACTTACACATACCAAAACAGAATAAATAAATTTTATCAACCAAATCATGAAAAATAAAAGAGTATTTAATGCTATAATAAACTCAACTGAAAACAAAAACAAACATAAACAGACCGAGTATTAAAAACCGTCATTACTTATGGGATGATCTGATACTTCAAACAGAACTAATCGTTACAATGCTTTAATGCTGTTTAACATATCTAGATTTGATAGTACCTATTACCTCGAAGAGAAACCACTACATACACCCTGTTACTGCTCCTAAAACCTTTCTACGCCGAGCAAAGCCACTACTTACACCCTGTTACTGCTCCTAAAACCTTTCTACGCCGAGCAAAGCCACTACTTACACCCTGTTACTGCTACTAAAACTTTTCTAATCAATGCGAAACCACTACTTACTAACTATTACGGCTCCCAAAATCTTTCTACTCGAAGAAAATCCACAACTTACACATTGTTATTGCTCCTAAAACCTTTCTACTCCAATCAATGTTACAATTCAGCAATGCTGCAAAGAACCACCTACTTACGACAGGACCTACCATCTCTCTAGGAAAGTGATAAAAAAGCACATTTTAACTCGCATAGGCCATTTTATATTGAATAATATAACTTATGCTTCGTTTATCGGATTCTAGAATATTATTAATGTAACGGGTTTCTTCAAGAAAATCAATGTCATAATGTTGCGTATTTAATGATGACTTGACCATTGGCGAGTGCCGGTAAATATGTTTCAACAGACCGCTTCGACCGGTTCATTTGCAAAAGCATGACTGTTTCGCAAAGCTAAGGTCGGCCAATGATAAACACATTCTTCTCTTTTTGCTTCTCTGAATAGGAGGTGTTTTCCCGGAACAAATTCCACAACGTGAAAAAGGATCAATTTATGTCTGCATATTACCTGTTTAAAAGTTCTAATCCAAACGAGGAATATTTAGACTTGTTTACATCCACGAAAGTTAAACGCTACTCTGGAAAAAACACCCTTAGTTTAACTCACACTTGAACTAAGCGATGCGAAGGCTTTCCTTTTTTTACTCCATTAAAATTGCAGATGGTTCAACAAGCTTTCTTTTTTGTAATGAGAAAACAAGCTACGTGGCACTTTATTTAGCTACATGACATATTTAAGTATCCTTATCTTTAAACAATCGTACATGGGTTCTGAGCAAAAGGTCTTTGTTAAGTATTTGTCAACCAGATACAACTCAAAACGTAATCCAACGAGTAGAAATTGTAGATTTTTAGAAATTCCTGATCGTATTCGTAGGCCTAAACACGCCTGGCTCTCTAACGAATTCAGACTTCTGGAATAACAAGTTTCTTAACACACGTCGAAAAAGAGTTAGGGTGTATACAAAATAAAACAAATATCAATTGTATATTCATTATATAGCATATAATATATGCTAGAATATTATATGACCCAATCTATCTCGATCTTGGAGATGTTTACATTTCGTTGTAAACAAGGTCCCACTTAGCGGCTCGCCTTGAGGAACCAGTCATTACTGAGAATCGAGATCAGCGCCCGCTAGGTGGACGAACTAATTTCTGTTTAGGAAAGGCTAAACCTATTATTATTGGGGGGAAGTTTTAATTAACTCTTTGGTCACAGCGGAGCTTATGGATCTTCTGTGACCCAAATCCCGATAAGTGGCAGTGGAACGATGGTTAAAATGTAGGTTAATCAAAGGCCTTTTCCCATCTCCACAATTATCATGCGGCAGAGGCTCTTACGGAAACAATGTCCCATTATTTCTTGTTGGTACACACACACACACACACACACACAAACACCCAGACATAATATATATATATACATATATATGCATACATAATACATACACATACACATACATATGAAAGGTGTTTCGCAAGTAGATGACAAAGGCAAGGCGATGAAACAGACCGAAAGTATAGTTCAACTCCCCACGGTTCTATAGCGTTCCGTTCCAGACATGTGCCGTCATTTAAAAAAAAATATCAACGTGTTTTTTGTATGAAAAACTCAATTTTCTCTGCTTGCACGCTTTTCGTTTCAACGTTCCATTACATTTCTGAAATTAACATTACATTTGTTTTAAGGCTAATGCACTTTAAATGTTCAGAAGTATCTGTTTCAAACGGCAATAACATTTCAAAAAGTCCGTCACGCAGGAGCTGCATGACTAAGCACTTTCCTCAGAATTTGGGTAGTGTAGACTGCTTTCCAGAACAATTTGCTTAAAATATCCTACATAAATAAAATAAAAAAATGAATAGTTCTCTTTTAATTTTGTAATGAGTAACTGATCAATTATTAATTTGCTTCCAGAGTTATGTTTACACATGGTACCTACTACACTGCGTAATAAATACAAAAAACCTCATATTATCGTATTTTGATCTAACGCAGGAACAGGATACAGTCCCTCTAGATACAAAGCGCTCCTTGCGGCGGCTTTGTGAACCTACCTCTGGTGGGCTTTTCTATTGAAATATATTACAAAGTAAACCCCCGCTTTCCGATTGACCGATTCAGCTCATTTTTACAACACTTCTTTCTCATGAGTTACCCACGACGTATACCGCGTTTCGTTTCAATACAGCATAAATTACGACCGGTATGAGTATATTAGGAATTTGGGTCCGGAGTAAACCCCCCCCTTCTAATGAACCGATTTAGTTTATTTTTACATCACATATTTACCTGTAGATTACCACTACGAATACCGAGTTTCGTTGAAATATAACAAATATTACGGCTGACATGGTCAAATTAGTGTTTTGGGTTCGGGGTAAACCCCCCCTTCCGGTGGACCGACTTTGGTGGTTAACGAACTCGTTCAATCGTTTGCTAATTGAATGCTATATACCAAGTTTCGTGACAAAAAAACAAAAACTCTGGCCGCTATCTTGTTAACAGACACATATATATATATATATGCATATATATATATATATATATATATATATATATATATATATATAAATTTTAACGGGGGTCATTTTCGGTGTCTACTAGGTAGGATCGATAAAGATTTGAAGAAATTTTTCAAAAATTCCGTCATGAGTCCAACCTCAATAGCTACTTTCCTTCGGAGGAAAGTGCTAAAAGTAGGAATTAATGTTGACATTATGGGGTCCAAACATAAAGCTTTCTCATCGGCACCTCCGGATAGCGTCATCGGGTGACGTCATAAACGGGTTTCCTCGCTAAGGAGGGGAAAAGAGCTAAAATAAGTTAATTAATATTCTCCTTTTAACTTCCTCGCTGGGATCTCGTTCCAATGGTTCCATCTCCCCGGCATCTCTCTACGGCGCTTGGTGGGGCCAAAGGACATATCGTCTTTCAAAAAAAGGCTACATGCTCTAAATCTTAACCGATCTGAATGCATTTTTAAAAAAAAAAAAAAAAAAAAATGAAAGCTAATAAAATTTAGAAAACAACTTTGTCTAGTCAGATTTTAGTTTTTTGTTTCCGTTGTTTGTTAAATTACGTGTAAAGAAGTTAAATTCACGAAGTTTTACAATTGGACATAAATAACTTAATATCAGCACTGATATCGTTGAAATTAAACATTCAAATCCTGATTAGACTTGGGAAAAGTCAGACTGACGCATCTTCATAAAATGTAAATTTATCTTAATTCAACAATGAGATTAATTCAAATAATATTTAATATAAATTAAATAAGATAAATTATCCTTTACGTACATTTTGTGCTTCCACATCTATCGGAATTGGAATGTGCTTCCATTCATTACGAATACTACTTATATAAGGATTGTAAAACTTCGTAAATTTAACTTATTTACACGTAATTTAATAAACAAGGAAAACAAAACTTTGACTAGACGAAAGTTATTATAAATTTTATTAGCTTTCATTTAAAACAACATGGTTTGAAATCGGTTAAGATTTATAGGCTGTAGCCTTTTTTGAAACAGGATATGTCTTTTGGCCCCACTGTACAACGGTGTCCTGGTTACTTGGGCTGTAATGTTTAGAATTTAATGTAATATTTTCGGATGTGTTATTTCTCATAAAGCCGAATAGGAGTTGGGCCAAAGTTTGCTCCCCTAGTAACCAGAACACCGCTGGAACATATGCCGGAGAAATGGAACCAGAGGAAGTTAATTAATATATGAAGGAAGAAGCATTGTTAGTTTTTGCTTGTAATACATTTTCTTAATGAATGAGAGGCTTGAAACAGGTATAAATTATTTTGAAAGGTTTGCTAAGCCAAAAAGCGGATTTCTTATCAAAGAGATAAAGGAAAATATTTGTTTTCCTCGAGAGACAACAATATCACTTGAGAATTAGCCAAAGGAAAATGACGTCGGATATTGTATGTCATGGAGTGTTAAGCTTGTCATTAGCAGCTGTTATCGTTGGTAATTTTATCTTCCTAAAACGTGGATGCTATTGCAAGCAGAAACTAATGTTAGTGCTTTTCGTCCCTCCCTCCATAGGGAGTAAACCCGCTTATATCGACGATCCGATGACGATTGAATTGAAACGTTTTCAACACACGTGGACGTGGCAATTTTAGGGGTAGGTTCGCAATGTTTTCTTTCTGTGGGTTGCCTATTATTATTATATTCCTCTTTTAAATTGTGAAAATATTTTTAATATTCGTGTAAAATGAGTATACTACTGAATAATTTCAGACTTTATTTAACACATTTTATTTATTTATTTTTTTTGCATCGAAATCTGGGCCATCAGCGCCGACATCCAGGGTGCATCCAGGAAGTTTCTCAACGAGCCGCGAGAAGAGGAAATTCCTGCCGCCGCCGGTAATCGAACCCATCATCTCCTACACGAGAATCTAAGGCGTTAGCCACTAGACAGACCACGGGGAGACCCTCACATTCCTGTTGTTTTATTAGTTAAAGTTCAGTGTTTAAAAATTTGGGAAATGAGGAAAAATTACGGTCGACAATTTTAGGAATAGGTTACTAACTCCAAGTTCTCTGATAGTACAATAAAAAAAAAGGAAAATAAAACAATAAGTAATAAAGCTGCTCAGTAGTAAGTTCCTACTTTATAAGGAAAATCCTGGATCGCTTAGCAGTGAATAGGAAGGAGGTAAAGATAAAGAAAAATAGATGCTCAAAAAAAAAAAAAAAAAAAAAAAAAAAAAAAGACAATAATGTGGCACATTAGAATAGTAGCTATTGAGGTTGCACTTATGAGAGAATTTTTGAAATTATCATCGATCCTTCCTACAAGATACCGAAAACGACTCCCAATATATATATAACATTTAATGCCGATCGTTCCAGTTATTTTGTAGATACGCGGTTATTCCACCCAAGTAATCCGTCCATCAGGAAATTAGTAATTTCAGCTGTTCAAAAAAAAATATAAAATAGCATAAGTATTTATGTTTTTTTTTGTTTATATATATATATATATATATATATATATATATATATATATATATATATATATATATGCATAGGTTAAAAAGTCTTGAGAAATTCTGCGAACATTACCCACTTTACTGAGGAAAGTTCTTAGTTATGCAGCTCCTCCCGGATGAAATTGTACGTATATACAACCCCTGTTCCTCATTAATTGGACGGGCGATTCAACAAATTAATAATTCAATATTGGAATAAAACCTTATTCTTAATCGGCCGATTTTGCTTATTTTTACAACACCTCTTTCTCTTTAGTTGAGCAGAATGTATACCGAGTTTCGTTGCAATATAACAACAAATTTGGCTGTTAGAGGCATATTAATAATATGTGTCCTAAGTAAACCTTGTTTCTAGATGGACGGATTTAGCTGGTTAAAACAAACATTGTGGCCGCTAATCGTGGTTAGTGTCTTTTAGCGCGGTTCCTCCCTCCCCCATAGGGAGGAACCCCGCTTATAAGGTTGATCTCATGACGCAATCCGGAAGTGCCGACTAGAAAATTTTGCGTTTCAGAACCTATAGAGACCGAAATTGATAGTGGTTAAAATTTGTATATATATATATATATATATATATATATATATATATATATATATATATATATATATATATATATATTTGTCTGTTCGCTCTGTAGCTCCCAGACGAATGGTCCGATTTTGATGAAATTTGGTACAAAAATCTTTCGTCTAATTTGAAAGGTCAAGTTCGTTAACCAGCAAAGACATAAAAAATTTTGGTAACTTTGTTTACTTTCCTTAATATCTTGGAGAAGGTTGAGAATCTTGGTAAACGGAAGAATACCATTAGAAAGCTTATTAAATGCTCTACAAAAAAGTTTCTAATAAAAGTTTTGATTAGGCGATGTCAATCGAAGAAATAAGAGCTTAAAACTTTAAAGTAATTGATTTCGCTTATTCGAACCGTTCTTTTTGTCTGTTTTTTATTCCTTGTTATTTTTTAATTGCTTATAGTTGGATAATGTTTTTGAAAATAAAACAAGTTAAGAAAAATAAAAAAAACAATTTAATGTTAGAGATATGGATTTCCAAGATATAGCTTTTCAACTGCCTGGCGTCCTTCCTAGGGAGGGTTGTTTGTCTTTGATTTTGGTACTTAGAATTATGGGATACAGTTGAAACATTTTCTGCTTGTTCGAATTTCATCAACACTAATATGTTGAAATTTTTGTTATGTTTGGAGTAAAGGAAGGGTTAAAATAAAATATTTTATTAACAGACAAAAAAAGTTTTTGTAACTTTGTATACTTTCGTTAGTATCTCGAAAACCGTTGACAATCTTGGGAAGCGGAAGATTACCATTCGAAAGCTTACTAAATGCTCTACGAAAAAGGTTCTGAAGAAAGTTTTAATTAGGCGATGTCAATCGGAAAAATAAGTGCTTAAAACTTTAAATTAATTGATTTCGTTTATTCGAACGGTTCTTTTTGTCTGTTTTATTCCTTGTTATTTTTTAATTGCTTATAGTTGGATAATGTATTTGACAATAAAACTGGTTAAGTAAAATAAAAAAAAAACAATTTATTGTTAGAAATATAGATTTCCAAGATCCCAACCGACCCTTCCAGGTAAGATCGTAAATCAAGACTTTACTACAGACAGGAATGGCGTTAGTGACCTTAAGGGTTGACACGCCATTATAATAATTAATTTAAAAAAAAAAAAAAAGACTGGTGGAACTAAAATAATAACTGCTTCTATTTTAATCTTTCCAAATTAGACTAGGGATGTTTACGGAACCGCGCTAAGATGATGCAGTTCCTGCGAGACGGACTTTTTGGGAGTAGGATCGATAAAATTTTGAAGATATTTTTCAACACATTTTTTTTTTATTGCATCCTCAGTAGCTCACATTCCCTTGCCGAACTAAAACGGGCTCAATACATCTGTTTCATAAGTTTGGAATATTCAGACAATTTTAATAAAGAGAAAACTATATTACAGCCGGGCACATGCCCGTTTAGAATCTGCTAACTTGGTGGCACCTACCAAAACAGTTCTCAATTGCTTGACAAGCAGTTCCTCGACTGAATGACACTGGTAATTAATTGTAATTGAGGAATGTCATTTTTAATCAGTGATATTTGCCTTCTTTATTGGCCATCTCATTCATATATGTGTATCAAACAGATGTTGGCAGGAAGGTCATTTTACCCACATTTTAATTTTTTTTGATTCGTTTCTTTTTCTTTTTTTTTTTTTTTTTTTTTAAAAAAACATTTATATGAACAGTTTACATTATTTGTTTGTATTGTTGTTAAATTATACTTAATTAATTTACTACGTGTCGACGTTTAGGACCTAATTGGCCATTATATGTACAGTGAAATTTATTAAAATTTGTAGCTTTTTAATTCATCAATAAATTTTTAAATTGTGTCTTGTTGTTCTGACGGTAATAAACTCCTTGCATACTTATTGTATAATAAATTGCTTAATCTGTGTGTAATTGTAGTAATTTGTTCAATCATTAACTTGTTTATTAATATTGTTATGAAGGTCGTTCCGTTCATTTTAATTAGCCCAGAACTGTTGGTATGATTGGAAATTTATCTTGCCATTAAGTGATTTGTCCTTTCATTATATTGGTTATTTATTATGTTCGAAAGTATTGTACTAGCAACAACTTTAACATGCTATTTTAGAAATAATTCAGATGACACGTGAACGGTTTCAGAATTTTTTTAATGTTATAAATATAAAGCCATGTAAATCAAATAAGTATCCCGTTAGACATGATAATCCTGGTTCCAAGGGCAGTTCTTTTAAATTTCTGAATATTGTTTCTTGTTTATTTGTTAGTATGAGTTGAATAATCAATAAAATATTAATTTGACGCTAAAGACTGCCATTCTCGCCTAGTGTAGCATGAAATAACTACTTAGACAAGGAATGTGCTTATTTTACGTGGCTCCTGCGTGATGGATTTTTTTATCTATTCTTATATTATCAAATATCATTCTCTTATCAAATATAAATTAAATTAACATTTACATCGAAGCAATTGTATGGGACATGTAGAATATTTAATAAAATCTCTTACTAATTGTGATAGACAACTTATAGACAATTTATTAAGCTTTAAAATAGACATATTTCACGATTTCCGAACTGGTTCGAGATATTTAAGATAATATAATAAAATTTAAAAAAAATCTAGCTGTTGCACTATTCTCAAAAACAGTTACATATACGAAGGGCTCATTGCCAAAGGTGACTAACCCACAATTAGAAATAACTGAGAAACTCGGATTTAAAGGTAGGAAGAATCTGAAAAAAAATACTCTTGGCAACAAAAATGATTTTAATTGGTCCAATTGAAATCATTTTTGTCATCACACTAATTTTTTTCAGATTCTTCCTAACTTTAAATCCGATTTTCTCAGTAATTTCTAATTGTGGGTTAGCCACCTTTGGCACTGAGCCCTTCATATAGCCTTGAAAATGTTTTCTTTTATCAAATATAAATGAAATTAATAATTACACAGGAAAAGTTGTATGGGCTATGTAGAATATTCGATAAACTCTCTTATAAAGGTATGAAAAATTAATGAAAAAAATGCTTGTACATCGTAAATTTATTTCTAACAGACGAGCTCGAAAATATTTGATCATTTTCCTATAAATTTGAACACTAGAAAAATCATGTCATTTTTTGGAAGAAATCCTTCTTCTTAATCCGTCTACTTGATTGGTTAAAATATTTTTGTTTTATTTTGATATAAAGGTCTAAAATACCTGGTATCATCATCATGATGGCTGTTGTGGAGGAGTCTTGGATGGCAGGTGGCCTACTGACTGGAGAGAGCTAGCAATTCCACGACCTTTCTGGTCAATTGGTAATAGTCACGGTTTCAGCCATTCACACTTCGCCCGTTAAAAATTAACAATTACCAAACATACAACAGACTTTACTAGAAAATAGTACTCGCTCTTGAGGCCGTTAGAGTCTTTACTTCCTCCTTAGAAACCCTACTCTCTGATTTTAACACACTGCCACAGTAATTTTCAAGTTTCTGGTCTAGGAAACCAATTTAATTTTATCATTTGCCTTATAGAATACTATAATTATAGTACCTACGTAATGATCACCATAAGGCATATACAATTTGTTTCTTTCAACAAGGAAAATAAAAGGATTGTCTCGAAGTTGGTCTATGTAACAGAAGGTTCTTGTCGGAAACCAACCGCGAGTTAGTTCGTACCCAGACATACTTCGACATGTTGTTATGGTACTGCATCACTACATTATCTGTTCTCTTCCTTGAGGCCATATTTCAATGATCCGGGGGTAAAAACACAAAGTACGAGATAACTCGTAGTTGACAGTCAACGTGTTAAATAACCTTACTATTTTGAAACTCTATTTAGATTAAGAAAATAGCTGCCGTCACACCAGGGCATTAGAACTTCGGAACACAAGAAGTGGTGAGGTAGGAGAAGGACGGAGAAGATAACGGTTATTTGTAAACAAAAGTGAGGCTGAAAGGGAGGACGAACGTTTATTTATAAGGGACGTTGAGAAAGAGGGTGGACGAAGCAGGAACCATTTGCATGCTCTTTCAGCAGTTTTATTCATCCCGTACACTTCACAAATTGTCGCAGGATCCATGGTTAAACTGGAAGATTAAAATGTGTCGGAAATGCTCACTTTTCTTAACTTGACGAAGTCATATGTTCAACACACATACACCAACAACGGAATGTGCCCGCTTTTTTGCTTTCACGCCATATTATTGTCAACCCAAATTGATATGTATCTACCCAATAAAATCTATTAACTGTGCTTGAGCTAAGATAGTATGAATATTATTTTCTGCATTTTTCTTGCGTAGAAGTATAACTGGACTGACAAGGGTAGATTTGAGGCCTACCTGCTATTCCCCATGAGTCAAGACTGCTCTTAAGAGGCCATTGGCATTAGTCCAGGTAGTTTTACCTGGTTGGGGATAGTCACTTTTATTTATTGTGTTTTTAGGCCTTACTCACAGCTTTACATAAAACACTAATTAAAAATATTTTATGGAAACACCTATTTTTAGATATAGAACAAAACCACTTCTTTGATCGTCTGTGTTAGAGTTCATCTAGGGAGAGGATGATTGCATGTTCTTGATAAGTATTTTGGGTCTTTTTGCGAAGACCACATCCAGTTACTTTTGAAGTAGCTGTAGTGATTGTATCAGTGATTCAGCGCAAGCGCATAACTCCTTTGCCTTCCTATTGGAGGATTCCGATGACCAATTGTATTGGTTCTTGCTGGGAGTAAAGTAACCTTCAACAGTGAATTAGCTTATGTTTATGAAAAAGCTTTGCTATTGTTAGTGAGAAAAAATGGGGTCTTTTACAATTAGTTCGCGATGTTCCTAACAAAGGAAAAGCGATTACTCGGAAAAATTAATAGAATTCGATTAATTTTAGCAAGTTGGATAGACTAGAGTCGCTAAAATTAATAGAATTGTATTAATTTTAGCGAGTTGGATTGACTACGAGTTTTGATATCTTCTTGAGAGAGCGTAGCGAGCGGAAACGCATAGCAAGTATGCCAATTTTACATTTATAAGCAAAATGCTAAATAAATGTAAAATATCCAAAAAGAGAGAGAGGGGAAAGGAATAAAATATGTGTGTTTACAAATATCATTGTTTATGTTATCCTTCATAACCCGCAAAACAGTTAACTTTAATGCTTAATAACTTTTTTCGTAGTTGAGAGAATTGATTTTGATCATATTAACCTTTTTATTAATAAATATTGCTTGCCATTATCTCGTATGAATTATAACCGTAGATAACGAGCCAAGTAGTAATAGATGACCAGCAAAGAACCTATAAGTTAATCAGTAAGCTTATCAGCGAGTACGAGTAACTGTTATAAATCACTACTGGTACTTCAAAAGTAGCTGGATGTGGGTGGTCTTCGCAAAAAGACCCAGTATTTTTTTTAGATGGGACAGTTTTCGGAAGGTGGCTGTAATTATTCCCAAATTAAATAAATTTCCTACAACATATGTCAGCAACGAAGGATAGTTATCTAAAATATGCAAATTAGCTACACAAATCTTTATGGCTAGCTACTGTCCTTGGCAAGGCATTAGCATTACAGACTTTAAATTCAGTCCAAATAGTAGAATATTTAGGAAGAATAGGCTTAGCTTACTAATATGTAAAACATTTTGAAGCAAAACAATTCAATATGCTTCCACAGAAATTAGAAATTCTATTATATAAAGTATTTTGGCGTGCAAATAGCTTCCATGATTTGAATATGAAATTGTTAAAAACGATATATTTTTCTTGGAGATGTCCTTCCCCAATTCAATCTTCAACATGCTAAGTAATGTATCATTATTGGTTATTTTATTATATAATATTTTACGTTTTATTATTCTTCATAGTTATTCCTTGAGTTTTTGGTGTCTATTTAACGTTATGTTCACACTTTAATTTATTTATTGATATTTCAAAGGCGTCGTACGCTGTCAATTTATCTTTAATGAGATAATTTTCATGTGCTGATATCTCAAAAAGTCCGTCACGCAGGAGCTGCATAACTAAGCACTTTCCTCAGAATTTTTGTTGTGTAGACTACATTACTGAATAATTTGCTGTAAATAATCTATATAAATAAAATAAAAACGTGAATAGTTCTGCTCATTTACATTTCTTATGAGAACTGTTCAATTATTAATTTTGTAAATAATTTGCTTCCAGAGTTATTTCAATACATGATACTATACTACGTAATAAATACCCAAAAACTTCATTTTCGCTCTTTTGATCTGACGCAGGAACAGGATACAGTCCCCCTAGTGGAAGATAGCGCTCCTCGCGGCGGCTTGTGTACCCAGGACGTATACCGCGTTTCGTTACAATACAGCAGAAGTTACGACCTGTATTAGTATATTAGTACTTTAAGTCCGGAGTAAACCCCCCCCCCTCCAAAAAAACCGATTTAATTTATTTTTACAACCCATTTTTCTCTGTTGATTACGACCACGAATACCGAGTTTCGTTGAAATGTAACAAAAATTACGACTGGTAGTGGCAAATTGGTAATGTGGGTCCGGAGTAACCCCCCCCCTCCTAATGAACCGATTTAGTTTATTTTTACAACGTATTTCTCTCTTTAGACCAACATAACGAATACTGAGTTTCGTTGAAATATAACAAAAACTACGGCTGGTATTAATTAGTGTTTTGGGTCCGGGGTAAACCCCCCCTCTCGGTTGACCGATTTTAGTGGTTAACGAACTCGTTCAATCGTTTGCTAAAAGAACACTATACACCACGTTTCGTGAAGAAAAAACTAAAACTCTGGCCGCTATCGTATTAACAGACATATATATATATATATATATATATATATATATATATATATATATATATAAATATATATATATATATATATATATATATATATATATATATATATATAAATATATATATATAAATTTTAACGGGGGTCATTTTCGGTGTCTACTAGGTAGGATCGATGAAGATTTGAAGAAATTTTTCAAAAATTCCGTCATGTGTGCAACCTCAATAGCTACTTTCCTTCGGAGGAAAGTGCTAAAAGGGGGAAGGACACCTAGAAAACCCATCTGCAACCATTTCCAATATATCGTCAATACTAATATCCTAAAATAACAAATTAATATCGCCTGAACAATATAAATAACTTTTAAATAACAAAGCATTATTACATCAGTTTCATAAATTTCAATTGTGAGATAGTTAGCCTTCTTCAGCTAAAAAATAGATATACACAATGTTTTTATCTGAAGAAGGCTGCCAAAGTGCAGCCGAAACGTCCAATAGAGATTTGTGCCTGAAGTCTGACGTTTTTTTCTCTTAGCCTAATCCCAACGATCCATTGACTTCATACATTTTAATTATCTAATATTGGATTTAATATGTAATGAATTATTTATTTAAGTTTTGACGTCCATTATTATTAACTAAGTATTTTAGGACGTGTTATCTATAGGTTAACACCCTTTTCTAGCGAGGATAGGGCTGATGCCTTTTCTTTTTCTAAAGAAAAACCACCACCCCATTGTGGGAATCGAACCTTTGGCACGGAGTGTTAACTGCTTGCGCCTTAACACTCACGGCCACCGGGTCTCCATGTAATGATTTATAATTACTCCAAACAATTATAAAATAAGTTTTTTTCTGCCTAGCCACCACTATTTACTGTATATATATGGGTGGGCGGTGTGGAGTCCACAAAATTGATCAAAAGTTCTGACATTTGTAGTAATTACTTGTTATTATTTAAGAAAATAAGAAACAAGTATTGATGTAAACAAAGTCAATTATGTTTATTTAGTCCTTTTATCTTGTATAAACCATAATTTACTTGTAAAACAAATGATTTTGACGCCATAAATGGTTTGCCATTGTCGTAAAGTACACCAAGGTCACTATTAAGCGCACGATTATTTGTCAACAATATAATTAGAGCACAATTAACATAACAAGCCAAAGCACATAATGCATTTTATTATTTGTGACAGATAATCGAACAGTAACTGTCTCAGTAGGCTGAGAATTAGTGCGAAATGGATTTTCCTTACAAAATATTCGGACTGGAGTTGAAAAATAAATATTTTTGTATAAATATTATTATGTAGGTTACATAAATGTTAGCCCTAGTAGGAAAATATTCGACCAGACCATAGTACTCGCTACATTATCACCTCCTCTGACCCCTTGTGGCCTGTTATCTAACTGATTTGTTTTTAATTACAGGCCTAAACTAGGAAAGCTATTTTTTTTTTTTTTTTTTTTTTTTTTTTTTTAACGGCGCATCTACATCTTGGCCATTAGCGCCGGGCTATATACAGGTTGCCACCCTTTCCTAATGCCAACAGCACGTGGTCGGTACCGGAAAGCTATTGACTAAAAAAATAATAATGAAGTTAAAAGGTCACTCGAAAAAACCTGATTCGCAGGAACTTGTTATTTTATCGCGTTTCTACTCTTATTCTTGGTGACATTCGAAAAACTTGGAAAAGAATAAGTTAATTCTTCTTTGTTTTGATAATTCGTGAAAAATGGGGTTGAAAAAACATGTGGTTGAAAATCAAGATTTATGCGCCAAAAAAAATGAGTAAATTGGCAGCAAGCAAGCGATTATTACTCGCTCGTCCTCCGCAATTACATGCAAACACGCTTCTCATTTATTTATAGTGTTTTAATGAACAAATTCCAACTAAAAACATAACATCAAATTAATAACCGCGGCAAACAGAGCAAAAAATTGTTAAAAATATTGAAATCGACAGCTTCAAATCATGGGCGTATATAGAAAATAATTTGGGGGGTGGGGCTGGGAGAATTGGGGGGGGGGGGTAAAGCATTTGGGGTATGGTAATGTTTAGCCAATTACAACGCTATTACACTCAAAATAATTTTTTTTTCTAGACTTAGTGATCTTATTTAATTTATTTTAAAGTTTTTTTTTACACGTTTTTACCGATTTCGGGGAAGGGGGCTTTAGCCCCCTCAGCCCTCCCGCTTATGTATGCCCATGCTTCAAATTTTATGCTGCGACGAAGAAAATTCATGTTTTTCAAAGGCGGACCAATCCTTGTCAGAAAGATCGATTGTTTGGATCTAATCGACAGCTCACGAGTACCGTGAAAAGGAAGGTCGTTCCGAAGGACTCGTTCAATGGATGCTTTGGAAAATATGATGACCTATTTATGGTATATTAAAATCTTTGGCGTGCTTCCTCCTTTGCATTTAATAGAAAAGAGAATAATAGGCACCCGATATGAATAGGTGTTCTTGACTGTACAAGATTATCACTTAATTGTATAATTTCTGTGAAGAAATATCTTTTTTAGAAGCCTAATAGCTTCTGTGGAAGTATTGTTCTCTTTATAGAGGCTAACGGAAATAAAAACATGATAAAATAAGTCTCCTTTATCTAAGGCTTTTATAGCAATATCAAAGATAAAATGAATAGTATAATAAACTTTTAGTTCTTAATAGAAATTCTCACTTATATCAAATTCTACGTAAAGAAAGGAAAATTCATACAAAAATAGTAGGTACAATTTATGCTCAACAACAATATTATGGACTTTGACGTGAGGAAATAGAAGAATAGACTAACAACCAATCTCACATAAAGAAAAAGAAAAGAAAGTGAAAATGAAACTAAGATTAAAACCCAACGAGCACAATAGAAAAAAATAATCCTTTGAGAGTAACGCGACAAATCATGCTTTGATTTTATAAAAATCAAACCCCATAGTGGGAATCGAACCTTTGGCACGGAGTTTTAAGTGCTCGCGCCTTAACACTCACGGCCACCAGGCCTCCATCTAATGATTTATAATTACTCAAAACAATTATAAAATAATTTATAAAGTAAAAATTATTAAATGGATTTTGGTGCTAAAAGAAGATTTAAAAGCAGCAGACATTTCAAATAGACACTCGTTCAGAAAAAAAAAATGTCATTGGAAAATCAATCGGAGGGGAGCAACTCACCGAAAAAGCGCTTATTCAGAAAGAATGAAACATGCCTTTTGTGTCCAAAGAATAATAAACTGATCATCAAACAGCATTAATTATACGCCACGTAGTCCTACTCTGTTCATACGCGAATAATAATAAAATTATGGTATTATAATAAAGTATATAAGTTTAAAGGTATAACTCTTAATTATAACTTAAGAGAAAGAGAAAAACAAGATATGTACATTTTTTTTTATTTATTTATTCGGAATTTACAAAAATGTAATAATACATTGTTTTTATTAAATGGTGGTTAAAAATATTTATTTATTTATTCGTTTCGAGAGCTTTGCAACAAGGGTGATCTGCTCTATTGAATAACAAAAAATAAAAGCAATATAAAAAAAAAAAGAAAAAAAAAAAAGAAGAAAAATCCGATGATAGGTGATAACATAGGGCTTTGATTAGTATAGTAATTGGTCTAATAATATGATGGCCAACCGAAAAAAAAAATAATAAAAATAAAATATAAAAAAATAAAAAAAATAATAGCAAAATAAATAAGCAAAAAAAATATAAATAAAAATAATAATATTAATAATAATAAATAAAAAATAAAATAAATAAAGGAATAAGGAACATAAATTAAAATAAAAATAACAGTAAAAAAAAAAAAAAATATGAATAGGTTGGCAATTATTGTAAGATCAGAAATTTTGATGGGAATTAAGATCGTGGGTCATTTGTAATATTACTATATTTCATTGTACGAATTCGTGGTCATTGAGTATGTCAGTATGGCATCAATATATGGGCTCTTTTCTTAAATATTAAATGGTGTTCTTAATTTGTTTTAATTTGCATGTACTCTTTGACCGATCCCTTTCCCATTCATACAGTGTGGAAGCTCGTATTGTTTTGTTTAAGTGGGATGACGTATTGGTATTTATCTCCGGAATGGGACGGTTCGTTGTTAGTTTTGCCTGTAAGTCTACAGCTGTAATCATGTCGATACCTCCGTGTCCTGGTACCCCATAGCAACGTAATGTGTTTGGTTTTACTTTCTAGAATGGTAATATCGGAGCAAACTAGAGAACGAACATGTTCTATCAATTGAAGAAGTAATATATTGAAAAATGGTCTTATTCGATACTTTATTTACGTGTAGGGCATTAGGGCTATTCTAAAGAGTTGCGAGAATTTACGACAAGCCGTATCGTCCACAATCTAAGAGTAAAGTCTTGAATCTGAAAAACGAGTTTTTGCATATTCGATAGTGGTAGGAACGATATGTGTAAATAAATATGCTTTTGACTTTTGAAACCACTTCACGGATAAAAATACGGATATTGAAACGCGAGTTCCTGCGAGGTGCTTTGGTTATTTATTTTAATGTATTTATATTTATATTGTAATTACTTATAACTCCTGAAATGTGCAAGGAAAAAATAATTATTTCTTTGACAATAAATATTATAAAGTGTCGAAATAAGTGATTTTACGAGGCCTATTTCGGATAATGATTGTTTACTTTTATTCTGATGATAAGTAATTCATTTTTAAGAAATGTCGTTCATTAAATAGCTTAAAAACGCAATATTACTTTCTAATTACACCAAAAATATTGCTGTGTTTGTGCCCATTACATTCAATAGGTCTGGAATTACCTCTGTTACTTTGAGACTCTTGTTATCTAGGCTGTCTGTTAGGGAAATTTATGTAAATACCGACTTCTGAAAGTTCCAAAGAGTTAAATCCTTCGAAACAATTCAGTTTTCTTTCTTTTCACTTTTTCTACCATTGCCTTTTCATCGGTATGTAACTTTATGTCACAAAAAGACCGTCGCGCAGGAACTATATAACTAAGCACATTTCACAGTAGGTGGGTGGTGTGCACTGCATGCCTGAGTAATTTGCTTAATATAACCGCTATAAATAAATTAAAAAACAAAATGAGTAATTTTGCTGTTGTATATCTTAATGAACAGCTAACTCAATTATTCATTTTTTCATTTTCTACCCTGGCTGGAAAAGGGTGGTAACCTATAGATAACCCGTCCTAAAATTCGTAGTTAATAATAAATGGACGTAAAATTTAAATAACAATAATTAATTTTCTTCCTGAGTGTTGTGTACAATACTTTATAAATACAAAAAAAAACTTCAAATTATTATTTATTGATCTTGAGGATTAATAAACGGAGCCATAATATGGTTACATATTATATAAAAAGAAAACACAGAAAACAAACGGAATGCAACGCTCCTGTTCAGCGCCCCTAGTTGTAGACGTAACAACCAATGCAGAAATTAAATATAAACATTATTCAGCTAAACGCCAACTTCTAATAAACCGTTTTTTTTTTTTTTTTTTTTTTTTTTTTTTTTTTTTTTTTTAACACAATCTTCAGGTGACATATATATGTGTGTGTGTGTGTGTGTGTATAGCCCTCACTAAAATTCAAAACTACAAAATTAATGGCCAAGAAAATCACATTTAATTAGGATAAGAGTAAAAAGTAGGCTTTTGTAACAATGCCAAATTATCATTTCATTTCAGTTACATTATGTTACAAGATTTTTTTTGGTCTAGATCAATAGGATAAAATGTGGTCGTTAAAAAATAATTACAAACTTTATGCAATGTAAAAACAGCCCCAATTTATTCTGTTTTTTTTTTCTAATCACAGCGCACAATCGCCATTGTAACTGTATACTCGCCTGTAAGGACGGAAAGGAACTGACGTGAATGGTTCGCTGATAAAAGCCTTGACTACAATTCTGGATATAAGATAGATAAGGTCCCATTCATGAGGCTGTTTCATTGATATTCTCTCCCTTCTGGCTGCGATGCTCACTCTAATTACACTCCTAAAATGAATGAGTGAGTCGCTTCCGTAAATAGAAATTTACGGAAGCGACTCACTCATTCATGCTTCCTCTCTTGTCACTTATAGTATGCTGTTCATTGTACTACTTCCTGCATCGTTGTGGAGACACAGAAATGTGTCTAACTAATAACTCATTATTATTAAGGAAGAATTTTAGGACGGGTTATCTACAGGTTACTACCCTTTCTTAACCAGGATAGGAGGAAAAAAATGAACATTACAGTACATTAAACATTAAAGTCATCTTTCTCTAAAGTATGTTTCAAATTGGGCGATACACTAGCGCCTTCAATATTCACCGGATCAATTTCAAATTTTTACTGCTGTTTCCTAATGATATTTGCTAGTAAAGTACGTAGGATTATTTCGATTAATTGAGTTATAACGATTTCATGATTGATTTTCGACGGATTTTGTCATAGAAAATGAAGAATTGTTCAGATTTTTCGATCAATTAATATTTCTAAAATATAATTTGTGTTTTTTGTTCATGATTTAAAATTGCCGCCTAGATACTATCGACTGTAAAAAAGAGGGTTTAAGTTCGTTACACACGGCACCACCATTTTGTTTTTGAAGAATTAAAACTAACTTTCATTTTATAAAAATTCCACACCGTTTGACCGATTTTCACCAAACTTAGCACACAGCTAGAGCTTGATCCGGGGGGGGGGGGGGGGGGGTGTCGTAGGCTAGATCCAAATCGTCTAGGACTCACAGTTCGGAGGTCATGGGTTCGAAACTGTGAACCTGAACAGTTACTGATTTGCGTTATTAGATTTCAATATTAATTAATAGGTTTCCAATTTATTTTTGATTTTCTAGATGCAGAATTAGGTGTAGCACGCCGGGTAAAAGCGACTATATAATTAATATGTTGTACGTTTATTTGTTGAACGTTTATTTCGTCCTTTAGCTTCAATGTCTCTTCCAAATTTTAAAAAAGTCCGACTCGCAGGAACTGCATCATCTTAGCGCGGTTCCGTTCATATCCCTAGTGTCATTTGAAAAGCTTAGAAAAGAAATAAACTTTATATATATCTCGTGAAAATTGTCAAAATCCTCTCGAACATCTCGAATAAAAGTGATATTAAGGCGTCAGGGACACCGACAGTTGCTAACTTATACACAGAAGCGGAAATTACACAATCCGGCTCTCATTCTAAAGCAATGCTCTATAAATCAATATAAAATATTCTTAATAAAGCCTTTTCTAGTGGATACAGAAGGATCAAGAAGAAGTACTCAAGATTGAGAAGAATACCATGCCTAATATAGCCTATATAGAATAATATGCAGAATAAAGCCTATCTAGTAGATACAGAAGGACAAATAACAAGTCTTGACGAATAACGTCAATATATGAGGAGCTTAGTATCAAAGTTGGACAACTCCATTTTTTTCAGTTTTGAGATTTTAGTCGATTCTTAAGTGGATTTTTATGCTGCATTCGATTTTACAACTGTTTTTCATTAAAAAAGGACAGAAAATAGGTAAAATAGCGTTTATTTCAACCGTTCAGAATCAAAATATGGACAATTCCAACATAGTTTGGTTTCAAATAATGACAACTCCATCAGTAGCCAATGAGAAGCTTGCATTCATGCAATCTGCTCCCAACATGCACTGCGAATCCATCATGGCTGAATGTTTATAGTTACTTGTAATAAGTGCATTTGGCGATAATTCTTATTAATAACTAGCTGTTATCCGGCACACTGTGGTTCCGAATGCCGGATTTTGGGACAAAACCTCTAGGTACTTGAATCTTTCTGATTTAGGTATTATTTTTGAAGAATTTCTTTTGTGCCGAGTCGAATGAGACCACTACCAATTCTATAGAATAATTATTTTATTATTAAACGGGCTTTATATAACAACAACCGTGAAAAACAGCCGGTATTTAATTTAAAATATTCATACTTTACTCAAGTGGTAGAGCTATGTATCCTTCCAAATATATTTTCAAGACCTCAGGTGAATAAATTAACAGCTAATGTGGTACTGGTAACTGTTCTCGACATCATCCTCTTTTTTTAAATTTTCGTGTATAACAAATAAATATTGCTAGTTTCACACTAGATATTAAATAGATCTCATCTTTAATGTTCAGTTATTTGCTATTAAAAACTTTTCAACAACTCTCTGCAGAAAATACTAATGGTTAATACGTTTTTCATAAAATAATCGCATCGCTAATTGATAACTTTATTTTATTAGCTGTGAACAGGTATGGCTGAGTACGGCGATGAAAATTATAGCACAGCCACTTCAATACATGTAGTTATAGGTCTAAACTTAATAAAATAAGGATAATTTAGTTTCATTTCAGTTTTGTCAAACTGTATTTAAATATAATTTTTCATGTAATTTTTAACTATATAATTTTTATTTAATACATTAGACATAATTACATTATATTAAAACACCCTCGAGCATACTAAATTCATATTTGTTTGGTTTCAAAAGAGGATAGGTTCAATTTTCAAATGGCTCCCTTTGGTTTCAAAAACAGGCAACTCCATGACTTGGTTTCAAACATGGACAACTCCACTATTTAAAGTGTAATTACGGCCTTAATACTTATATAATTTTGTAGTGCCTTTAAAATAATGTTTCTGAGGCCTATAAGAATAACATATAAAAAAAATCACAATGATACTGACATCAATATAGTAGATACGTTTTTTTGCCTCTCCTGTAAAGAAAGCAAAAGTGGAGTTGTCCAACTTTGATACTAAGCTCCCCATATAGAATAATAAACCTAATTAAGTCTATGGAGTAGGAACAAATGGACCAAAAACAAGTCTTGAAGAAGCTTGTTTCTTTTTCTACATAAATACTTTTTATCAATATTTAGTATATAACCTGTGTTGAAAACTATTGATTGCTAATTGATGTATCGGGTTACAACTAAGTAGTCTTTATGAATATTTAGTATATAACCTATGTTTGGAAGTGTGTTATTTCAGAATCTAGTTTAGTTTAAGAAATTTTGGTGAATGAAATCATTAAATTCCTCTCTGTACCCTGCCTATGCTTTGTATTTGTGTCGGCAGATACCTGGGGTATATTTAAAACTCTTGAGGATTAACTCCTAGCAGGTAAATATCCTGGGGACCTTGTGTTTCTATGGAGACACTGAACCGAACCTCTATTCACTCATAGTATCTAACCGTTGTGAAGTTTATTTTTTGGATTTAGGGCTTAATATACGTATGTAGACTAAATCATAGCAAGAAGTCTACCTCCGTCGTCGGTTCTTAACTATGTAGACTCGCCAATGTTACCCAATCTTAGATACATCGTAATTAAAATCCACAGCAAAAAGACAAAAAGACGACATTTCATCAGAATCCCCTGCTTCATAAAACATATATAGAATAATATGCCAAATAAAGCCTATCTAGTGGATAAAAATAGAGGGAAAACGCCGTTCGTGGTGGTAGAAAATCTTACAAGGCATTTCGCTCAAAAATCTCCGAAATATTGTTACTAATTTTACGTATCCTGTTTTATAGCCAAATAGATTTATATTCTATAACCAATAAGAAAAAACTACTAGCAATAAAAAACTATGGGTAACAGATGAAAATAGGGAATACCAAGAACAATTCTAAAGAACGAAATCAACACCAGTACTGTAATCTAGATATTCATACGGCATCTTCTAACAAACAAAATATTGCTTCTAATTATACGTATCCTGTTTACTGACAAATACATTTGACTGCTCTAAGCAAGTACAAAAATAACGAGCAGTGAAAAAAAACAAAAAAAAACTGCGGGAAACACACAAATAGATTCGTTTAAATAAACGAAGCTAACTAACTAAGTTTTAAACACTTATTTCTCCTAATGTGACGACCCCATCAAACATTTCTTCAAAACATTTTTTGTAGAGAATTTAGTAAGCTTTCGAACTGTTACATTTCACTTGCCACGA
The DNA here is from genome assembly GCA_946811695.1 of Gonocerus acuteangulatus. Classification (NCBI taxonomy): domain Eukaryota; kingdom Metazoa; phylum Arthropoda; class Insecta; order Hemiptera; family Coreidae; genus Gonocerus; species Gonocerus acuteangulatus. The sequence goes on from OX328128.1 coordinate 57,671,867, forward strand.
TTTCCTAACCATTTTTGAGATATTAAGGAAAATATACGAAGGGGGCCTAATAGATATTCATACGGCATCTGAGAATCCCAAGATTCCGCAAAAATAAAATATTGTTTCTAATTATACGTATCCTGTTTTATTGGCAAATACATTTGACTACTATAAGCAATTGCAGACACTAGGGAATATGCCAAAGAACTTGGAGTAGGAGCCTCGAGAGTTTCAAGACATTTGAAGGAAATTGGCAAATCCAAAACTGACATTTCATACGGTACAGCCTGATATATTTCTAATAATGAATTGTTTTTCTTATTTTAATTAATCTGTTTTATTGTCAAATACATTATCCAACTTTAAGCAATTAAAAAATAACAAGGAATAAAAACAGACAAAAAGAACCGTTCGAATAAACGAAATCAATTACTTCAAAATTTAAGCACTTATTTCTCCGATTGACATCGCTTATTCAAAACTCTCTTCAGAACCGTTTTTGTAGACCATTTAGTAAGCTTTCGAATGGTAACCTTTCGCTTCCCCAGATTTTCAACCGTTTTCGAGATATTAATGAAAATATACGAAGTTACCAAAACTTTTCATTGTTTCTAGCAACAGAAAATTGGTCTCATTTTACCTATCCTGGTTTACACACATATACATTTTCCTTACAAATACAACATAATAAATTACAAAAATAAAAAGCAATAAAAAACCAAGGGAAAGAGACAAAAATTACAAAAAGAACGACAAAAACCCGTTCATAAGAACAAAACAGACGTATTTGAAGTTTTAAGCACTTATTTCTTCGATTGACATAACCTAATAAACAATAGTTTTAGAATCTTTTATTGTAGAGAATTTAGTAAGCTTTCAAATAGTTTCTATCCACTTACCACGATTTCCCAACCGTGTTCGAGATATTAATGAAAGTATACGAAGTTCCCAAAACTTTTCATGTCTGTTCATAAAATATTTTATTCTAACCCTTCCTTAACTCCAAACGTAACCAAAAGTTTAACATGTTAGTTTTGATGAAATTCAAACATGCAAAAAATGTTTCAACTGAATCCCATGATTGTAAGTACCCAAACCAAAAACGTTATTCAGAAACTATGTTTCCAATTTTCTCGAAAACGGTTGAAGCTATCGCCTTAAAAATGGTGTCATTCGTTTTCCTAGGCCAAGAAGCCTATAAAACAAGTACTTACAAGCATATGAACTCAAAAACGTAAGCGTTACGATTTTTTTGCGCGAATTTCGCCCCAAATGCCATCTTCCAGTGGGCGGATTTTGCTGGTAAACGAACTTGACCTTTCAAATTGGACGAAGGATTTTTGTAACAAATTTCATCAAAATCGGACCATTGCTCTCTGAGCTACGCCGCGAACAGACAAATATATATATATATATATATATATATATATATATATATATATATATATATATATATAAGTAAAGATGGAATGGTTGGGATTCGGCTAAATAAACCTCAATATGATTTTGTTTTAAAAAATCTAAATTTCGGACGTTTCGGCTACTCATTGGTAGCCTTCGTTAGCTAAAATGACAAAAAAAAAAAAGAAATTAATACAAAAACAAAAAAAATTATGATTGTGATAGGTAACAGAGCTATAGATACAATTAACTTATAAAAGAACATATCGTCTTAAATGAAAAAGTAAATAGGTACAATAATTGATTTTAATAGTAATTAGTAACGTTAATTGATTTTACAAAGAAATAAGAAACTACATACCAATGACAAATAAAGTAGCTAATAGTAACATTAATTAATTTTACAAAGAAGTAAGATACTACATACCAATAGAAATGCCGAGCGGCAGAGGAAGACCAAGGTTGGCAATTAAGTAACCATTGTAGAGTGTCTAAGGAGAAAAGGAATCTACTGGGGTATAAGTAAGTGAAAACAGCAGGTGGTGGGGGAAATGTCGGTAAGGATCAAAAAGCATGTTTATGACATGTCGGTAAGGATCAAAAAGCATGTTTATGACATATTTATGACAGGAAAGGAGAAAAAGGTGTTAATGGAAGGATACCCAAGGGGCATGGTAAAAATCTAAGTCTTTGAAAGATCCCAAAGATCCCATCCCTTTTGAACAAACCACCCGGTGTGTTTACCAAGTCCCTTGTCAAACCCCTTCCTGTAATGGTGTATACATAGGAGAAACCATAAATGACATTCACTCACGTCTTACACAACATAAACGAACCATCACTAATAAAGAAATAGATAAATCTGCACTTGCAAAACACGCCATTACACAAAAACACACTTTTAACTTCGACGACACGAAAATTCTTTCTACACAACGAAACAAAAAAAGACTACAGATCTCGGAATGTGTACACATAAACTTAAACAAAAACAATATAAACTACAAAACTGACCAACAAGGGATTTCTCCTATGTACGCTAATATTTTTCCAAATACTCTCCCGACCTCCCACCTAGATTTTTACCATGCCCCTTGGGTATCCTTCCATTAACTCCTTTTTCTCCTTTCCTGTCATAAATATGTCATAAACATGCTTTTTGATCCTTACCGACATGTCATAAACATGCTTTTTGATCCTTACCGACATTTCCCCCACCACCTGCTGTTTTCACTTACTTATACCCCAGTAGATTCCTTTTCTCCTTAGACACTCTACAATGGTTACTTAATTGCCAACCTTGGTCTTCCTCTGCCGCTCGGCATTTCTATTGGTATGTAGTTTTTTTTTTTTTTTTTTTTTTTTTTTTTTTTTTTTTTTTTTTTTTTTTACGGCGCATCGACATAAATCTTGGCCATTAGCGCCGACGTCCAGGGTGCAGCCAGGAATTTTCTCAGCGAGCCCTGAGATGAGAAAATTTCTGGCGCCGGTGGGGATCGAACCCATCATCTCCCGCTTATGAATCTAGCGCGCTAGCCACTAGACCACGGGAGACCCCTGGTATGTAGTATCTTATTTCTTTGTAAAATTAATTAATGTTACTATTAGCTACTATATTTGTCATTGGTATGTAGTTTCTTATTTCTTTGTAAAATCAATTAACGTTACTAATTACTATTAAAATCAATTATTGTACCTATTTACTTTTTCATTTAAGACGATATGTTCTTTTATAAGTTAATTGTATCTATAGCTCTGTTACCTATCACAATCATAATTTTTTTTTGTTTTTGTATTAATTTCTTTTTTTTTTTCTTTTTTTTTGTCATTTTAGCTGACAAAGGCTACCAATGAGTAGCCGAAACGTCCGAAATATAGATTTTTTAAAACAAAATCATATTGAGGTTTATTTAGCCGAATCCCAACCATTCCATCTTTACTTATCGCCTCGACGGCTAACTATATAATCATCATATATATATATATATATATATATATATATATATATATATATATATAAATAAATAAATATATATATATATATATATATATATAAATATATATATATATATATATATATACAAATTTGAACCACCATCATTTTCGGTCTCTAGGGGTTCTGAAACGCAAAATTTTCTAGTCGGCACTTCCGGATTGTTTCATGAGATCAACCTTATAAGCGGGGTTCCTCCCTACGAAGGGAGGGAGGAACGGCGCTAAAAGCAGGACTTGGATCTTAACACGAAAGGGCTTTCGACATTGCTTTTTAATTGTGCTTTGGAAAAATCAATTCAGCAACCTAGATGGTGGAACAACCTATCAAGTTACCTCAAAACATAAGTTAGAGAAGAAACACGCTAACAAAATCCTTTTCTGCCCAGATCCTTAAATGTTTAAAAAAAATCGAGGACACTAAGATAATGTAAAAAAACATGTGAGACAGGAGAACATGAGATGACGCCTTGCTATCACTTTCATCCTTTTAAAGCCGAGGTCAAACCAGAGGATGTTTGAAGTTTCCAAATAGATCTTGTAAAAGAATTTATTTGAATTCTTCTAAAGTAATCCTGTTGGCTGTATCCAACAAGGAGCAAAAAATAGTAATACAATTTTGCTTTTCTTTAATATATATATATATATATATATATATATAAATAAAGTTTCCATCTGCATTCTCTGATAAGAGGGACGCTCAGTCGTCTCTCCCCAAACATTCCTACTAGAAAGCAACCATTTTATTACTCCCGGTGTGGTGATTTGAGTTTCGGTAATTTTGGCCGTCGGAATTATCAGATTTATTTATTACTAGATGTTACCCGGCGTGCCATGCTACACCTACTTTCTGCATATAGAAAAGCCTAAATTAGAAACCAAATAAGTATTATTAAAATCAAATGACACGAATCTGTAACTGTTTCGAACCCATATCAAGACATACATGTATGCCAAGTTTGGTAAAAATCGGTCTAACGGTGTGAATTTGTATAAGGGACAAACATACAGACAGACAGCTGGTAGAGGTTTTTGACCTAGCCTACGGCACTCTCCAGATTAGGATCTACCTGTGTACCGAGTTTAGTCAAAATTGGACGAACGGTGTGGATTTTTATAGGGAACAAACATACTGACAGACAGCTGGTAGAGGTTTTTGACTTAGCCTACGACACTCCTCAGATTAAGATCTACATGTGTACCGAGTGTAGTCAAAATCGGACGAACTGTTTGGATTTGTATAAGGGACAAACATACAGACAGACAGCTGGTAGACGTTTTTGACTTAGCCTACGACACTCCCCAGATTAAGATCTACATGTGTACCGAGTTTAATAAAAATCGGACGAACGGTGTGGATTTGTATAAGGGACAAACATACAGACAGACAGTCGGTAGACGATTTTGACTTAGCCTGCGACACTCCTCAGATTAAGATCCAAATGTGTACCGAGTTTAGTCAAAATCGGACGACGGTTTGGATTTGTATAAGGGACAAACATACAGAGAGACAGCTGGTAGACGTTTTTGACCTAGCCTAGGGGATTTCGCGTATCAAGACCTACCATTATTCCAAGTTTGGTCAAAATCGGTCAAACGGTGTGGTTTTGTATAAGGAACAAACAAACAAACAGAAAAACAGACAGACACGTGATTTATATATATATATATATATATATATATATATATATATATATATATATATATATATATATAGATAGAGGGAACATATTGTTATCTCATTTTTTACAATGAAAATTCTAAATTTCCTTGCAAATACGAAACATACATGCAAATACTTAAAACAATAAAAAAAATTACTTCCACGAATATAAAAAAAATTCCTAAAACAATAAATAAATAAAATACACATTTATTTTGAATTTATTAATTCAGGTAACTAATACTGGGTCCAGGAGGCAGCCATTAAGGAACCCCAACCATACATTAACCTCAAAAATTATTATTTTTACCTAGATCACGCATTTGAGCACATATTTACAGGTATTTATAATTAAAAAACAAATGCTTTACCTTGAATTGATACTGATAGCCACGCTTTTGAATCGCACTGGGATTCTCGTGAGCACATGTGTTGTGGTAATTAAATATCCCATCCCTAACAAATAAGATGTAGATAGTCCTGTAAAAATGTGTTCAAATGCGTTATCTTGAAAAAATAATAATTTTTGAGGTTAATGTATGGTTGGGGTTCCTTAATGGCTGCCTCCTGGACCCAGTATTAGTTACCTGAATTAATAAATTCAAAATGAATGTGTATTTTATTTATTTATTGGTTTAGGATTTTTTTTTTATATTCGTGGAAGTAATTTTTTTTATTGTTTTAAGTAAATATTTACTTAATATTTATTTAAAAAATTATAAAAATAAATATTTCTCTTCAGCTTTTTGAATAAACTGAAGAAAAAAATATAATTTTCTTTTCACAGATCCATGTTTTCTTTTAAACTTTTGTTCTTAAATCGTTCACATACTTCAATAACACAGGGTTGTGATACATGAATAGAAAGCTGGTTAAATGAGGAAGTTTTTCTAAAACCCGGAAATCTCAGATCCTGCCCATTAAGGAGTAACGCTGGAAAGAAATATCAAGAAAATACCAGGAAATTTAGAATACCTTTTTTTTGGTAAGATATGCATACTTACATTCATTCATTTTTACGTTTACTCCCAACTAGTCTTATAGGAAATTTACTCAGCTTTCGATTGGTTTCACTTCCTTTCTAGTAGTTCCACCTGGGGCGGAGCTACAGCGACTATTCTTCTAAAAACCACGTTTGTCTCGATAAAACAATAAAACGACGTTTCCTCCCTTATGGGCGAGAATTCGGAAAATCGTCATAGAACATTTTTTGTTCCCCTAAAGGTCCTCTATCACCTCTCACAATATGACTAGACATTTACGGGACACCCTGTATATATCTATATATATATATATATATATATATATATATATATATATGTGTGTGTCTGTTAACACGATAGCGGCCAGAGTTTTTGTTTTTTCGTCACGAAACTTGGTATATAGCATTCAATTAGCAAACGATTGAACGAGATCGTTAACCACCAAAGTCGGTCCACCGGAAGGGGGGGTTTACCCCGAACCCAAAACACTAATTTGACTATGTCAGCCGTAATATTTGTTATATTTCAACGAAACTTGGTATTCGTAGTGGTAATATAGAGAGAAAAGTGAGATATAAAAATGAACTAAATCGGTTCATTAGAAGGGGGGGTTTACTCCGGACCCACAATACCAATTCGCCACTACCAGCCGTGATTTTTGGTATATTTCAACGGAACTCTGTATTCGTAGTGGTAATCCACAGGTAAATAACTGTTGTAAAAATAAACTAAATCGGTTCATTAGGAGGGGGGGGGGGGTTTACTCCGGACCCACAATACCAATTCGCCACTACCAGCAGTGATTTTTGGTATATTTCGACGAAACTCGGCATTCGTAGTGGTAATCTACAGGTAAATATGTGTTGTAAAAATAAACTAAATCGGTTCATTAGAAGGGGGGGTTTACTCCTGACCCAAATTCTTAATATACTCATACCGGTCGTAATTTCTGCTGTATTGTAACGAAACGCGGTATACGTCGTGGGCAACTCATGAGAAAGAAGTGTTGTAGAAATGAGCTGAATCGGTCAATCGGAAAGCGGGGGTTTAATTTGTAATATATTTCAATAGAAACGCCCGTCAGACGTAGGTTCACAAAGCCGCCGCAAGGAGCGCTTTCTACCACTAGAGTGACTGTATCCTGTTCCTGCGTTAGATCAAAATACGATAATATGAGGTTTTTTGTATTTATTACGAAGTGTAATAGGTACCATGTGTAAACATAACTCTGGAAGCAAATTATTAATTGATCAGTTACTCATTACAAATTTAAAAGAGAACTATTCATGTTTTTATTTTATTTATGTAGGATATTTTAAGCAAATTGTTCTGGAAAGCAATCTACACTACCCAAATTCTGAGGAAAGTGCTTAGTTATGCAGCTCCTGCGTGACGGACTTTTATTAATTCTGCCTTGTTAATAATAGCAAACATTCACTACACTCATGAATACTAAGGATTGTTGATTCGGAAGGGCTAAGCAAAAACGGTCTCAAAATTAGGACACATTTGGTTAGGAATATAAGAAATAAGTTCTTGAATTATGTCCAACGCTCGGCGGTAACAAATATATAAAAAAAAAAATAGAACAATATATATTATTTTTGAACTTTCGCCCTCAGAAGGAATAGATGTAAAGAACATGAAAGTGATACAGTCTTACCAATTATAACCTAGGATCGTAGGTTCAATTCCCTCTAGGAAGGGTAGTTTTTTCTATTGACAAGTTCCCCCCCCCAAACGAAAATAATTTTGATCATGAAAATTTCATGGGGGAAGTGAACATTTTTTGAGTATACCCATTAATTTACGTTACTCTTTTGCATCATTAATACCTAGCAGTGATTAAAAATCTATTTCCGCCCAATGGCGAATTTGATTTTCGCATTTTCGTTTCTGCGAAAATTAATTTCTAACATGGGAAGCTGAGATTTGAACACCCCCATATAGGCCATTAACTAGGTAAGATACTGTTCATATCAGAGCTTCGCTAGTCAGTCATTTTGGATCTTCAAATAGTCGGCATAGCTTGAAATATATTTCAAGCCAGGAAATGTTGCTATCTTATTGGCACTGGAGTTGGAAACCAAATAAAAATTTGTAGCATAAAAAGAACTTGGCAGCATAAGGAGAACGGAGGAGCTGGGTTTCTGGTAGGTTAATGTTTCTAAATTTGATACGAAAATTAAGTGAATAGATCTTTGTATTATACATCGATTTAATAATCTTACATTATAATTGCATAGTTTGTTTGTTCACGTTATTTGAATAATTTGGCAACTGCAATAAGTTGTATTTTTTCTGGTTTTTAATATTTTTTTTTTAAATAAACTCACCAGGCTGGGGTGTAACCCGGGGTTTGATATCTCAACATTGCAAGTGATATAATTCATCGAATATATTCGAATATATCTTTACATAAAATAAAGATGTCATAATTAAGTAATTCACGGCGTATTCCTTCCTTTGTATTATACAGTGATATAATAAAAATTGCATAAACGTTCAAATGGCGCCTTAAAAAAGCTAAGAGGATATATATTGATTATTAGGAGTAGATTGGATTGTTTTAGTGGATTTTGGTATTAATGCTGATTATTTTACTAATCCTTTACATTTGTGGTCGATACATCTGTTACATTGTAGGCGAATGGTTTATTTTCGGTTTTTCCATAGGTACAGAGATACCTGTAGAACTACAGATGATATCTTGATTAAGAAAATTATTTAAAAATGTAACATATGAAGCAGAATCTATAAGAATAATGCCAATTTCCTGTTTAATTATCCTGAATAATGTAGTAGAAAACATAAGTTTGAACTAAATACTGCGTATAAAGAGTTTTGCTTTCGACAATACCAGCAATTCTTTTGTCATGAAATTATATTTTATTGCCGTTTTTAATTAACGAATAGCTCGAAATTACTGTTGCCGAAAATTTAACATTATATAATGTAACCAGACTGAATTATCTAAAAGGCGTATACCACTTTAAATGTTTAATAGAACATTGTTTTGATTCATCAAAAGTACCAGACACTGTTTTGATTCATCAAAAGTACCTACTCCGAGCATGTAAAGCTCAGAGCAGGTATTCTTCCAATGTTTTCAATTTAATAAACCTATAAATTTAATAAATAATCCACAGGACATTATACACCATTTTAATATTTCTATTTATATCATCCTGTTTATTATACAGAGTTTTAATAGATAAATACATGTTAGCAGCAGGGAACGTAGTATGTTATAACTGCGGAACATATTATGATAGCTCTTTTAGCACTTTCCAAGGAATTTAGGTAGTGAAGTTGCACTAATGAAGGAATTATGGAAACATTTCTGCAAATCTTCGTTTATCTTACCTAGTAGATAGGATCAGCCCTATGCTGGCTAGAAAAAGATGATAACTTTTTAACACGTTTTAGTGGACGTTTCTTCTTGGTATGAAGTTAAAATAACTGCCATTTCAGTTTGGTTAATTAAATAATTTCGTTCTAGAGTAAATCCACATTCTAAGGAACTGATCTGATTTATTTTTGCAAATAACAGCATCTTTCTCTCTTAATTCGTTGCAATGCAACAAAATTGTGACCGTTAGGGGAAGTTTAGTCATTTGTATCCTGAGTAACCCTATTTCTAGATGATAGAATTTTGCTGATTAATGAACTCGTACAATCGGTTGTTAAGGGAATGCTCAATTTCCAGTTTCTTGACGGAATAGCAAATATTGTATATAACACACACACACACACACACACACACACACACACACATATATATACAGGGTGTCCCAGTATATGTGTCCATCCCCTTTTCCTCCTAGAGTTGTTGGAATTTCGAAATGAAACTTGGTAGGTCTTAGTTATGTTGCATGAGGTTTCTTTTAAAGGTTTAGTTGGCTTTGTAACATTCTCCAGTTTTTCTCCAGCGCATCTAACTCTTGATTTTCTAATGGCGGCAGGTATTTAAAAAAAAAAATAGAAAATTTAATTTTAAGACTAATTTATTCTGAGACATCTTTTGATCCGACGCACCGTTTGCGCGTAAAACGCAAAAAACTGAAAAACATCGCCCTTTTGTAGACAAATTCCTATTTATCAATGAAACCAAGCCTTTTACGTAAAAACACCTCGATACAAACGTTGTAGCCTATTAATTTTCCTTTCAGGTGATACCAAGATCAAAGTTTTAAGTTTAATATTTAACGGGATATTATGAATGAAAAATATACCTTAAAAGTTTTAAAAAGTAACAATTCAGAAAATCGATAAGAATAGAAAAAAAAGTAGCTGACATAAAGAATAAAAAAAAGTACTTATTTACTTTATGAAAAAAGTATATTAAAATTATTATATAACAGAACAGAATAAATTTATTTTTCCATATGAAATTATTATATCATAAAACTAAAAAATAAAATTTGCCTTTGTTTTCATTCATAATACCCCGTTAAATATTCAATCTACAACTTTGATCTTGGTATCATCTGAAAGGAAAATTAATAGGCTACAACGTTTACATTGAGGTGTTTTTACGTACAAGGCTTGGTTTCACTGATACATAGGAATTGGTCTACAAAAGGGCGTTTTTACGTACAAGGCTTGGTTTCACTGATACATAGGAATTGGTCTACAAAAGGGCGATATTTTTCAGTTTTTGCGTTTTACGCGCAAACGGTGCGTCGGATCAAAAGCTGTCTCGGAATAAATTAGTCTTAAAATTAAATTTTCTATCAGAATTCGTCATAAAAAAATACCTGCTGTCATTGGAAAATCAAGAGTTAGATGCGCTAGAGAAAAACTGGAGAATGTTACAAAGTCAACTAAACCTTCAAAAGTAACTTCATGCAACATAACTAAGACCTACCAAGTTTCATCTCGAAATTCCAACAACTCTAGGAGGAAAAGGGGTGGACACATATACTGGGACACCCTGTATATACGTGGGGTGATCAAAAAGTTGCAGGACTGTTTAGATTGCGCGGCAATGGAGTGTCATAGAGCAGTGCGGTTGGCAGCATTGTTTATCGTGACTCTTCCTGAACTCAGCTGTTTATTCAGATTGTTGATAACCTTCTTCATTGTAAAGTTACTGCTGTGTTTGTAAAAAAAGTTTTTTGCGTTCGGCGATTTCTTGAAATGAATGAAAAGGAAGAGCAACGCGTTTGCGTAAAGTTTTGTGTGAAGTTGGGTAAAACGTTTACTGAAACTTTTCAAATGTTGCAAGTGGCTTTCGGTGATGAATGTCTGAGTCGGTCAAGGTGTCATGAGTGGTGCAAAAGGTTCAAGGAAGGCCGGACATCGTGTGAAGATGATTCTCGTTCAGGGCGCCCATCAACTTCGACTGATGACGATCATGTTGCAAGATTGAACAGTCTCGTGCGTTCTAATCGTCGACTAACCATTCGTGAGATGGCTGAAGAATTGAACATTTCATTTGGTTCGTGTCAACAAATTTTAACAGAAAATTTGCAGATGAGAAGGGTGGCTGCAAAGTTTGTTCCGAGACTGTTGACTGAGGAGCAGAAACAACACAGAGTTCAAGTTTGTCAGGAACTTCTTGAAATGGCAAATGACAATGAAAACTTGTTAAAACAAGTCATTACTGGAGATGAAACGTGGGTTTATGGCTACGACGTCGAAACGAAGGTCCAGTCATCACAATGGAAGACAAAATCCTCCCCAACCCCCAAAAAAGCACGTCAGGTCAAATCAAACGCCAAGGTCATGCTTACTGTTTTTTTTCGACTGGAAGGGTGTTGTTTACCATGAATTTCTTCCACGAGGTGAGACCATTAACCGCTTTCGTTATCTTCAAACCCTGAGAAATTTGCGCGAGGCAATAAGGAGGAAGAGACCAGAGTTGTGGCGGAGCGGTGAGTGGTTCCTGCATCATGACAATGCGCCTGTTCATTCCGCACTGCTCATTCGCGACTACTGCACCAAAAATGGAATGACGATCATTCCCCAGCCTTCATATTCACCTGACCTTGCCCCTGCAGACTTTTTCTTGTTTCCAAAACTCAAGAGACCCATGAAGGGAAAGAGATTTGAGTCCGTAGATGACATTCAAGAAAAATCGCTGGAGCAGCTAAACACCATTTCACAAGATGATTTCTCAAAGTCCTTCACGCAGTGGAAACATCGTTGGGAAAAATGTATAGCTTCCCAAGGAGAGTACTTTGAAGGGGACGACGTCCAATAGCCTGTAGATTTTTTAAATAAATTAATAAAAAATCAGTCCTGGAACTTTTTGATCACCCCACGTATATATATATATATATATATATATATATATATATATATATATATATATATTTATATACACACACACACGATTTTATATATAATTTACGTTCTAGTAGGTAGGATCGATTGAAGAAATTGTTCAGAAAATTCTTTTATGAGAGCGACTTTGACAAACATTATTTTATATTTGTTATTAGAAGTCCTCTGCTAGGCTGATATTACGAAACAGATATATGTTGATCAAATCTGCCGGAAACAATTTGAAGATAAGCTCATAAGTAGTCATGTAAAAAAATAACTAATAAATAAAACAAAACATATGTGATGTGTGTTGGAATATTTTTACATTTTTCCTATCTAAGAGGCTTATTATTTAGACAGGTTACTGCCAATAAGAACGGGAAAGTTCAATCACCCTGTGAGATAACCTAGGAATTATATATATATATATATATATATATATATATATATATATATATATATATATATATATATATTATTTTTTTTTTTAACGAATTAGGCATTCAATATTTAATATAATCTTTATTAATTTAAAAGTCGCTTTTTTAAACTTATCAATAAAAATTGAATTATGTTCTGCTTACCCATGTATACCTAATGACTAATCAGGATTGATTTATACTTAGGAATCCCGAGGACGATAGCAGTAACACATACTGACTACTGACCTTTTCTAAATTTTGGACGATGTTAGCCGTTATCTTGACAAAGTATTTAAACTCTTACGTAGTACACATATATATAATAAAATTTAACAATTTTGTTCTCATTTTTTTTTCTCTATTGTTTTTGTATTTGTAACTATTTTTTCCAAAATTATATTTGTTTTTTTGAATTTTTCATGCATGATTATTATAATTTATTCGTCATTAATAATAATGTTGGTTAAAAGTTGATGTTTCTATATATACGTTTGCTAATAAAGCAATACATAACACATTTCTAGTTCAGGAAAACTAATCTCAGATTGTTTATAGTCCACGATACGAGACACATAAAAGTTAATGAATGATATAAATATATATATATATATATAAATATATATATATATAAATATATATATATATATATATATATATATATATATATATATATATATATATATATACGTAGTAAGGTCGAAAAGTTTCCGGCCTGGGATAGAAGGAAAGGTGAAAGAAAAAAACTGGTTTTACTATTTTTCAATATATTCTCCTCTAAGTTCAACACACTTAATACAACGCTTTGGCAACATTTCTATACCATGAAAAAAATAATTTTCTTCTTTGTTAAAAAAATGTTCATCCACTGCTGCTTGGAGCTCTTCGTCGTTGTTAAATCGCCTTCCACGAAGGTCAGATTTTAACTTTGAGAAAAGGTAGAAATCGCTAGGGACCAAGTCTGGGCTGTAGGGTGGATGAGATATTTCTTTGAATCCACAGTCCTTCACAGCGGCCTTGGAAATCAATGCTGTGTGCACAGAGGCATTGTCGTGAAGGAGGCGGACACCTCTGCTTAACTTCCCTCGCCTCTTCTCACTAATGGCGTCTCGTAACCGGTGAAGTAGGGCTGTATAAAACTCACCATTCATTGTGGTATTCCTTTCTTTAAAATCTATCAGTAGTATTCCTTTACAGTCCCAAAAAATTGTGGCCATTACCTTTTTTGTTGACTGCGTGACTTTTGCCTTTAAAGGAGGGGCTTCTCCTGGTCTTCTCCATTCCATGGACTCTCTTTTGCTGAGTGGGTCATAATATAGAACCATTGTCTCATCCCCAGTTACAATTGAGTCCAAAAAAATCCTTGGGTCGGCATTATACTCACGTAAAAATTCATTGCAGCAGTGAACTCGTTCCTGTTTTTGAGCAGGTGAAAGAATTTTTGGAACCCATCTTGCACTAATCTTGTTCATATGCAAATGTTCTTTGATGATCCTCAAAACACTTGTTATTGAAAGCCCTAACCTCGCTACTATTTCCTTGGTTTTTAGTCGCCGCGGCGACTTATGGACCTTACCACGTATATATATATATATATATATATCTTTAAAATTTGCAACTCGTCTTGCTACGCTCAATAAATACAAATAATTAAAATTATGATGCTTAAGATTAACTTTCGCTAGGTTTATAGACATTGTTTCATTTTTGGGCGGCACCTTTCCTTTCCATTTTTCATCTCCTATCAAATTGCCCCTTTTTTCGATAGTAAGTCCCCAAACACCAGTTATAGGTCTCAAACAGTAATTTTAGCTACCTGCTACATATAATTTTATATTATTCACTTAAACTGTGCTTTTATCAAAGAAAAGTGCAGAATCTGCATACCGCCGCACAGTGGGGCCAAACGACATTTCATGTTTCAAAAAAGGCTACTGCCTCTAAATCTTAACCGATTCCAACGCATTTTTTTTTCAAATGAAAGCTAATAAAATTTAGAACAACTTTATTTAGCCAGGTTTTATTTTTTTCCCCTGTTTGTTAAATTACGTGTAAATAATTCAGGAACTTTTGAAATTGATCTTAAAATAATACTCGTATTTTATTTTTCATCTATTTTTATATAATCACTGATATCGTTGAATTAAACCTTCAACTCCTGATTAGACTTGGAATTATCAGACTTGGAATCTTCAAAACGTAAATTTATCTTAAGTCAAGAACGAGATTAATTGAAATAACATGATTTTTGAATGATTTGAATACAGACTTTGATTTTTTGAATGTTTAATTTCAACGATATTTGCGCTGAAGTTTGATGAAAAATAAAGCAATATTTTGTGTTCAATTGTATCAGTTCCTGAATTATTTACACGTAATTTAATAAACAGGGGAAAAAAAAAATCTAAATATAAATTTTATTAGCTTTCATTTTTAAAAACAAAATGCATTGAACTTGAAGGGTTAAAATTAGGGTGATTCTAATCTCTGGTAATTGAAATTAAAGAATATATTCTACATACGCTCAATATACCATTATTTTCTGTCACTTACACCATTTCCAATTATACGTTTTATACAACTGCAAATCGTTTTTGACGTTTCGTGTAAAATTGAAGTATTACTCTTTATTTAAATTTATTGTTGTAGTTTCTTCTAAAATATTTTACTACATTAGCGGATAAAAAACTGCTTAAGATATTAAATCCTGAATACAAATTTCTAATTTTGTTTTGTATTTTGCCAAAAACCTTACCCTTGTTCAAAATTTACAACAGAAATGATTTGTGTAAAGTGCGATAGCTAAAATGGCTGCCAAATGCGGATTTCCATCGGCATGTTTACATGCAAAATATATTTTTAAAGCAAGACATTAAATTAGCATTATCCCGCCTATTAACGTCAAACATTGAGAGGAACCGTTGCCAAGAGACGTGTTATTGGAGTGCAGAAAGAGATAGAGTATTTCAGATCCAGCCCTAGACACCTATAGATATAAAATGGCAGGTTTCCAACTCTCTCTTTCACTTTCTCCTTGTATTCATAGGTACATCTGATTAGCTTGTCTTCCTTTCCAGAGATTTCATTGTCCTCGGAATATATTTGCGATCAGAATCCTTCAAGACAGTAATTGATGGATTAGATCGGCAAAGAATTAAAGAGCTATTCTTTAGACTTGTTCGTCGTGTGTGAAATTGTAAGAGCAGAAAAGAGGAAAACGTTCAATATTTTTTTTTTCAAATCCCAGTCGGGTATTTAGAACATGGACGTATATAGAAAATAATTTCGGGAGAGGCTGAGAGAATTCGGAAGGGGGGGGGTGGTACTGAGAGCATCTGAGGGGTAGGGAATACTAACAATCTAGAACTTGGAATAGTTAGGTGCTAATGACCCTAGCAGTAGAAGCACCTATATAAAGTGAAAAAAAAGTTAGGCAATTAAAACGCTATTACAACCAAAAGTTAGCATAAATATGCTTTAGCGATGACTAAACTGAAAATAAACGTTACAAAAAAGTGTCCGCTGGCGTTCGCGCTGGCGGGGTGGCCATGTACGAACGCCTTGGTAACCTATGATAACCCTTCCTAAAATTCGTTGACAATAATAAATGTACGTTAAAATTTAATAAGTGTAAAGAAAGGGTTCTCGGAAAGCATATAATAAAGAAAAATTCTGTGGATGATTGAAACTGATCCCTTAAAAAAACATTTTTTTTAAGTTATTTATTTATTGAGAGGTCACTTCGTGGTTTTTAAGTTAGTCTACATTTAAATGTTACGAAGATTGTTCATTCTTGCCAGGGAATGAAAAGAATGTCTGACAAGTATAAATAGAATTCTCAGGGGTTAGTATTTCGGGTGCCAGTTGTTCAAGATCAAGGTTCATGGTGAAGTCAAGTTCATGCATAATTTTATCACGGTATATTAAGGGGCATTGACCCATCCGGCGTCTACCGATTAAGAAATTTTCCAGAGGAAGCGGACATCGATGATAATCCTATACTTAAATCAGTTTCGATAATATAGATCTATATTCGTTGTATAGATAAAAACTAAGTTTTGTTGCAAAGAAACAAAAATAGGTCTGTTTGTGCAATTTTTTTTAATTTGGGTCTGGAATATACTCCCCCTATCGATGGCTAGGGGGACCTATTTTCCTGGTTAACAAAGTCGTTCAATCGTTTTTGTTTAAGAATATCCATATTACAAGTTTCTTGGTAAAAATACAACAAAAATTGACGTCATTATCATGTTAACGGACGCTCACATACCTAAATATATTCAATTTTCTCCCGGAAGGATCGGTTAAAATTTCAAGAAATGTTTTATACTTCTTTTATTAGGGGAACCGAAATATCTACATTAATTCGGAAAGTGGTAATATTGTCAATTACTGTAGCTTGGACTTATTTAGCTGTGATACGTATTTTATATGGAAATTCCGATAGTAGAATTTATGTTATTAATCATAAAGTATTATTGGTTAATTTGTATTCAAAAGATCCTTAGCAGGTTTTCTTTTATTACAAGAAAACAAGTTCAAGAATATTCAAGAAAGTATTCAGTGCACACGGAGTTTTTTAAACTCTTACATTTCAGCCAGTGTATTTGTTTCAAATTTAGCTTTAGTTTTATTGGTAGTTTCCCCGTATCTTCCCTATAAAATGTCTAATAGCATACACATGTTCTATGCAAATGATGTTTTTAGAAAGCCAAACTATATATCTGCTTAGAAATGTGGATTTATTTAACGTCTAATGAGACAAATAACTCAGTATGTTTGACAGGTTTTATTATTGCAAGCATATTGAACTATATTGTTAATAACATAATGTAAATAGGTTGTTTTCTCTGCAGGAAGCATAAAATATTAATGCTGCGAAATGTTAATGCTGGAATCAGTACTGAGTAAAATGTTTTACAAATACTTCACTGTTATTTTCTGAAAACGTTACAAACGTTTCTGAAAACGTATGTTGTATATATATATATATGAACATCCATCGACATACATAGCGCTCATATATGTAGTTATATTTTAAATTATTACAGCTTCTTAAATTTCAAAAAATAGCGCCGGTTTTCTACAATGTTCAGCCTCAAATAAAAGATTGAATTGATATTTAACTTAATAATTATGACATTTAACAGAAATAATTTAATTTTTATAATTGAAAATTGAAATTTGACGACAGTATAAGTTGAATATTATTAGAAGATTTTTATGCATTATAACGTTTTACCTTTAGCACTGTAATGTAATAGTTATTAATTTTGAATTCCTGAATGAATTTTTGAAAATGTCAAGCCTTAATCGATCCTATTTAATAAGTACGAAAGTGACCCCTGTTACACACACACGCACATACACACTCATATAAACCCATGTCAGTTATTCAGCTAATAGCATTCTTGGCGATTTAAGTTTAAAAGAGGGCTATGTATGTATATATATATATATATATTATGTGTGTGTTTATATTAAGTTTGCGTCCAAAATTGTTGTTCTGTCGCCACGAAAATTAGTCAATTGGATTATACTCCCGATCCGAATTTTTGTTAATTGCAACAATACCCTGGCAACAGTTATATGTTTAGACCACCCAAACTTAAGAAAAAATACTTTCAAACACTGGATAATCTTTAAACTTCTCTTGCTGAGCAGTAAACTCCGAATCGTGATAAATATTGCTTAATTTTTTATTTGGAGTCCTATGTACCTACAAAGTAAGGCACGAGATGTTTTTTTTTTATTCTTAGATCATTTAGGTCTCATCTCATCGCCTCGAAGCCCTTAAAATAAAATAAATAAATCTTAGCTAGTTTTAAAGTAGGTTGTTCATCTATTAGGATTTTTGACGATATGAGATCCTAATTATTCCTCTAATCTCGAGCAATATATGCACTAGATAATCAAGTTTTGATGACACAGCTGATAAAAGCCTCTGCTATAATGGAAAATACGGAGACACTATACCAGTCCAGTACATCTTTTTGCTCGTTATGGAGATACTATAGGGATGAATTTGGGAAATTTGGTTGAAATATTTCATAAAATATCCATATTTTCAAATTGAAATATACTAAATACATAAATATGTGCGTGTGCATATGGCACTCCGTAGATGCTAGAATTTTTAAACTTAATATACTATATTTCTATGAAAAACGATTGATTTTAATCAATAAATATATTGTGAGCTCTCAATAAATAAATAATTATTTATTGATAGTTCACAACGAGGCGATTTGTATTTTAAATTAATGTTCGAATAAGCTAACAATTACATGGAATGCAAATATAAAAATTCATAATTGGGAAGATAATTTATAACAAGTAAATAACTAATTCAATAAAGAAATTAAAACGAAAACAAATATACATATACTTTTTAATGTTAAATAAATTATAGCGTATTATAAAAGTTGAAATTTATTTTTAAGTTTCAGATATATTAGGTTATAATCTATGTGTGTAAATACTGTTCTATGTGAGGAATTCGAGTAAATCATGCGATAAGTCAATGGGTTCTCTTCCTGAGCAGTTGTAAGTAGGTGTTTAATTGTTAATAGAACATTGTACCACCTACAGTGTGGTTTGTCCTGTTTTGACATTAAATATGAATGAGTCATGTGTGAATGTCCAATACGTTGCCGAGTAAGCACGACTTTCTGTCGCCTTACATCCTGAATACTGACGATTGAATGTGTCCCTTAACCATCAAAATCAATCTTTGAGGATTCAGGGCTTACTTCAGACGCTAATTATCAATGTGCACTTATTGATAGTATTTTTTTTATATTATTACGACCTTGGCTGTACATCGTGTCACAAAAATAATGGTCATCCGTTGGCCAGATGATTCTCCAATGCGAGATCGGAAAAATAACCCCCATATTAACCCCCGTAAAATTGACCTTGAAATGTTAATTAAGGTCAAATTTTTTTATTGCTTATTTTGAACCTTCGAGTCATGAGGAAGAAAAAAGTCACCGGCACCATAGGTCAGAAATGACTCCTTATGGTGAAATGACCATTAACAGCGTATACGTGGACCAATCCATTCCAATCGACAAATGGTGGCCGATTTAGATCATTTTTTTTTTTCTTTTTTACATGTTCTACTAACATTGTCTTACAGAAAAATACCTTGTTTCAATTTTTAAAAAATGCATCTTCTTGCGTAAAAAATTATAATTTTTTACGCAAGAAGATGCATTTATATACTTATAATTATAAGGAAATTACTCATTAAGGATTTCACAGGTCATGTATGAAATTCATGAAATATCCAGTACTCGAGTCCCTCCCAGAATAGAGGATAGAATAATTGCCCTCGTCCGTTGGTAGAAAAAAAAAGTTTCTTCCCACAAAAACTTAAGTTTTAAGATTATCGCTACAGCGCCCGAAGGAATTGGGCCTGTTCTCCAGACTCAGTATTTCGGACTTCATTCCTGAGGCAAGCTGCCAACCTTGCGTTCAAATTCCTCCTCACTCGGCTAAGGAACTGGCGAGACTTTCCTAAATCTTTCAAATGAAATGCCCAAGTTATTCTCGTCCATTTTGCCTGCTGTGGACGATGACGCTGGAAAACGAACTTTCGTCAGTCCACAATACCCGCTGCAGGAAGTGTGGATGCCGTTCCAACATGTCCAGCACCCACCTGCAACACAATGCTCTCTACTCCTGATCCCCGGGCCTCAACTCCTGAACTTGCTGTAATCTGAAGGGAGACGTTCTTTCCGAAGGACCTGGCGGACCGTCATCCTCGAGACTCCCGTAGCTTGGGCCAATCTTCTCAGCCCCACAGTAGGCCTGGATCAGGCGAGGGCAATTATTCTATCCTCTTTTCTGGGAGGGACTCGTGGACTGGCTGGTGCATGAAAATCATACATGACCTGTGAAATCCCTATTGACTAATTTCAGCGATGACAAGGAGCTCTTGATAAGCTACGAGAATAACCTCATGAAGGCATTCCTGTCAATTGTAAAATATGAGTTATGGTTCTTCGAGGAATGCCGCTGAGATGGCTGTTTTTCAAAGTACTTTTATTTTTTTATACTTCCGCTTTAAAAAAAAAAATCAAACGAGGTATTTTTGCGTAAGGCATTCCCAGTATAACAAGTAAAAAAAAAAAAAAAAAAAAAAAAATCTAAATCGGCCACCATTTGTCGATTGGAATGGATTGGTCCAGGTATACGCTGTTAATGGTCATTTTCACCATAAGGAGTCATTTCTGACCTATGGTGCCGGTGACTTGTTTCTTCCTCAAGACTCGCAGATTCGAAATAAGCAATAAAACAATTTGACCTTAAATAACATTTCAAGGTCAATTTTGCGGGGGTTAAAATGGGGGTTATTTTTTCCCATCTCGCATTGGAGAATCATCTGGCCAACGGATAACCATTATTTTTGTGACACCCTGTGCAATATCCTCGACTAATTACACTAGGAAATTCAATTAATTTTGAATGGGGATTAACTCTGAATCGAAATTATTTAGGTGCCTCTAACGGTCGTAATTTTTGTTTTCATTAAACGAAAACTGCTCGAAAAGTGCCAGACTTCGTATACCATTACCTTTGATGTAGCTCATATTCACTTGACAAACCCAGTCCCTATAGAAGACAGTGTAGGACGGACGAAATATTATCTTTCTTTTAATGAGATAATTTCATTAATTTTAATTGGAAATGAGCTATTTGTTTATAGTACAACTAATTATCTTATTTAAAAATAGATACGTACTAGAATGCATACATCATAGTCCCGTTCTAAGGCACTGTGATCTTATGTTTATATTTGGTGTTTTTAGTGCACTTGCAGAATCTAGCGTTTACGTCACCCAACACAAAAATACCAATTGCCGCTCTTAAATATATATGTGTGTGTGTTTGTGTATTTGTGCATACACTCGTGGGAAAAATATATTAGCGTACCACTTGAACCGAAAAGTATGTCAATTTTAACCTCATAGTTGGATATATGGGTTGCGGTTGGTTCTAAATTATGTTGCATTAATTTACCGAAGCAGAATCTTCGGTAAGACCTTCTTCGGTAAGATCTGGAATCTACTGGGACATTAGCTGGATCGATTAGAGACGTCAACCTCCTCCAAGACTATGCGATTTTATGCGAAATGCACTGGATTCAACTCGATCCTCCATCCCCCCTTTTTTTTTCTTTTCTCTCGGCCATTTAAGGAAGTTCTAGAAGGTCACAACATTCGAATTTTACAAGGGCGATGGGATTCGTGCCCAGTTTTTCTTTCCTGAAACAACTAGCTTTGATGGAAACCCCTACCTTCCCGACGAGAAAACGTAATTCTGAAGCGGAAAACACTCTGGAAAAATAGAATATAATTGACACTTGCTTACGGACTGAAGAAAATTGAGGAAACTTGAACATACCACGTGAACTGTTGACGGATGACAGCACACACATATTTTTTACACCATTCATGCTTTTAAGAACACGACTTCATATTTTTAAAATCAAGTTGTTATATGTGTATCGAATCAAATTTTAATTTCTATATATATTCTGCGTCCCCCCA
This sequence comes from Gonocerus acuteangulatus, assembly GCA_946811695.1. NCBI lineage: Eukaryota > Metazoa > Arthropoda > Insecta > Hemiptera > Coreidae > Gonocerus > Gonocerus acuteangulatus. Next base: position 57,694,137 of record OX328128.1, read on the forward strand.
CCATTTTTGTTCCTTTTTCAAATTTTATAGACTATATTTATTATTTTTATTTTTCCTGGCTCCATTTTCAATAAATAAATTTAACTACGAATATCGTATATACTTGTTTTTTTTTTCAGAAATATAAATTGTACTTCTCCAAAATTCATTAAAATGGCGCAAACCCCTTCTAATCTAAAAGAAGGTTCAATCGATCTGAGAAAAAGGCTTCTTGTCTTCAATCATTTCCTCCTTCAACTTACGGCATTTAATTATTCTCGAAGTCGATAGAAGCCAAACATTTACTCTTATCATCCTCCTTAACGTTTAGATACGACAGGGAAACTGTTATCTTTATACGCACCATAAATAACTTTAGCAGCCCATGAAAGTTGTCAAGGTTGAAAATTTATTTACCAATTTTTCTGCACCTTGGCGAGTGTAATATATATACAGGGTGATTCAGGTCTAAGTAGCCAAACTCTAGGAGGTGATTGTAGACATAATTTCCAACATAAAAGTTCATGTCAAGTATGGTCCGATTCTGAAAGGAAAAGGAGCTATGCCCAATTTTCTGATTTTTTAACGGAGTCATGATTTTTAAGGAATAAGAAATGTTTTCTCAAAAACTATTCAAAATAATTCAATTCTAATTATGCCATCATAAAATAGATAAAATTTCCTTTAAAAATACAATTATTTAATTCACTAAAACTATTATTAAAAGATACTTTCTGGACGTTCAATAACGCACTTCTGTTTTTATCAATGAATCAGAGTATTTTCGCGATTTTTTTCCTCAGCACTCTAATGGACTACAGATTCAATACTTACAGGAAAACTTCTACATTTAGTAAGCATTAAATCTATGAAAATGAAGTGGAGGTTTATTAGGGAATAAACTGAACGATTGGCTCCCTTTTGTCAAAAAAATGTGGAATGTAGTTTTGCTAATTTCAAATACCTTGTATGAAGAAATTAAAAATTATTCATTTTTTAATGGCCAAACTGTGGGTATCCATTGTCCATTCCGGAAACAATAAATATAACTGAATGAAACGATTGGAAAATTTTTTCATTTGAGAGATGTCAGTGTTTTAACATATCACTTATTATATATATATATATATATATATATATATATATTGTATATATATATATTGTGTATATATATATATATATATATATATATATATATATATATATATATATATATATATATATAATAAGTGATATGTTAAAACACTGACATCGTACTAGCTACGACCGGTTGACAAAGTTGTCAAGGTTGAAAATTTATTCATCACTTTTTCTGTACCTTGGCGAATGAATATATATATATATATATATATATATATATATATATATATATATATATACATATATATATTAATATACCAGGTGATTCAGGTCTAAGTAGCCAAACTTTGGGAGGTGATTGTAGACATAATTTCCAACATAAAAGTTCATTTCAAGTATGGTCCGATTCCGAAAGGAAAAGGAGCTATGTCCAATTTTCTGTTGTTTTTTTTTTAACGTAGTCATGTTTTTTAATGAATAAGAAAGGATTTCTCAAAAACTATTCAAGATGATTAAATTCTGATTATGCTATCATAAAATAGACAAAATTTCCTTTAAAAAGACAGTAATTTAATTCACTAAACCATTATTAAATGATACTTTCTGGACATCCAATAACGCACTTCTGTTTTTATCAATGAATCAGAGTTTTTTCACGATTTTTTCCCTCAGCCCCCTAACAGACTACAGATTCAATACTTACACGAAAACTTCTACATTTAATAAGCATTAAATCTATAGTGTGGCGGTTTATTCGGGGATAAATTGCAAAATTGGCTCTCTTTTTGTCAAAAAAATGTGGATTGTAGTTTTGTTACTTTCAAATACCTTGTGTGAAAAAATTAAAAATTATTCATTTTTTAATGTCCAAACTGTGGGTACCCAGTCCAGAAGCAATAAAAATTAACTGAAAGAAATGATTGGAAAAGTTTTTCATTTGGGAGATCTGTTACATTTTTTGTTTAACAAATTTTCATTGATATATCTTTTACATGATGTTGTTGGCATTAAAATATTTGCTAATATATTTGAAAATTTGCTAAATTTGCAATTGGACCTTTATGAACTTGGGCAGTGGATCCACTGTCTAACAGCACTGCTGCTATGTGCAGGACGGCAATCCATCTGGAACCATGAATCTATGTGCCAGCGGAAGGTCTTCCAATGCAATAGGTCCGGCGTATTTAAATCGTGTGGAGGTTTAAAATTATGTTGAATCAATCCTGTCAGGAATCAGGATTGGCTGAAGAAGATATTCCTCCAAAATCCCGAACCACACGTTATCTTGGAACTGATACTGATTGTGGATCTTCACACGGCATAAGGATTAAAATGAGACCAAGTATGCCAATTGGGACTGTTAAATATTCCATTCCGTGAGAATGTGGCTTTCTCTGTCCACAAAATGTTGCGGCTGAACTGAGGATTAACATTTTCCCTCCCGCAATGTTTTGCACAATTTTTAGATTTATTTCAAATTTTATTTGAAAACATTTCAAATTATGTGCGAATTTTGGATTACAACTATTCAACTATCCTGCAATCTTTGTGAATTCTCCGCTCAAAATGTCTAGTCAAAACTGGGTGCCAAATACATCATGTAAAACATAAATCAATGAAAAATTGAAAAACATGAGATGTAACAGATCTCTCAAATGAAAAAATTTTCCAATCGTTTCATTCAGTTATATTTATTGTTTCCGGAATGGACAATGGATACCCACAGTTTGGCCATTAAAAAATGAATAATTTTTAATTTCTTCATACAAGGTATTTGAAATTAGCAAAACTACATTCCACATTTTTTTGACAAAAGGGAGCCAATCGTTCAGTTTATTCCCTAATAAACCTCCACTTCATTTTCATAGATTTAATGCTTACTAAATGTAGAAGTTTTCCTGTAAGTATTGAATCTGTAGTCCATTAGAGGGCTGAGGAAAAAAATCGCGAAAATACTCTGATTCATTGATAAAAACAGAAGTGCGTTATTGAACGTCTAGAAAGTATCTTTTAATAATAGTTTTAGTGAATTAAATAATTGTATTTTTAAAGGAAATTTTATCTATTTTATGATGGCATAATTAGAATTGAATTATTTTGAATAGTTTTTGAGTAAACATTTCTTATTCCTTAAAAATCATGACTCCGTTAAAAAATCCGAAAATTGGGCATAGCTCCTTTTCCTTTCAGAATCGGACCATACTTGACATGAACTTTTATGTTGGAAATTATGTCTACAATCACCTCCTAGAGTTTGGCTACTTAGACCTGAATCACCCTGTATATATATTACACTCGCCAAAGTGCAGAAAAATTGGTAAATAAATTTTCAACCTTGACAACTTTCATGGGCTGCTAAAGTTATTTATGGTGCGTATAAAGATAACAGTTTTCCTGTCGTATCTAAACGTTAAGGAGGATGATAAGAGTAAATGTTTGGCTTCTATCGACTTCGAGAATAATTAAATGCCGTAAGTTGAAGGAGGAAATGATTGAAGACAAGAAGCCTTTTTCTCAGATCGATTGAACCTTCTTTTAGATTAGAAGGGGTTTGCGCCATTTTAATGAATTTTGGAGAAGTACAATTTATATTTCTGAAAAAAAAAAACAAGTATATACGATATTCGTAGTTAAATTTATTTATTGAAAATGGAGCCAGGAAAAATAAAAATAATAAATATAGTCTATAAAATTTGAAAAAGGAACAAAAATGGTGGGGGGACGCAGAATATATATAGAAATTAAAATTTGATTCGATACACATATAACAACTTGATTTTAAAAATATGAAGTCGTGTTCTTAAAAGCATGAATGGTGTAAAAAATATGTGTGTGCTGTCATCCGTCAACAGTTCACGTGGTATGTTCAAGTTTCCTCAATTTTCTTCAGTCCGTAAGCAACTGTCAATTATATTCTATTTTTCCAGAGTGTTTTCCGCTTCAGAATTACGTTTTCTCGTCGGGAAGGTAGGGGTTTCCATCAAAGCTAGTTACTTCAGGAAAGAAAAACTGGGCACGAATCCCATCGCCCTTGTAAAATTCGAATGTTGTGTCCTTCTAGAACTTCCTTAAATGGCCGAGAGAAAAGAAAAAAAAAGGGGGATGGAGGATCGAGTTGAATCCAGTGCATTTCGCATAATATCGCATAGTCTTGGAGGAGGTTGACGTCTCTAATCGATCCAGCTAATGTCCCAGTAGATTCCAGATCTTACCGAAGAAGGTCTTACCGAAGATTCTGCTTCGGTAAATTAATGCAACATAATTTAGAACCAACCGCAACCCATATATCCAACTGTGAGGTTAAAATTGACATACTTTTCGGTTCAAGTATATTATAATTGTAATATATTTTTCCCACGAGTGTATGCACAAATACACAAACACACACACATATATATTTAAGAGCGGCAATTGGTATTTTTGTGTTGGGTGACATAACCGCTAGATTCTGCAAGTGCACTAAAAACACCAAATATAAACATAAGATCACAGTGCCTTAGAACGGGACTATGATTTTTTTTTTCCTTTTCTTTTGGTGCATCTACTGCTGAGGTCATTAGCACCATCTTTTTTGTTTTCTGTTTGGGCAGACTAGGAGTCCTTAAATGTAGATTTGACTTATACTATTATTATATACATATTTACAAAATTGGTTGCATCCTTTTTAACAAATGTTAGATCAACCATTAAGAGTTCTTACATCTAAACAAGTAATATTTACATATTTACAAGCACACCATCACACAAAAAAAAAAAAAAAAAAAAAAAAAAAAAAAAAAAAAAAAAAAAAGGAAGCAAACACACACTTTCCCAAATAAATTACAGTCATTCCTCAAAACATATAAATTAACGAAATAAACTATGTACACAAATTGTTAAAATACTATAACGTTGTTTTTTCCCTTTCATACTTGACTGAATACTTTAATGTCCTTTAAATAATCTATCAACCTTTTCACAGATGGCTCTGTCCTAGTCAAGATATCACTCAGGGTATTTGGCAACTGGTGCCGCCGCCTTGCCTCGTCAAGTCGCGGGCACTCCACCAAGATGTGCATTACATCGAGGAGGGACCACATCGCTCGCAATGAGGCCGGCGACGACCCACGAGATGATATCCATGAGTAAGACGAGTGTGGCCGATTCTTAAACGGGTTAAAACTACGTCTTCGCGTCTTTTCACATTGCTTTTAAGGCTATTGACCATCACAGAGGTCTCGACATTTTTAATAAACAGATCTTTAATATTAAAATCTTCCTGCCATTTATTATTTATTAGGTGTTTTAAGTAAAACTTCACATCTTTTGTATGAAGAGGAGAAGCAGGGTCCGCTGACATTTCAGCAGCCTGCCTCGCCAATTCATCCGCTTTCTCGTTGCCCTCAATGCCCGTATGCCCCGGAATCCAGAGGAACGATACGGTTGTTCCTCTAGAGTACAAGACAGCCAGTACATTGAGGACCTCTTGTAAATGTGAGTCTCTGGTGAATTTATTTTGGACTGCAAGCAGGGAACTATATGAGTCTGTACACACTAATATGTTTGTATCGAGAGCTCCGTAATGCTCAAGAGCTATTTTTATAGCTTGTAATTCCGCTCTATATATGTTCGTGTGTGGATTCAGGGGAACAGCGAGATTTCTGTCACCGTCAATAAAGATTCCACATCCGGTTCCTGTATTAGTTTTCGAGCCATCTGTGAAAATAAGTAGATGTTCTGGGAAGTTACCAACAACTTCGTTATACATTCCCTTGTAAACAATGGGTGGCGTGTTGGATTTACTGAACCGCGTAAGTGAGAGGTCTACGTTTATATCTGGGAGAACCCATGGAGCTACGACCGGAGGCCGTGTCTCCAGCAGGTTACCCCAAGAGCCACCATATGACTGAATTAATTCATTTGCTCTCACTGCCAACGGTCGAGTAATTGTACGTCTATGTCGGTAGATATCTAATTCGTCACTGTCTGTTATAATTTTATGGAGGAAATGCCTGCTATTTTCTCGCAATGAGTTCACATATGATAGGGTCATTAGCGCTCGCCTATGGTTTGGAGGAAGATGTCCGGCCTCGATGTAGATGGAATCCAGTGGGCTGGTGCGAAAGGCACCAATCGCAACCCGTAGCCCCGCGTTGTAGAGCCTGTCTAGCTGGCGGAGCCACGACTTGCGTGAAGACCCATAGATTGCACATCCATAATCGACTCTGGACCTTATCAATGCGTCAAATATTTTTAGAAGGATCGACTTTTCGGCACCCCACTTGAATCTAGACAATGTCCTTAAGATTCTGAGGGATGCCTCGCATCTCTGGATCGTATAATTAATATGGTGCCTCCACCTTAATTGCGCATCCATTATTAGTCCAAGGAACTTATGTCTGTCTCTGAAGGTAACCACAGAACCATCCAACAGTAGTGATGGATGATTATGTGGTCGCCGAAGTCTGCAAAAGTGAACCGCCACAGTTTTGTCAGCTGAGAATATAAAACCCCTTGCCTTAGCGACAGTACAAACTGTGTCAATCGCCTCCTGCAGACCCCGAGCTTCTTCATCTTCCGGCGGATGCGATATAAATAGGGCTAGATCGTCTGCGAAGAGTGATCTGCCTATTTCTTCACTTACATTGTCAGCAATTCCATTTATCGCGACAAGAAACAGGGTTACGCTGAGGACGGATCCTTGAGGGATGCCATTTTCCTGTACACGTAGCGATGACAGGGCATCGCTTATTCGAACTCTAAATGTCCTTTCTTCGAGAAAGCTCTTGAGGAATAGAGGAAGTCTTCCTCTGAAACCCCATTCGTGGAGCCTCCGGAGAATATTGTTAAGTGTATAGGATTTACAACTTACAAAAATGAATTGCAGTTTTCAATTGCGAGAGAACACTTAATACTGTTTTATTTATTTTGAAAACATGTGTTTTCTTTTTTGGGGGTTATCTGATAACCGCTACAGGATTCCCCTCCCAGATGACGGAGTCAGAGAAGCTGACTGTGAAACTCGTTTCACGGTTCTCCCGGAACGGGTCCTGTAGGGCTCTTGAGTTGGCGGTGGCGGTTGAGACTGCGTTTTTGGGAGAACTGGTGGTGTGTCCTGAGTCTGTTCGGATGGAAGAAACGCAGGCTTAAGCCGGTCTGTCGATATGGTGGCTTGGCGGCCTGGGAGTTGCACTTCGAAGTACTTGTCGTGTCGTTGGAGAACTCTGTGTGGTCCGGAGTATGGTGGTGTCAGCGGACGTCGGGCACAGTCTTCCCTGACGAACACATGCGTGCAGTTCTGCAACTCCTGGGGTACATAGGTCTTCTTAGTGCTCTCCTTATACTCGGCTGGTCGAAGGGTGCGAAGATGTTCCTTCAGCTCCTGCAGGAGTGCGTCTGGATCTTCCGCGGTCGTGTGTTGCTCCAAAAATTCGCCTGGCAATCTTATGGGACAACCGTAGACTGCTTCAGCTATGCTCGATGAAGTATCATCTCGCAGGCTGGCTCTGAGTCCGAGGAGTACGGTTGGCAATATGCGGGTCCAGTTGTTGCTGTCAAGGTGTGCTGTAATGGCGGCTTTGAGTGTCCGGTGCCATCGTTCTATGCATCCGTTAGCTTGGGGACGATAAGCAGTTGTGCGACCTTTCTCGATTCCCAGAAGCGAAGTCAGCTGATGAAAAAGCTGGGATTCATATTACCGGCCTTGGTCGGTGGTTATTCTTGAGGGAACGCCGAATCGGCAGATCCAACCAGTGTAGAATGCGCTTGAGACGGTTTCGGCTGTGATGTCACGTAATGGTATTCCTTCTGTCCATCTGGTTTGACGGTCTATCATCGTGAGACAGTAACGGTGGCCGTCGGAGGGTGGTAGTGGGCCAATTAAATCTAAGTGGACATGCTGAAAGCGAGTGGCAGCTGGGAATGTTCCAGGCGGTGCATGGGTATGCCGGTGTATCTTACTCTTCTGGCAAGCGATACAGCACTTAGCCCAATCAGCTACTTCCTTATTCATGTTTGGCCAGAAATATCGCTCTGCTACCATTTTCCGTGTTGTCCGGACGCCAGGATGACTTAAGGTGTGCACCTTGACGAAAGCACTGTGCCTGAAGCTCTTCGGGAGATATGGCCTTGCCTTGCTTGTTGACATCTCACAGAGAAGGGTCTTGTCAGTGCCAGGAATTTCGATGGCTCTAAAGGTTAGGTTAGTTTGTTCCTGGAGTCGGCTGATCTCATGGTCTTCTTGTTGGGCTAAAGAAAGGGCGACAAAATCGTCTGGAGTTTGGATTTCAGCAATCCTTGATAGGGAATCGGCAACAATGTTTTCCCTGCCTGGACTATAGATGATTGTAGTGGTGAATTGGCTAATGTAAGTTAGCCAACGGATGCGGAGAGGTGAAGTAGATTCAGGCTTTTGAGTGAAAGCATGAGCTAATGGGCGATGATCTGTGATGATTGAGAAAACTCGGCCTTCCAGTTGAGGTTGAAGATGTTTGATGGCCTTGTATATAGCCAGAAGCTCCCTGTCATAGACACAGTAATTCTTCTGCGCTTTATTGAGTGCTAACGAGAAAAAGCTTAGAGGATGCCATTTGTTATCCTGTTTTTGTTGTAAGACAGCGCCTAGACCGACGTCAGATGCGTCGCATGCGAGTGAGATCTCTGCGTCTGGGTTCGGATGGACGAGCTCAGTTGCTTCAGCAAGGTTCTTCTTGGTGTCTTCGAAAGCCTTGAGCGTTTCATCGTTCCAATTGATTGGAGTTTTGTCATTTTTCTTGACCTGATGGAGAAGTCCGTTGAGAGGTTGTTGGATTGATGCTGCGTGGCGAAGACAAGGTCGGTAGAAATTCACCATGCCCATAAAGCGCCGAAGTTCTCGAACGTCCTTGGGAAGTGGGAATTCTAGGACAGCCTTAACTTTGTCTTCCAGAGGTGTGATGCCAGATGGTGTTAGATGGAATCCAAGGAAATCGAGCTCTGGGACACCGAAGACGCATTTCGATGGGTTCACAGCGATGCCGTTCATGTCGAGACGACGAAGTACTTCTCTGATGTGAGCTTCATGTTGTTCCTCGTTGTCCGAAGCGATCAAGAAGTCGTCAAGAAACTTGAAGAGAAAGGGTAGGTCTCGGAATTGGTTGTCGACGAAACGCTGGAAGCTTTGACCCGCGTTCTTCAGTCCAAAACTCATCCTGTTGTATTCAATAAGGCCAAATGGGGTAAGGCCAAATGGCAGTTTTCTCTCGATCTTCTACTGCTATCGGTATATGATAGTAAGCCTTGCGGAGATCTATTTTGGAGAAGATCTTCTTGCCATGTATCTCCATTGTGAAGTCTCGAAGATTGGGTATTCCATACCGATCGGGAATAGTGATGGCGTTCAGGGCTCGATAGTCTCCACACAATCGGAGAGTACCATCTTTTTTCTTCACTACGTGGAGTGGACTGGACCATGGACTTTTGGAAGGTTGGCATATTCCGCTGTCGATGAGCTCCTGGATCTCCTTCTTGACTTCCTGGTAAATTCTCGGAGGCAAACGGCGGCATTTAGCCGTGACAGGTCGTCCTTTGGTCTCTATATGATGCTCCACTGTTGAATTGGATGGTCCACGGATGGGAGTGACCTGAGTGACGGTAGGGAATTCACCTAGGATGCGGGCAAATCGATTATCGGCTGGAAAGATGGAGAAGGTTGGTATTTCTGCTGAGGATATGGTACCTACAATGCTACGTCCTGAGTGCTGGTCGATCAGTCTCCTGTTTCTTAAGTCCACAGTAAGCTGATGCCAGTAGAGAAAATCAGCACCTAATATAGCCTTGGCGACGTCGGCTAAGACAAAGGTCCACTTGAGAGGTTTTCTGAGTCCTAAGTCGACATGAGTCGAGTGATTTCACCGAAGGTTGGAATCGGGGAGTTGTTGGCTGCTATTAAGGTGAAATCAGATGGAGTCTTACGCCGTCCTTTGGGCACAGGGAGAAGAGATATGCATGCTCCTGTGTCAATGAGGAAGGGCTGACCAGTGGTTCTGTCAGTCAGAAATAGGCGGCGGTGCTGCTGGGTTGTGAAAGTTTCCGCCGCACCTTTCACATTTCCGAGTTCAAAGCTGGCTCTTCGGATTTCCAGTTGCAAGGTTGTGTGCAGCGTCGGGCTTTCTCGCGGAATCTCTGGTGGTAATAGCAGGTATCGCGCGACTGAGATCGAGGGAGATTGTCTTGATTCCGGCTGCTGCTGGAGCTTCTTTCGTGGTTCTTCATCTTCAGAAAGCGTAGGATCTCGTCTACGTCGCGGCGTAGAGCTCCGAAATCTTCGGATGGGTGCTCGCATCTGTTCGTGACTGATGTGGTAGTTGCGGAAGACTTGTTTGGGCGAGGTTCTGACATGTCTCGAATAGCGTACGTTTCAGCTGACGGGGATACCTCCAAGATCTTGTCGGCTACTTCTGCCAGTTTTTGGATGTCAGTGTGGCCTGTGGAAATGAGGATGGGACGAATTCGTGGGGGTAAATTCTTCATCCACAGGGTGCTAATAAATCCGTTTGATACATCGGAGCCAGCTAATTGTTGTATTTTTCTGAGGAGCTGTGAAGGAGTCTGGTCTCCGAGTGGCATTTCTTCTAACAGCTTGCTAATTCTACGTGTTTCGGATTCTCCGAACGTGTTGATGAGCCTAGCTTTAAGGTCCTCGTATGGTTGCTCAGTCGGTTGGAGGACGATATCTGAGACTTGGCTAAGAACATCCAGATCGAGATTCGGTATGACGAGCTGGAATTTGTTTAGGCTCGATGTTACGCGGGATGTCGCAAATACAGCCTCGATCGTCGCGAACCATAAAGTCGGGTTCTGTTTCCAGAATGTCGGTAGTCTTGAACTCGGCCCTTGGTAGAAACTAACCTCAGGCTGGGACATGACGAACGGCGAGAAGTGAAATCAGAAGTATTGTTCAATATCAGGGGTCACCAATGTTAAGTGTATAGGATTTACAACTTACAAAAATGAATTGCAGTTTTCAATTGCGAGAGAACACTTAATACTGTTTTATTTATTTTGAAAACATGTGTTTTCTTTTTTGGGGGTTATCTGATAACCGCTACAATATCATACCTCCATGCCCTGTCATATGCCTGTTTCATGTCGAAAAAAATGGCCGTGACATGTTGCCGGGAGCACAAACCTTTCTGTATAATGTGTTCCAATAGTGCTAATTGGTCTTGGGTGGAGTATCGCCTAAATCCTGCCTGATATTTGCTTATCAAATTATTTCTTTCCAGCTCATGAACTAACCGATAATTCACCATAGCCTCCAAGAGCTTTCCCAGACAACACAATAGCGATATGGGTCTGTAGCTACTTGCAGACTGAGGGTCCTTACCAGGCTTAATGATTGGAATTATTATTGATTCCTTCCAAGCAGATGGAAATTTTGCATTGGTCCAGAGTGTATTATATAGGTCTAAGATCATCCTTTTGCCAAGTTCTGGTAAATTTATTAGCATCTCAAATGGAACACCATCGCTTCCTGGCGATGATTTCTTAGATGCCATTTGCATTGCTCTATTCATTTCTTGCATGCTGAACTGTACATTGTAATCATCCGTTGTGCCTTCAAGTGGTCCAAAGTCCAAATGGGTCGCCTCTTCGCTCGCTCTAGCTGCATCAAAATGTTCGTCAGAGTCTATGAGGCTGAACGTGGAGCCGAAGTAATCTGCGAATGCACTTGCGACTTCCAACGGATCATCAATGCACATTCCAGCATTCAGAAGAACTGGGATTTGCGGTTTTATGTGTCTTCCTCCAATGGCTCTTATTTTTCTCCAGACCTCGGATGTGGGGGCATCGCTCGTCATAGTGCTGACGTAACTGGCCCACGAGTCCCTTTTCTTTTTTAGTTTAATCCGCCTTTCTAGTGCTCTTGCCTTTTTAAAGGCGATGAGGTTTTCTTGGTTTGGATGCCTCTTAAAACGATTGAAGGCTCTTTTCTTTGATTTATTAGCATCCCAACATTCCTCATCCCACCAGGGAACAGGTATTCTCTTTGCGTGAGATGAGGCATGTGGGATAGATTTTTCACCGGCATGGTTAATAGCCTCCATAATGTTCTTTAGAGTTTCATCCGTGGACTCTGCCGAGTCAGGGAGAATGAATGATTCTCGAAACTGATCCCAATTTGCTCTTTTGATTGCCCATTTTTTTGGATTTCGGTAATCATTATATCTACCCGCGACAGTTATCAGTATTGGAAAGTGGTCGGATCGATGTGGATCTTCTAGAACCTCCCATTGAAGGTATGATGATGTTAAACAGTTAGTAATCGAGAGGTCAATAGCGTCCAATGTTCCCGAGGATTCGGAGAAATGAGTTGGTGACCCATCGTTGAGGACCAACAGGTCCAACTCTTCGATGGTATGTAGAGTAAGCGCCCCTGTGGGGTGCTCCTTCTCGAACCCCAGGAAACATTGTGTGCATTGAAGTCTCCTAAAATTATAACTGGAGGAGTTAATTGTTGGATAACGTTTCTCACCTCTCTCACGTCGTATCCTCGACCATCCGGGAGATATAGTGAACAGACTGTGGCATTTATTGGGGTTCTCAGACGCACAGCGACAGCTTGAAGAGGCGTGCTTAGTATTATTGGTTGTGCCCCGAGCTTCTCCAGGGAGTAGATAGCCACGCCTCCGTGTCTTCTACCACCCGGCAAAACTCTGGGCTCTCTATGTTCAACCCTGTAGCCGGGCAACTGCCTGGGCATGTCTTCAGGAAATTTTGTTTCCTGAAGGGCTACTACTAAAGGGTTGTAGGTGCTAACCAAGTAACGGAGTTCGTCGCTATGTTCTGAAAACCCGCGAATGTTCCACTGTAAAAATATATTTTTTTGGGTCATAATTATTCAAGTAATCGGTTTTCATTCTCCTTCGGCAGGCATTTTCTTAGCTCCACGTTTTTTGCCCTTAGGCCATCCTTTCTTTCCGCTAAGTACTGGAGTGAAAGAGCCACCCCCATCATCCGTCAAGTCTTCGACGGAATCAGCCTTGGGGACTGGTGCAGTGGCAGGCGGCTGATTCACACCTTTACCAATAACTAAAGGGGAAATTGCCTTTCCCCTTTCTTTGTCATCATTCACCAGAGTGAATGATGTTGTAGGAAAGGGATTGGGAATAGGAGGGGGGAGGGGTTTGGTTAAATCTGGGGGTTTGGGGGAAGGGGGATTGGGGTGAGGGGGTTTGCTGGAAGGGGGTTTGGGGGAAGTGGGTTTGGGAGGAGAGAGATTTTTTGATGTTCTTGTTTCTGTGATTACATCAGTCTTATTTCTCACAGCGCTAGAGTATGTTCCTCTGCATGCATAAGAGGTACTCTTCACAAGAACTCTTGCTTGTTTGAACGTTAAGTCTTTAATTTCCAGTCTCATTTTTTGGATCTCCTTTTCTATTTTATATTCTATACACTCTCGAGATTTCGAATTGTGGGCCCCATCGCAGTTTGGACATTTCGGTGGAGATGGACATGGTGTTGGATTGTGTGTTGGATAACCACAAACACATATCTCGTTTTCCGACCTGCATCTCACAGCGGAATGTCCAAACTTTTGACATTTGAAACATCTCAGCGGCGCGGGCACATATGGGCGGACTCTAAGTTTATAAAAGGCTGCCTGTACACAGGAAGGTATCTCAGGTTGGTCAAACGTGAGCATAACACTTCCTGTGAATTCCAAGGACTCCCCGTCGCTATCCGCCGTCCTCCTCTTGCGGAAGAACCTACGGACAGCGAGGACGCCCTGGTCTCGCAGCCCATCTAAAATCTCAGCATCCGAGGAATGTTCCAAATCGAAACAAGTTATGACACCTCTAGATGTATTCAGTGTTCTGTGCAGTTCTGCCTTAACACCGAATACACCCAGAGTCTTTGTCTTCAGAATTTTATCGGACTGGGGTTTACTTATAGCTTCGATCAGCAAGGAACCATTTGACATCTTGCTTAATCCGGCTACATTTCCAAATTCTTGGTTTATCAATTTATTAATAAGGAATGGAGAGACTTTCGTAAAAGTGTGACCCTCCACTCGGCTCACTATAATAAACTTGGCAAATTTCTGCACATCATTTACTGGTGTTTCTATTAGTAGTCTTTTCTTCCCTCTTCTAGATTTCTTTTTCTCGGGACTCTTTGTAGGCGTTGTAAACGGCTCCAAAGTGAACCGAGAAATTGGCGTGATTGTTTCAGGCTT